>JBAMBS010001155.1:0-225940 GCA_037044455.1 Zygothrica quintamaculata | reverse complement strand
CAATATTAAAAATCGTTTGAATACTTACGATTAAAACTGAAATCAAAAATATTATCCCTAGAGTAACCATTAAGAATATTGTATAATCTATGGACAAACCACGTTACTGAAAAAATAATCCAAAGACCAAGTGGTACCAGACTTTTCCGATGTAATCTCATACTGATAAGTGCATTAATAACAAGATTAACCAAATATATATAAAACCATGATTGTATGTAAAAATCTGTTACAGCAAGAACACGAATACGTCAATAGATGCTCAATAATAAACCAGTTTAACTTTAGCTAAGGTCTTACCATAAGAATTTATCAAATATTTATACAAATGTATCAGATGGTATAATAAATAAAAGACATTAAATATAGTTATGCTATATAAGCCTTTTTTACAAAATTCCACATTTTGCAACATTTGTATATAAATATATATATAGAGTAATCAAATACAAGGAACAGTTTACCAGACAAGACGCTAGCGAAGACTGTCAAAATTTTGAGATACAATCAGAAAAAAAATGACTGAGAGAGCCAGAGATACACAGAGAGAGACAACTGGCTAAACATAGACTCTTTAGGCAACATACATATAGAAATTTTTTTTATAGGTATACATATAAAAACAATGTTTTTAAAAAACAGAATTTCGATTCTCCCGCATATTTTCTAAAAATTGAAATAATATTGATAATATTTGAACATAACATTGAACTTAGTTATATTATAATATATTTTAAAAATAATAATTTGAGATAGAAATATAAACTGCATCAATACATCAATTATTTCAGCGTAAATATCGTTTACTGGATTATCAGTATTTTAATAAAATATTAAAAATGCAATAATAAATAAAATTTATGCCATACAAGCATATTTTACTAAACCTCACAATTAGATAAGATTTATATATCATATAAATATTATAAATATCAGACGGAAGTATTGGAAATAGTCAACCGGACAAAACACTAGCGATGACTGGCAAAATTCTTCTATCAAAGAGAGATAAAGAGACTAAACAACGAATCAACATATGGTGAATTCTTTGTAAATATGCATATACTATATAATTATGTTAAATTATAGAAATTATAATTTTAAAAACTATTTTTTAAACAAAAGAAATTTTATTGAACTATTTTACAATATATTGAAATCAGTTTTTCCAACCAATACTATAATATGAAGTAAATATGTTCTAAATATAAATTTCATCAGTTATTTTCGACTAATTGTGAGTACTTATTGTCGACTATATACTAAGCAAAATTGTTACCTATATTAAATCCAATACTTCTGGCAAAATTTTGAGCCTCTCGAATTGGATTAAGTCGTTGATCCGGGTGATTTCGTTGAATTGGAGGATCGCGAGGTTTTATCTCTTTCAAATACTCCCCTCTTACCTTTATGTATAATAAAGGCACATTGAAGAAAATTATAGCCAAGTAAAGCACTATGGAAATAGGTGGAAAGAATATAATATTGTTATTATATGGATAGCCAATTAAATACTTACAATTAAAATTGTATTCAGTGAAAAAATCGAGGGTCGTAAGACTGTAAGATAAACTAATGACACACCAAATCATTGTCAAAATTATCCATGATATAATTGGGATAAGACTTGTCTTTAGAAATCGCAAACATATAATTACGTTGACAATAAGATTCACCAAATACCAATATAATATGAAGAGATTCGAATCTCTTTCTGAACCTATACATATATATATATATATATATATATATATATTTGAATATGAACCAATGTTATTGTGACTTAAGGCTTACCCTTAGCATCCAGATACTCTCCATTCATACGTATCACATGAAATAATAAGTAAAAGACATTTAATGTGGTTAAACTATATAAACACTTTTTATACAATATTATTCTGTTAAACATATCTCAATGAATATATATATATTGAATAGAACGTCAGAGAAAGTTAACCAGACGAGATGCAGACAAAGACTGACAAAAATTATTCTACGCCCAGAAAATTAGAAAAGCAAGAGAGAGAGAGCCTAAGCGTTAAGTCTAAAATATGGCGAATCTTTTGTATATATGTTATACATATATAGTTTTTAATGAATATAAAATTTTATTGAAACAATTTGACAATATATTGAAGTCAGTTTTTTTTAGAATAACATTAATGAGGCAGATATGTTTTCATCTTCAGTTTCATCTTTATTGGGAGCGATTATTATCGATCACATACTAAAAAGCATTTTGGCACACGGTAAAGCCAATAGGCTGAAGTTGTGGAATTGACTGTATTGGTTGACTCCGCTGATTTGGTTGATTCGGCTGATTTGGCTGAATTTGTTGAGCTGGCTGAATGCGATGTTGTAATTTAGTTAAATATTCTTTTCTGAGTTTTATGTATAAGATTGGCACATAAAAGATAATTATAGCCAAATAAAACACTATGAAAATAGTTAAATAGAATGTTATATAGTTTTATAAATTAATATTCATTCAAATACTTACAGCTAAAACGGCAATCACCCAAATATTCTTTGTTTTTAAGCCCCATAAAAAATCTTTCGTTCCACCAAATGAATGTCAAAATTGTCCAAAATATAATTGGAACAAAACTTGTTCGTAAATATCGCAAACAAATAGCCGCGTTAGCAATAAGATTCACACAATAAAAATACAACAAGTACATGAAGACATTTTTTTCTGTACCTATATATAAAACTCATTCATAATTATATATCTAAATATGTAGCGATGTTATTGAGGCTTAAGGCTTACCCTTAGCATCCAGATACTCTCCATTCAGACGTAGCACATGAAATAATAAGTAAAATACATTAAATGTGGTTATACTACATAGGCACTTCTTAAAGAATCCCATATTGATATATATATATTTATATATATATATATATATAATTTTATATATTTTGGATTAAACGTGAGAGAAAAGTACACCAGACGAGATGCACACAAAGACTGTTCCGTCTGATCTGCTGATTACTCATTTATTTACGTTGTTTGTTTTGATAAAACATTGTGGTCAGAATTTGTATGGTTCAAATTAATATTGATAAATATTGGTTGTAGGAGTATTGAGAGCAGTTGAGATTTGCGAATATTCTGCGAGTGTCAGCAATTTTCAAAGAGAGCAAAGAGAAGCAGTGAGATGGGGAGAGAAAGAAAAAGAGCAAGATTGGGTGATAAAAATAATAAAAGGGTAACATTAAACAAAAAACATATATTTCTATGCTATAGAAATCATATCTAAAATTCAATACTCTTAAACATATAATTTTATTTTATTTGTTTTATTTCATTGAATAAATTTATTTGATACATTTATTAATATATTAAATATATATTTAATATTATTTATTATATATTATTTAATATTTGTTTATTTTAATTATGTTTTGCTTATTATTGGTTTTTTTTAATTTATTAATTTTACTGCTTAATTTTTTTATAATTTTGAATTTGTTTTTATTATTTAAATTTTTTTATTTATTTTTATTTTTATATGAAATCCTTTAAATATAAATGCAATTTACTTTAATTAAATAATAATTTAATTAAATAATAATTAAAAATTAAAAAGATTGTTAGTATCCATCTCTTGATGCATTACTAGTATTGATTTGTTTATTTGCAACATATTAGATATTTAAGAATTAATTGAAGTTTATTAGATATGTCAATAAAATAAATTCCGTTGAAGGTTGTGTGTGATGAAGTTAAGGATTTTCTTAAATTGAATACTAAATTGTGCCAAATTGATTTATCAAACACTATTGATCCATCTCCAGTCCAGATCATTCATTATTGAGAGGAATTTCCTGTTCTTCAATATGAACTCCAGGCAATGGTGATGGTATTGGAATTGTTTTATTTTCACTTTTCATTTTCGTTAACTTGTAATGATCATAATCATCTTTTGCACGCAAATGTATAATCATGATGAGTATAACAAAGAGGGATAAAAAGGCAAAAACTATTCAGGAAAATATTTGTAATTATTAGTTAATAATATTAATATAAGTTATATATGATATAGATTGCTTACCATTATAGAGAAAATGTATCTCTTTATACCAGAATCCAATTAGACCCGAACACCAGCCGGAAAAGTAACCAATTATATTCAGTAAAAATATAGAAAAATGAATGACAAACCACCAGCTGATTATTTCGTTAACTTCATTTAAGAGTTTTATAGCCACAAATATATTAACCAATATATGAGTACCATAAACAATGAGCCAAATAACACTTTGCCAACCTTAAAAATAGATCACATATATATAGATACATTATAATTGTTCCTTTATAAAAATGTTACCACTGCAGGAGCTGCTTCCAGCTAGATATAGAATAAAGCCGACGTAAACCATTGAAAACATTATGTTAACGATTGCTACTAGTAGGCACCAAATTTGCAGTTCTTTGTATTTTTCATCTCTTAGCATCGTGAAATAAAATATTCTTCTGCTTCTCTTTTATACAAATATTTTTAACAAGAAACAAAACCTAAACTATTCCCTTTGCCACAACAATCTGAACTGTTGATCGTTTCTAAGAGTTCCTTCTATGTGCCACAAGTCTGGAAATACGGGTGTATAAGTTTTATAGAACGAATATATAAACACTCTTTCTTAGACCCCATAAATCACAATGTATTCAATACATATTTCTATGTCAAGTACTATAAAATTATAGTATATATTATTATTGCCACTTTACACATAGAGAAGAAAATAAACGTAAAGGAATATCCCACCAATAATTTTGAAACTTAACACATAAAGCTTATCAGCTTGGGGAATAAGAACTGAAAATTATTATCGTATTTAATGGAATAATATATATATTTAACTGGCCATTGATTGATTGAACAATTGAACAATTCTTTCTGTGTTTTAGCATTGTTTTGATATTGTTATTGTAGCCAGCATAACTGCTCTCAATATTGCAATATTTCCCATATGCAAAGTAAGCACTAAACGAATATTGCCTGCAGCCTGTGCATATTATTTATCATAGTGTAAGTGGACTCTCTTACTCTCTGCCTCTGTCCCGCTCTTGTTGGCACTGGTTCATTATGAAGTATGAGATCATAAAATGCGAAGCAGATTTTCTCATTTTTATGATACGAACAACAACATTTCGTTGATGCTAGTGGAGGATGAGGAAGAGGAGAGGCAACGGCAGTTCAAAATCGTTGTAAAATATTTAAGCACGATATGAAAATGCAAAACCACAGCAACCAACAACAGTTGGCTGACTCTATGTTTATGTACGTGTGTGTGTGTGTGTGTGTGTGTGCTGGGGAGTATGTATTTGAGTGTGTGAATGCAGTGAAAAGTTTAGTTGAGTTCACTTTAGTTAACAGTAAAAGCAGTAAAAGCAGCAACGGCAAACGGCAGCATCAACTCAATCCTAGTTGATTGCATGGAATGAGGCGTGTGGCATAAACCAATGAACCACATAATGTGGTATACCCACACACACACACACACACACACACACATACAGATACAGATAGAAGTAGTTGTGCCAGCAAACGTTTAAGTAAGCGTGTAAATTATTTGAATTATTTATGAGATACAACAACAACAACAACAGCGACAATAACACTAACAAAGAACGTTGACAGCGACAACAACCACAATAACCAAACATGCAAAGAGAGCTTTAAGCCATCTGAATGCACACACATTCGCGTTATACGCTGCAATCACACACCCCTCAACGATCTCATGCTAATATATATCTAAATATATATATATTTATATATATATGACAATCCCCAATTCCCGGACACACGCCATGAGCTAAACACAGAGATACTTACAAAAGTACAGCTACAAAATCAAAATCTCTCACAAAATATTATTGGGGCATCCCCTGGGTGCTGCCACAGTGCCACATTGGCATACTGCCACACAGCCACATAGCATACTGCCATATTGCCACGCCGTGGCACCATTTGTATCCCTCGATAGCGCTTAAACAGCGACAGGGCTCGACCAAAGCTATTTGACTAATACTCCTACCGCCTGGGCAGCTGATAAATGTCACGCAATTCGGGCTAAGGACTAAAGAGCCAAAACTTTTTTGGTCAGCTGACTCTAACTGTAGCTGTAACTGTAACTGTAACTGAAACTGTAACTGTAACTGTAAGTGGTAATTCCCTATCCGGAAATATATTAATGGCCTTTGGCCCAAACAGCAATGACTATAGTAAGAAAGGAAAGGAAAAGAAACGAAACGAAAGGAAAGGAAAGGAAAGGCATGGAAAGGAAAGTAAAGGAAACCAAAGTAAACACAACTCAACTAAAAGTAAACATACAAAATTGTATTTTTTTTTTAATGTTTCATTTTGAGTTTCTCTCGGCCAAAGAGAAAGAAAACAATGAATGAATAGAAAGTGTTTATATCAAATTGTAGGGCAACTTGACGAACATCGTTGAGCTCCTTAATTATCACATCTAAAGCTCTTCCAGGATAAACATTTATATTTAACTTGTCCCAAAGCAACTTTTACCCGTGTCCGACACCAGTTTTAGGATATATTTCAATTAGCTCTCACTCTCTTAGATTGAAATGTTATATGCAACATTTTTTGTATTTTTGTTGCAATAATAATTATAATATTTGCTTTAGTTAACAAAGCTCTTGTGGCACAATCATAAACTAAGTCTACACATACTATAAAGCTCTGACTTGGCTCTTATATCATATTGTGTTGATAACATTTATTCCAAGAAATGTTTACTTATTGAAATTTGAACGCAATAGCTTATTCCGCAACTTGACTTCAGATACAATTTACAGAAAGTATCTTTAAGATACCGCTTGCCTATGTCAATGGAGGTTGCAGGATTGCCGGGCTGCCGTGCTGCCGGGTTGCCGGGTTGCTGCTTCATAGGCAAATGTGTTCATATCACGCATACGACCCCTACGACTTATGGCCACAATAAGTATCTATTGCTAAGTTGTTATTGGGTGGGGAGAGGTGAGGGAGGAGCGGCAGCAATATGCCTGCCAATTGCACGCACTTTTGTCATTCAATTTACTTGGTATTGCTACTGCCACACAGTCAGTGCCGCACAGTCAGTGCCTCACAGCCAGTGCCACACAGCCAGTGGCAATGGCAATGGCAATGGCATTTCTTACGTTTTCTATGTTTTTCCTAAGTGGCTCAGCGACTTGTCTCTGTGGTGGCAATTGGCAATTGTGGAGTAGCTCAGCTCAGCTCAGCTCAGCTCACATCATCGAGTGACGCGTGTGTGCGTGTGTATGTGTGTGTTTGTTTGTAGGCTTGCAATAATTTGGTCTATTTGTTGGCTGACATTGAGTTTATTGAATTTGGCATTTGCATGTAATACGAGCATATGGACAGGACAGAGAGGAAAACCAGCCATCCAGCCAGTTTTTCCCAAAATTCTTTTTTTTGCGCCTGTTTTTTATATGGTTCGTTGAGCTCTTTATGCTTTTTTCTCTTTGTTTTGTTTCTTTTCTTTTTTATTCTTTTTTTTTTTTTGTCTATTTATCGCTACTGAAAGCTATTCAATTATCTGGTAGTAAATTTTGTAAATGAAGTTGTTTATTGTGCACGATGTTATGGCAATTGAATTGGCTCCTTATACACGCATACACTCATACACTCATTCTACTCATAAATATATGTATATATGTGTGTGTAGGTGTAGGTGTGTGTGTGGTGTGTATGCTTGTATCTTAGGTGTTGTCAGGTGTGTGTTGGGCAAAATTTAATTTCACAGCCAATTAAAAATGTTACACAGTGCGTATGATGAATTTAGAAGCCTGGCTGCCAACAGCTGCGGCTTTTGTGACTCACGTGGCGCCACTTGGTTGTTGTACAACTTTAAATACAGCACGACAGCTCTCGCTTCAATTTGATTTATGCTCAAACCAACAGCAACAACAACAACCAACAACAGCAACCAACAGCATTAAGAGTAAATGAAAAGCCGAAAGAATTAATAAGAAAGAAAAATGAATGAAAAGAGAAAATGAAACCTAAAAAGAAAACAAAGTGCAAAAGCACATTAATTATGTACATTAACTTTTGTCGCCTAATGCGCATACTGCAACTGTACTTTGCTGTACTGTTATTCGCCTTGAAATGATCACAATAAGGCCAGGCTGAGCTTGACCCCAAAGCCTAGCCTGACCTGAGTCCATTGCTACTTTGCTAGAGATTCTTAAGTGGGTTACATTCATCGACGTTGCCGCCGTTGTTGCCGCAGCTGAAGCCGCTTAATTAGTGTGTAATTTGTAAGTCTGCGCGTCCAACAAGAAGGAAAATACCGAAAAGCAAAATGGAACAACAATTGCAAAGGAAAACGAAAAAGAAAACAAGAAAACAAGAAATGAAGAAAACAAAAACAAATGTAAATGAAAGTGAAACGAAAATGAAAATGAAAACGAAAATAAGGAAATCGGAAAAGTTGCCAACGAAGCGTAAATGAAACAATATGAGGTAAAATATTAATTACGAAAATGGTTAGTTTTCTTTTCTTTACGTTTTTCTCTCTTCATTTTTCTTCCTTTTTTTTTGGGTTTAGCTGAATTAAAGTTGATTGAAAAGTTGAATCAAGAGACGGCATTGTCAGCTAAAATAAACTGTAACTGAACTTGATACAACGTTTATATGTGCATTTGTGTGTGTGTGTGTGTGTGTGTGTGTGCGTATTATTTATATTAGGGCTTACCCGGCGTATAACTCATATCAAAGCCAAGCCAAGGCAGGAAACCCTTTAAAAAATGAGCAGCTGCAGCTGCTGTCAGTTCTGTGTTTACTTCTTTCCCTTTCTTCAAATACCTTTTGATTGTTGCTGTTGCTGTTGTTGTTGTGTTGTGCATACAAAATGTTGTTTATTTTTAATTTCTGACACCGCTTTGAAGGCATTTGAAGATTTTCTCTTGTGCCTGATTGAGGTGGTCGAACCAAAACCGAAAAGGCCACTTATTTGGCATAAACCGCAGAGCTTTTCATTATGGCAATTCGTTTGTTTAGGCTGCATGGTTCCATGGCTCTTTAAGTGGTTGTGTTGACCAGGTGCCACACACACACACACTCACACTCGAGCGCATACAGAGGTGTCAATTAGTGTGGCCAATTTGGGCAATGCCTCATCAGCTTAAAGTTGTGCCTAAGTAAATAGTGGCAACATTTTGAGTTAAGCATTAAACAAACTTAAGAAGCTACGGGGTAAATGTGTTGTAATTTATGTTGAAGTTGCATATTTTTGGGTGCATGCAACAAATTTTCAAAACATTTGCCTGCCTGCCAGGCTGCCTGCTTGGCTCATCGTTTCGCGAAATTTGAATTATGCGGGCATACAAGCGACGTGTAAGTAGCGCACACACATGCACACGTAGCTCGTGTTGCATAACTGGAGGCGCCTCAGCAGCTACGTCAGCAAGCGAGCCTGGGCACAAAATTTAAATGGACCAAGCCTTTAAAGGTCATTTTGTTAAATGCAATGAAATTACTTGGAGCAGTGTTCGCCATTGAAATGTTAATTAATGCCACATGCCACCACACCAGCAGCAACAAGAACAACAACAGCAATAATGGTCTCCGGTTACCTTTAGCCATCATGCGGACAGCTGCTTCTCCTTTTTATCCACATTCTCTTTAGCTGTTGCTGTTGTTGATGTGGATGTTGATGATGTTGCATGCACACACATTCCTATGCCACAAGTTGAAAAACTGTGAGCTAGGAAGTTTTTACACACTCGGCCAGTATTATGGCCAAGTTTAGCCATTTTGCGTTTAAACTTTAAACACACTTTATGTGCACAGCTTCCGCTTGAGCTTTTTGCAACTGCAACAGCAAGAGCAACTACAAGTGCAACTTAAAGCTAACAATGCTGCAATTTGTAGAGTCTTTACTTAATGAGCCCAGGGTATGCAACTCGTCGTGTCTTATTGACTTGTTGGCACTTTAGTTGTTATTCGCTGTATTTCAGCTACTTTTTTCTCACTTTCTTCTTCTGTTTTTTTTTTTTTGGGAAGGAGGGGCAGTTGCAATGGCAGGTAAGGCAGGTAAATCAGGGGCGTGGTGGATGTGGCGCCGGACCTTAACAAGCGGCTCGTTAACGGCAACCGCGCAATTACACTCGAAACGCTTTAAATTTTAAGTGCTTGCAGCTGAGTATGTGGCAGCTGTTAGCTGACTGTTGACTGTTCACTGTTGACTGTGTGTGAGCACCTGTTGGCAATATTGCTGCTTGCTACGCATTCACATACAAATACACATACACATACACATACACACATACAGAGACATATACAACCACATCTAGATCTACAACCAGCAAGTCAACGTCAACATCAGCGTCCACTTCCATATCCATTGTGGGGCTAATTGCACACAGAATACGAAGGTTTTTGCGGTGCTTGAAGCTTCAAGCATTTCTTATATATATATTTTTTTCTCTCTCCCACTCTCTCTCTCTCTCTCTCTCTCTCTCTATGTGTGTAATTGTGACTTGCAGTTGGTGTGCTTTCATTGGCAAACATTTTGGGGCTGAGTTTGTGTTTGCCAACGGCGCAAAATAAATCAAAATTGCTTTGGCATATTATTTTCATTGCTCAGCGTTTTATACACTCTCGTCGGATCTTTGCTTTGGGTATATGCGACTGCTTAATGCAACAGTCAGCATTATATTTATATAAGCTATCATTGATTATACCCTTAAAGTCATTATCAGCATTGTCTCTATAGTATTTGGTTGTTGATTGCTCTTTCTCTGAACCTTTTTTGATTACATTTTTAAGGCAATTGAACTATTTTCTAAGTTTATGTATTTAATATTGTTGATCTTAAATGAAAATTCCATTTATAAAAGGTTGATTTGAATCAAATAATCCTAACTGCTGTTTGTTTACTTACTGCCGTTGGATATTTCAACATAGGATGAAATAATAATTGTGGCCGCTAGCGCCGATGGACGCCGTTTCCGGTTTGCTTTTCGTTTTTATTTTTTCCACTTTGTTTTTTCCTTGACGGCGACTCTCACTTCCTTTTTGTCCTTCGCACTTAACTGCCTTTAACTATACGATCTCTCTTTCTCTCTATTTCTCTCCCTCTTTTGCTCTCTCTCTCTCTCTCTCTCTCTCTCTCTCTCTCGCTCACTCTCTCGCATATTTGTACACTGCAAGTTGTGCTGTGTAATTTTAATTTTCGAACGTCAATGCTATGCCTCAGGCAGCGTAGAGTAGGATTTGGGTATAAAAAGCTAAGGGGACTGGTGGGGGAGGCAGCATTATTGCAAGTGGTGTGTCCCATCTTTAAGGGTTTTATATATATATATATTTTTTTTTTCTTCTTCCTTTTATTTTTTTCGGGTCTTAGCTCAAGGACTTTGATGGACGTACGCAATGCCTCCGTCGACTGCCGTTTATTGCTCATATTTCATGTTTGCCACATTTTTGCCATTTTCCCATTTTCGCTTTACAAATGAAAATGTGAAAAAAACAAAAAAAAAAAACAAAAATAAGAAACGAAGAAAGGCCAACAAGAAAAAGAAATGAAATTTTTTAATAAAAACGATTCGCGTTGTTTTCATAGCTGCCCCAACTGCTTTCATATAATCTTTAATATATATATATATATATATATATATATATATATTCCCGAAAATATAATAACGTTTCCAATACGTCTGCGGCAATCCTTTAAGTAGCAGCTACAACCCAAAATTACAGATTAACAGGACAAAGCTGTCAAGGATATTTGTGAAGTGCCGCCAGTTGCAGTGGCAAAGCCAAGCTAAGCAGGTGTCCAGCTGCTTTTAACGAGCATCCTTTTGTCGAAACAGCAACTGCAGTTGGCTCTTGTTTATTGCAACAATTCAGCATTAACAAGGAACTCACTAAAACTGCATTCGCAGCATCCTTGCCACGTCTCTGTTAGCACTCTTTGCCCTAAGGTTAAAGGGGCTTAAAATAAGACATCATCTCGAACGTATGACATCATCTCATATACTTAATTTTCGATTCACTTTATGATAGATAAGATTGTACTTTACTGTACTTATTCCATTGTTTAACATACATAAGGAAAAAGTATTAATCATATAGGATTTGCAATCTAAAATGTTGCATATGTGGCAGGTTGAATTAAGTATTCGTATTCATTGTACATTACATACATTAATTGTACTTCACTTACATCATGTTGGCAACAGCATCTGGAATTGAGTATATTATTATATAGCTTCTGAATAATACAGTGTCTGTAACATACCTTCAGTTGACCATATTCCAATTTATAATAGCCAATTATCTACTTTATGCTAATACCAATTACAATTATACAATCGATAGTTGAATCCCAGCCAACCAATTTACAGTAGAGGATCAGTGTTATATCCAACCAGAAGAGCAAAAGTTTATACTTCAGTTCGGTTGTGTTTTAAGTGGACGCAAAATCAAAGCTACAGTTGCCACCAATAGTAGAATGCGGTAGAAATCAATACTCCTATATATAAGATAAACAAAAAAAATAAATCATTTATTACATATAAAGTACATTTTAGAGTTAGAACCTACCATTTTTAGGCCCTTTGCCTTTTTGTAAAAAAGAAGCAAAGCGGAGCTATTGGAAATGTGCAAAATCTAAAAGTATGTAACACATAGAAATAATCATTGGACACCCCATAAAGTATATATATTCAGAATCAGGACGACAAAACGAGTTCATCTTGCTCTGTCCGTCTGTCTGTCTGTCCGTCTGTCCGTCTGTATGAACGCCTGTTTCTCAGAGACTATAAGAGCTAGAGCAACCATACTTGAAACCTAGATTCGTTATGTTCGTAGGTTATACGAGTTTGTTTTAGATTTTCGAATTTCCTCCCCTGACCCCCGCAATTTGAATCGATTATAAGCTACAATTTTTAACCGATCAAATTTCTTTTTCGCAGACATATTAAGTAGACCATTCTTCATCTACGTTGTGAATTTCGTTAGAATTGAACAATAAACACGGAAGTTATACAACATTAAACACCGCGCTATAGAGCGTGGGGGGCTAAAAGGTGCGCGCAATGGCTAAGTACGTGCAGAACTGTGTGTATGTATGAGTATGTGTGTGTATGGCTGTATATGTAGGCAAAGGGGCTCTCGTAGTCGGGTACACTCGACTACAGACTTCTTACTTGTTAGAAAGCCAGATTGTCGTCAATGCAATGGCCAATACAATGAGACCAATTAAAATTTGCTTATTGTCTCTGCTTAACATTTCGATGCAAGTCGTAAGAAACACTGAAGCTGATTGGTATTTTTTCAATAGGTTTTGATAACAACAGAAAGAGAAAGTAACAAAGAGATAGAGAGAGGAAGGGAGAGTGCACATAAATTTAATACATTCTATACATTATCTTATCTGAAGAGAGACTTGTAGTGCATCAGAGTTAAGCGCTAATCGATAGAAAGTTTCCATGAAAAGCTATTTAGTTGCATGATGAAATCTGCTTAAATGACCTTCTTGAAAGCTTTCATTTGAATTTCAATTCAATTTATGGCTAACAATGCATACACACACACAAATACTTACGCATACACATAAGCAAGGACGCACAAGCAGACTTGTCCCCTTATTGATGTTGTAACTGTTGCAACATCATCGATGATGCACCCTGTTGGATTGCCTGTTCTTATGAATTTCCTAGAAGGGAATAACAAGTATATATAAAGTAGGTAGAAAAGCATGATAGAGTAAAAGAGAGAGAGGCAGTGTACTTGTGATAACGTTATGTGGCACATTTGCTCATCAACATGCAACAACTTCTTCTAATTGAATGTCATATGACTGACATTATGTCAGCTTGCTGGCCGTCGCTATTACCCAACCTGAGTGTTGTCATGTCTTCAGTTGGTTTGGCTAAAAGTGCTGCTGCAGCTGTTACTGCAACTGCAGCTTATTGTACCCCAGCTAGGACTAGTGCTAGGTACTCACTGCAGCCATGTCGACTTAGTCACGTGTGAAATTAATTTGTAATGACTACGAGCATAGCATGTGTCCCAAGCAGCATCATTTGCATTTGACTTGTGCCAAATAAAAGAAGCAATGAGGTAACAGCGACACAGAGAGAGAGAGAGAGAGAGAGAGACACAGAGAAGGAGAGAGAGATATACTGTGTGCTATAGAGAGATTGAGGCAACTGCCAATCAAGTTGGTCAGCTTTGGGTCATGATTTCAAAGGACAAACATAGATTGTGACTGAAAGTTCTACTGTTGGGGTTCACTAAGCTCACAAACTAGCCAAACTTTGGCTCTAAATTTTGCAATTGAAGACGGAAAAGACACACACCCACCCACCTACATACACCAATAAGTTTGCATTTCGTGGTGGGTTACGCCATTGGTTTCGGTTAGTTGGATACTTTCTTATCCAGGTGCATATTGCCAACGGGTTTTCCTCTCTGTTGCCCCGCTTTTGTTTTTTTGTCATGGTTCTCTCTGTCTTTCTGTCCTCTATTCATGCAATCTGGTCGTGTTTGCAAGTTGGCCAAAACTTAATTTTGTAAATTGTTCACAAATTCAACGAATTGCAATTACTTTGTGATTCAGACGAAAGCTGAAAGTGGAGCACTGACTTACGGGTGCGAATGCGATTTTCAAGTTCCATAGAAACTGTAACAAAGTTAAATTGGAATTGCATTAAAATTACACTCGCACATGACTCCAAACACAATTCATTTCCGACATTGCCTCAAAACTTTAACTCTGGCATAGGCGGAGCTGGAGGTGGAGGTGGAAGCTCCGCTAAAACTTTCAACCCAACCGTTGGGTCAACCAATCAAATAAACAAGCAACAGGTGAAATTAACAACAGGTGTGTGTGTGTGTGTCTTGACGGTGTGACCATCTATATAAGATATGGTATGCCAATCTATAGCAAGGTTTTAGCATTCTGACTGTTCGTTCAAGCTAAAAAAATGGTTTGACAAACCGCAACAGTTTAGCAAGGATTTGCCTGTTGCGGTCCAATGGCAACGGCAACGGCAACAGTTTGGCAAAGGCTGTTTAGTCAAGGACATTGCCAGAAGGAGCAAAAGGAAATGGATAGAGCAAAACAAGAGAAAGCAAGTTAGCATGAGACAATGGTGGAGGTAGCTAAATCTGAGCCGGGTGACACAAATTGTTGCAAACACCTTGGCAGGCTGAGCAGTCAGCGCAAAAAATTGGAACTGAGTAGACAACTTAAAGCGTAAAAGGCAAAAACAAGATGATGTGGGTGGTTAGATGGTTAGATGGTTAGGTGGTTGGTTGGGTGGGTTACTGACGGTTCGTTGGTTGGTTGGTTGGTTGGTTGGTAGGTAAGTTGGTCGGTTGGATGGTTGACTACGTTCGCATGTCTACTTAAAAGTTTTTCAAAGCGCTGCTTATGGCACGTGCTGGAATAGGGTAGACTTGAAGCTAGGTGCTGGATACTAGGTTGTCGGCTGATGGGTGATGGGTGATGGGTGATGGGTGACTGGTGATGGGTAATGGGTGATGGGCGATGGTAGCTGGCAAGCAAGCAAAGCGTATTAAAATACAAAGCAGCATCATTAAATGTTAAAAGTTGCCTTTGGGCTAAAATGGTAGAACGGAAAGCAAGCAGAAGAGAGTAGAAAATAAATATAAAAAAAAAAATACATAAAACTGCAAGTGCCCGGTCCGGGACACAGTACAGAGAGTATAAGTAAGAGAAAAAGAAGAAGAAAAAAGAACCACTTAAAACAACTACAACAACAACAAAGAGAACAACGACAACAACGACAACGACAACTACAAATGGGCAACGAGAAGGACAAGCAAACGCGCAAGGACAATAAACGGCACACGGCAAAGAAATTACTGCAAGCTGCAAGCAGTAAGCAAGCTGCAAGCAGTAAGTTGCAAGTTGCAAAACGTAACGTTCATTGTTCAGGTGAGTTAAGAGAGAGATTCCCCCAATGTATTGAAGAGCCAACAGCATTTGCAAGCTGTTAATAATTATAATTGAAAATGTGCAATGAATGACAATGCCACAAAGATACTTGCCACATGGGAAATATTGTATATAGGCCAGCGTGTATGCTGCTTCTGGCTAAAGTTGCACGTATACATATTGTGCAATTATTTTGGTTAATGCAGCTACAAAGGAATCATAATCATTATCATTATCATTATCATAATTGTCATTATCATTATCAACAATCAAGTGCAATGGATGATAATAAAAAGCATTCTTGAATAACTGCCAACAGAAAACAAAGCCAACACTTAGCGGCTATTGTCTTGACCAAGGCTATATGTTGCTGTAAACGTGTTTCAGCTACAGTTTTAGCTGCATTTACATTGATTACAACTGCGGCCCTACAATTAACTGCAGCAAGTGCCGAGCATAATTTGAGAGTTGACAAATTTGCAACAACGCGATGGCACCTACCATTGTCATCGCTTGAATGCGTGGCACATCAATTGTGGCATCATGTTAAATGTAAAGTACCTCAAGTGTGGCAAGCCCACTGAGTGCCGTGTAATGCGATTTTGTTAAATTGGCAGGCAGGTTAAGTTTGCTGCGTCTTTGTTCTCGCTAACTAGTGGTCACCATGGCCAACCAGTCAACCAACCAACCAACCAACCAACCAACCAACATCCAACCAAAAGCCCACCAACACCACCAGTTACACTCTTGAGTGTCCTTGGCTGCCTGACAATAAAAAAGAAAACAGAGGCAACGCGGTGGCTATTGGATTTACGTTGAAAGCAGACGGTAGCATCATAAAATTTGTATATACCTATATATATATATATGTATATATATATATATATGTATATATATAGCTGACCGCCTATGGGCAGTCTGAGTTTAAGTTAAAGTCTGGATCTATTTGCGAATACGAGACTGGGGCAGGTGTTGCATATAGAAGCCAAAATTAGGCCCAAACCTCGCGCACTTCATAGAAATGTAATAAAATTAAGTTGCTCATTCAAGCAGCTTAACAGGGCACATTTGTAAAAGGAATCAGATTATATATATATATAACTAAACTTTTACTTTTTAATTTTAAATTATTTATTTTATAATTTAATTGAAATAATTATAAATATTTCCAACAGAGTTCTAACAAAGTTTAAAGAAAATTTGAAGTTGTCACTTGCAAGAGAGCATTTGATAGTCGGTTTGTTGTTTAACATATAATTTTGAAGTATGCCTAATATTATTCTTTTTGCTGCTTAGATTTTCATATTTTCTTCTTAGATTTTCATATTTTCATCTAATTTGAATTCAATAGAGCTGCCTAATATGAAAAAGGTATCCTCTTACAGCTGTTTGGTATATAAAATTTTCATTTGAGTTTCTGTAATTATGTTGACGCTGGTTTATGACATTATATAATAGATCTAGGTATGCGATTATATATATCTGCATATATATAAATATATATATATTCATAAATATATATATATGTGTGTGTGTGTTTATAAGTAGGTTGCCAAATTGTTTGCCAACTGAAAATGTAAAATATTTTATAGCAAATTAAATTTTATTAGCGCACAATGTGGCATTGGATAACGTGTTTTCATTTGAGTTGGAAAAGGTGTTTTAGCTATTGTATATTGTTTGTATATGTGCGTGTGCGTGTGTGTGTGTGTGTGTGTGTGTTTGTGTGTGAATTTGTGAATGTGTGCATGGGTGTAGGTATAGCTAGTTGGGGGATCGGGTTGGATGCTGGATGAATGCTCAGCGTGCCAACGTTTCGAGTAGTTGGTCGTCATTGTCATTGTTCTTATCAACGTTGACAACAACGAAACAACGAAGCAAAAAAATATAAAAGAAAAAAAAAGTAAAGTAGAAAAGAGAAAAGAGAAAGGAAAAGAAAAACTTTTGCAAAACAAGTCTTACAAGTGCCAGGACATGCGTACCTACAGAGATCAGCTCTATGCCAGGTTTAGGTCATGTGTTTAAGTATGTATGCGTGTGTGTGTGTGTGTGTGTGCATTTGTGTGTGAGTAAGTGTTTAGATTGTGTAACCTTTTGCTACTGCTATTGCTGTTGGCATTATGATGAGTTTTACTTTTTGCCAGACTAAGGCTTAAACTCGTAAATACCTTCATTATCGTTAAATCATGCTGGGAGCTTCACTCATTCTCTAGGAATCTCTCAAACACTGAACTGAACTTAGCTGAACCAAGGTGATTTTTTTTTGTTCTTCTTTTGTTGTTGCTATTGTTGTTGTTGTTGTTGTTGTTGTTGTTTTTGTTAGTATCTTGTCTTTTATTTGCCCTTTATTTGTGTTGCGAAAGGTTCCGTTCTGTACTTTCTCCACCGGCTTTGTGACCGGCTCATGTGGACTTTTAAATAGATTTAAATGCGCATTTAAATGAAATAAATGAGCAACATTTCATGTACCTCCCATGCCCCTGGTATTTGTGGCATGCCTGATGTGCCTGGTATCTCTGGTATCACATGTGCTTCGGCACTTTTTATCCAGTTGTTCTTAAAAATTTACTTTATTTTTGTTGTTTTGTGCTATTTACCATCATTTTCCATTTCCCAATTGAGTTTTCATTGCTCTCTCTCTCCCTCTCCCTCTCTCTCCCTCTCCCTCTCTCTCTCTCTCCCTGTATTTATACCATTGCTACTGTTGCAACACCTCATTTATCAGTCAGACAGGCTTATGGCTCCCCAATGTGCCGCGAATCTCACTTAGTTTTATGCCACAGAAACTTCACTTGAACACCTTTTGATTCATGGCCAACTGATGGAAGACCTTAACTCAAAGATAAAAGCCGGCTAATGGCAAAAGTTTTTACTCAATTTCAACATTCACGCCTAATAAACTAGCAAATTAATATACAATTGAGAGAAAAGCTACAACAAACTACAACAACAAAAAAACAGCAAAAAAAAATAATAAAAAAAGAAAAACATAAAACTTTCACTTTTCGTTTTCCGTCAACTTTTTAAGAACGCAAAAGGAAAACTAAAAGCTAAGAAAAAAAACCAATGAAAGACTATGAAATACGCTGTAAAAGTTATACCCTTAATTTATTAGTAATGTATTTTGGATATTCCATTTGACCACGCCCCCGCCACATAAGGCAGGAGGAATCCATCAAATATGGCATCCTTTAGCAAACAATTTGAAAATTGTTTCAAAATAAAAAGGAAAATTTGATGAAATTTATTATTATTTTGGATTGTGGGGCTGGACGTGGCGGGATGGTAGTGGGGGGGTGGGGTGGTTGCTCTTAATTACAAATATTCATAAATTATGCATACCAATGACGTCACAAGTGCTACCCAAAATTTATGTACACACACACACACACACACACACTTAAGCGAATGCACTCTATAGTCAAGTGTATGTATATATGTTTGTCTGTGTGTGTGTGTGTGTTAGATGAAAACAAATTTTAATTAAAAACTCAATTCGTTGAAAAGTTGCGAAAAACTTTCGCTGCCTGCTTCAAAAATACTTGAAAACTTTTTGCCTTAAAGGATATACATATCCTCGCATCCTTATATCCTTCTATCCTTGTATACTTGTATCCATCCTCGCATCATCGTTTCCTACCATCCTGCACCTGTTTATTTAGTAGGCAGCCAATTTAAGAACTTGCCACGCTAAATGTAAAAATAATTGCCACTAAAACCTCTTAAAAAACAAAACTTTTCTATGCACAAATAGCACAAAGTTCAACTTAAATGTTTATATGTATATGTTTCTGTGTATGTGTGTGTGTGTGTGTGTGTGTGTGTGTGTGTGTGTGTGTGTGTGTGTGCTTGACTTAGTTATTCATACATTTACATGGCTTTGCCATCAAATGGTATAAATTATTTAGGCTTTCCTTATGAATTCAACTTTTGGCTTTGTGGTCAAATGAGTTCCCAACGAAAAAGGGTAACAAAGTCTTCTTCAGAGACTTATTTTAAAAGCAAATATATATGTATTTATGTTATTTTATTAAATTTATTAAATTAATATATAAATTATATACATTATTATTTTATTTATTAATTATTTATATTTTTTTTATTTTCACATTTAATTTATGTTTGCGGGTTTCAAAGTTTCCTGTAGAGAAATAACTAATATAAACAAAATTCACTTTCTGAGCAAGTATCATTATTATCAGTAATATTTATGTATATATAAAAAAATATATATTATATATATATATATATATATATATATATATATATATTTTGCTGTATGTCAAGGTTTAAGTTTGTTTGATAATTCAGTTATCAGTGAAATAAAAAAAAAAACAAATAGAAATCAATTTTCTTAAGTAATTGTTATCAAAATTTTGTTTCTAAATTAACATTTCCAGAGTGTTTAATTTAAGTGTTCTTAAGTTTACTTTTATATATACATATATATATATATATATAGAATTATTGGGCATGTATAACATTTCGGATAAAAATGAAAACAAATTCAGCTTGTAAACAAATTAATTTTACGTTCTGAGACGTTAAACATATGTTTATCAGTTTGCTGACTTGAAGAAGAAGAGAAAAAGCGTCAAAAAGTATTAAATCTCTCACTTTGTCTCTCTATTTAGTGCTCTCTCTCTCTCTCTCTCTGTCTCTTATATTATTCGTTGCTGGCAAAAAAATTTTACTTAATTGTGAAACGTTGACTCAAAATGTTGTTGGATCGGCAGATAAAGCAAATTCTTATTGGATTTATTGTGATGGCAATGGCGCTGTCAACTTATGGTAGCGCCCATCGCTGTATGTAAAGTTATATATATATATATATATATTATATATATATTACTCAATATCTGTTTTATAGTTCGATATGTACTGGAGCTTGTGCGTGGTCTGCAGTTAATGGCTACCATAGCCTTAACCTTTGGAGCTGTGAAGAATCATGCTCTGCATAAAGATAGACTTCTGCTCTTCTGGTTAGGTGCAACAGCTGTCTTTTGCTTTACATTGGGTACTATGTGTCTTTATCATTTGGGCGAATTTATCGGTTATCGATATTTTGCTTTTGATGCTTTACATTTCCTTTTGACTGCAGCTGGTGTTGGTAAGCTGTTAAATGCTAAATCGTTTCAATTGAGAACATTTGCTAAAATGACTCATTATTACAGCTCTTCTTAATTACTTTCTATATTATATGTATGGAGTATATGTTTTTCTCACTCAAAGTGAGTCAATTGCTCCATGTACTCTAGAGTGTGACAAGCCAGCACTGAAAGAGAACACGTCGCAGTTAGTCGCTAGCTACGAGCCCATTCCAAAAGATTTTATTGTATCTCTTAAGGCTTAATTATATATATATTTATGCTATACAGATCGATTTATTTTATAAACAAATATATATTTGTTTATATGATGCGATCTTCATGTACAATAAAATAAAGCTATTCGACACGCAAAACAATTGGCAGAGAGTGATAGAGAAAAACAGAGAGAGAGAGAGAGTAGAGCAGTAGATAAGTTATGTATACTTAAGTATCGAGTAATTTGTTGCAAACATCAGTTGCTCCCGAACCGTCAAGAAGAAATGTATAAAAAAGCGCAAAAAAAGCAAGTAGCCATTGGGCTGATTTCTATGGTGTTAGTACTATTAGATATAAAATATCAAGGTAGGTATATATATATATATATATATTGTGGTATATATATATATATATAATTTAATATATATATATATATACTTTGATGCAAATTATATATAAATATATATTAACAAGCTTAAAAGATAATGTTCGCTTAGACAGGTATTTGGAACAAAATTGCGACGGTATGATTGCCATTCAGATATTGGCAACTATTGCAATTGTGTTTAGTGCACTGAAAAAGGATCGAATTCACAAGGATAAATTTTTGCTCTTCTGGCTGGGCATCTCTACAATTTTTACGTATTCATTGCTGAAGACTAGTCTCATAAATTTCAATAATTTCATCAAATATTTCGACTTTAACAACAGTTTCCTACATTTGTTCTTTAGAGCCTCAGCTGCAGGTAAAGTTTAATATATACCGAAAAGTAATCAATCAAATGTTAATTAATTATTATTACAGTACTTGTTATCTACTTTATGTATACTATATACAATGAATATATATTGCTGATCACATTTGAATCACAGGAGGTAAACGTTGATTTGAATGAAGCTCTGCAAAAGACACAAAACGCGCCGCCATCGTATACGGCTTTGTCTAAGAGTCTAACAATATCCGTTTAAACTTTAAAGTAAAGTTATTTGCAATGTTAATGTGTTATCAAATAAAGCAGTTGATTACAGCAAAAGATGTATCTATATAATAAGAGAGTAAGTGTCTCAAACTTAGAGAGAGAGAGAGAGTTCTGGATCAACTTTTCATTTGTTTTGTGAGGTGTCAAACTTGGCAACGTACTTAAACAAAAATTGAAATTAAATTCACATATACACTTACATATACAGAAACACACATACACACACATATGTATACATCTAAACATTTCAAATATGGCATCAAAGTTTGATGCAGAAACTTAATTTGAAACTTGAATGCCACAAAAGTGTCGAAACAAGTACAAAAATTAACTTTTACTACCAAATATGATGTTGCAACAACTAACAAAGTTATTCAATAGCTTTTGTTGTTGTTTGGTGGCAAATGCAGTAATTGATTGAAGAGCTCAACAAAGGACACATATTAATTATAGCAACTATTAGCCAAAGTTAAGCGAACCGAACGAGTTACAGGCTCATTAAGTCTGCTAATTAGAGGACCAACAACACATATATCATCATCATTTTAATTAAAAATATATATATATATATATATATATATGTATTCTCTCTCTCTCTCTTTATAACTCATGTTTGCCTGCTGCTGCCACTTAAGGCCACAAAAGTTGCCCCAAAACTTTGTTCAATTTTGAGCTGCTCCAATTTGCATTTGCCAAGTCTTCAGCCAAAAGCGCTAACCCCCAAGATAATGTCACAGTCAAAACACAATATATATATATATATATATATATGTATATATATATATACAGATATATATATTTAAAATTGCATAAATTTACACAAAAAGTACAAATTTAATTTGTACGCAATATTTTTTAATGCGTTTCATTCAAAATACAAAACCAAATCTGAATCTGCATTTGAAAACTAAATAACTTTTCTTACGGAGAAACTTAAACTGAAATGTTCTGTCATAAAAACATAAGTTAATTATAAAAGATGTGCGTCAAAATATATATGTATATACATATAAAAAAAAACGACTTTTAATTTAATGTTTTTTTTCTTTTTAAATTCTAAAACGCAAATTGCTTTCATTTATTTTGTTTAAATTTTTGAAAGAAAAAATTCAGAGAAATTTGTGCGTGTTTCAAATCTAACTAGAAGCTATTAAGACGGCAAAAGTGGGAGAAATGTAATTAGTGCAACTGGCAAATGTATACAACAGACAGAAGGAAGCACCTTCAACACCATAAAACACACATACTCTTGATCAATATTAGTTGCCGAATCGATCTAGCTTTATCTTTCTGCATTCTGTTCGTCTGATTGGCAACAATTTAAATGTGTTTATGTAAGGGAATCTCCCTAGTCTTGTATACCCGTTCCTACTTGTGTTCTCTATGTCTATCCCTATTTTTATCTATTCCATTAACATTTTTATCACACCTTAAAAAAAAAGTGTTTCCAATATGTTTACTCAAAACATCAATAGAAACAAAGGTTTTCCAAGTAACTATTATAAATATGCTTATATACAGATAAACAATAAGTTCTATATATATTATATATAGTACAATTTATGAACCCAAAAAATAATGCAAAATATATATAATGAAATTCAACAGAAACCAATATTAAAACAAATTAACAGCTTTTATGACATTCAATATCAGCTTAGATTATTTTTATTTTCCTCTGATAACTTTAAATATACCCTGTAACCGTTTACAGTTACCGACAGGTATATAGTACTGATAGAAAATCAACTTAAAGAGCTTTGCTATATCGCGATGTTTGAGTTGATTTGATAAACTGTTGGAATATAGTAGATCCTAACCCGGAATATATATATTGAATTATGAGCATACAACATAATTTAAGCTGTCATTTCTGCTGATTTATAGGGTATTTTATAGCTTGCTACAGTTTGCTTTAGTTACGTGTTATTTCTGGGAATTGTTATTTTACTTATCTCCTATACAAATACATATGTACTATTGTATGTGTATGTAGATTTGTATGTATATTTGAAATGTTTTAATATTTTTCAATGAGACAGCGTCATTTTTAGGTCTAAATTCCTGTTGCAAATATGCCAATTCATTGATTCGTATTAACGGTATTTACGAGAGAGTTTCGGCACGTATTTATTTAGCTAAGCGATGCATAAAAAATTGTATTAAAGAGGCATTAAAATCATGGACTATCATCTCTGTCTGTCATACACACAGATACACACATTTATATATGTATATTTGTGGACACTGATATAAGCAATTTGAAATGAACACAGTAAAATGGCTATTATAATAATAAGCAGACCCAAATGCATTGTATCTGTATGTGTTTGTGTATGTGTGAAACCTCAATGGGTGCCTACGGTTAAAGCTAATGGGCAATGGAAAAGGCAGAGGCAATGATCACAGTATGTGCTTAAATATGAGCATCACGTGCTTTGCTCGTTGTCCCTTCAAAATGAACTCCAAGTTTAGAGAGGGGGATTCGTTACCCATGTAAAGGCATTGCTACAGCCACAGCCACAGTTACTGCCACTGGCAGTGGCAATGGTATTTGTATTAGTATTGGTATTGGCATTGGCAAGTACTTATGCAAATAATTTACATGTTCTCTGATCCGTGCTTAGTGGTCAGTTGGTTGGTTGCTTCAATTTGGTTAGGCAATTTGAGTGGGTTTTAAGTGGTTCAAGTTTTTGGTTAGCTTTGTGACTTAACATTTGAATTAAACTTAAAGCTAAACAGGCACAAATTTACTTTGAGAAGAACTTAGCTTGACCATTTAAATTGTTGGCCAATATGCGAAAACCATTGAGCATTTCAATAAATGACAACTTAACAATTGAATGCGTTTCAATTGAAATCTATTTAATATTGTGTTAGGTCTTTCATATACATTATAATAGTAGTATTTGCCCTCTGTCAGTCAGTCAGGCAGTTGTAACGTTTCTTCCAGTTGCCCATAAATTATGCAGCGAGCAGCTGACAGTTAATAGGCCAACAGCAACTTGGCCGTGACAGGCTAACATACTAAGCAGCAGCATGCGGGCGATTATCTTAATTTATGCACAAGTCCAGTTGCCAGCGGGACTTTTAGTGTATATATATATGTGTGAGTAAATGTGTGTTAGTGTGCGGGTATATGCGTGTGTGTATGTGTGTGGGTAAGCGACGTTTGCAGCATTTGGAATAAATATAAATTGCAAAAACTGTCAAAGACATAGCAAAAAAAAAGGGAATGCATTGAAAAGCGTTCAAAGTCGAAAGGCAATTTCACTTGCTGTTGTTGTTGTTAGTGTTGTACTGTTGTTTTTTTTTTTGTTCTCTGTTAACTGTATGCCTGTGTGTGCATATGCGTGTGTGTCAGTATTTGTATAGCACAATAAAGAAATTTTTTATCGCTGCCGCATTTGACATTTGAAGTATGCGCCACAAAATTTATTGTTGCTCGTTGCTTGTTTCAATAAAAACCGATAAACCTGACTTAAATGAAAAACTTTTCCTTTGCCCTTTTGTAACTACTACTACTACAACTACAACTGCTGCTGCTGCTACTGCTATTGTTGCTACTGTTGCTGCTACTACAAGAACAATTGAAGGAGTCTTTTTTAGCTGGAATTTCATTTTCTATTTCAATATCAATTTACTTTAATATTAAGAGCCCATTGAATTTGATATTTAAAGCACTCACTCTCAATAGCATCAGCAACAACAACAACAACAACAACAACAGCAACCACAACAGCAGCATTAACAACTACAGTAACAACAATGCTAAAATTTGAGTAACGATTATTTGCCTAGCACTATGCGTAGTCCAGTGAAAGCGGAAAAGGAAGTGAGTCCTGGATAAGGGGAAATGGGTTGATAGTGTAGTTGATGCTGATGCTGCTGCTGCTGCTGATGTTGCTGCTACTGATGCTGAAAAGGAAGGCTGTTTTACCTGTTGAAAAATAGTTTTCCCATACCAATTTTCTAAATGCACGCAAAACGTCAAAAGCAACAAATGATGCCGCAACGCTGAAATGGCCCTAAAGGGAATGAGAGACTGTGATAGCACAGAGGCAAAGGATATGGTGTACGAAGGGAAGGGAATGTGGAATATAGAATGTAAAAGTGAAAAAGAGATTGTGGCAAGCGGTAGATGGTTGGGTGTGTGACAGGAAGTCAGTCGACAGAACTGTCATTGATTGTCACACATTGTGAGCCAAGGGTAAACGCAATCTCTCTCTGTCTCTCTCTTTTACACTGCAGCTATTTCTCTTTGTCCTTCTTTTACTACGTATGCCTGTGTCTGTGTGTATATGCGTGTGTTTGCTCAGATTGCTGACGACATTGCGAGGCTATAATTGTGCGTTTTGCCTTGTATTGGTGTCGGTTATGGCTGCCAGCAATCAGCTTATAAATATTGCATGGGCTCTACAGTAAAACGATTGAAAAACAATGCGCTCACTGACACAAAGTGGTTCAATAATGCAAACGAAACGCGTTGCGTAACAAAAACAGAAAATGTTCTTTCTTTCTTTTTGCTTTCTTCTTTTTTCTTTCTTTATTTTTTTTCTGTTTTCTGTTTTCTGCTTACTGGTTTTTGTTTTCTTTTTACTCTCCCTATAGCCTGTACAATTCCCTACACCTTCATATATCCATCTACCCTTACTCTCTATCCTCTATATCTGTATATGCCTCTGTCCTTGTACTTGCCATGACTCTTTATCGCAAGAGCAACAATGAGTATTCCCAGGGCTGGGCAGGCATCGGTGCAGGCTTCAATTCAACACAATTGCATTCTGACACACGTTTGCCCACGTGACGTCAATGCAAATTGTGTTCCAATTGCAACGTTGCGTATACGCATCGTATACCCCAACTTTTTTTTGGTTAGCGGCGCAAACTTACGCACAATTTACATAACAATGCACAGCTTACATCTACCCTTATCTCACTCCTATACATTTCTCTTTTCTCTCCCTCTCTCTCTGCGCTATTCGCCAACCAATTTTGTACTAAGTGTGACAATAAATTGCTGTCAACTTTTATTTATCTATAGCATGGCCACTTCCTGCGTGTTTTAGGCCCAGAAACTTTTGTTAGGCGCAAAACGAATAGCAAATAAACACAAAAAAAAAGAAAAATAATAGAAAAATAACATCCGACTTTTCAATGCTCTACCCTAAAATTTTCATAAATTCTAAAGAAAGCATAAATCAAATTTGTTTTTACGTCGTTTCATTGATATCTACTGCTGCTAGTTAAAGCTCTAACTAATGAGATCTGTTAACTTTAACTTATGTATAGTTCTTATAGTATATCAAATGCGTTTAAAAACCTTAAAAGGTTCTGCTAATTTAAGCCCTGCCAATTAGTGCTTTTACTCTGTTCAAAAGAGATATCCTATAAAGGGACTATATATATATATATATATATAGAAAAGGCAATTGGTAGTTCATCTGGTTCTTTCATTTTACGCTCAAAATGAAGCTAAGGCAAAACAAAAAGCAAAAGCAATGGCAAAGGCAAAGAAAAAATCAAAAGCTGAAGTTGGCGTGGTCGCTCTTTATTACCTTTTTCACTTGTTTTGTTAGCCACTTTTTTGTTGGTGTTGTTTTTGTGGTGGGGTTCATTGTCTTTTTGACCAGACACCAAAGTGCCAGCCAATGTCTGGCATATATGTGTGTGTGTATGAATCCTTTTAGCGCACTGTACGTCTGTGTATATGTGTGTGTGTGTGTGTTGATTTTGTATGCCTCGCGTGTGCCGGCCAAACAAATAACACACAAAGGGCAAAGCCAATGGCAATGGCATCGCTTGCTTCTCCTCGTACATCTCTGGGGCATAATTTGCGTTTAATGAATTGTGCACAAAGATTTTTATTCACTTAGCTGCACAAAAACATACACCCACACACCCACAGACACACACATATATACTCATAGAGAGAAAGAGAGAAAACAGAGACAGATTCATATGGTTAAGAGGCACATAAGCCTCTTAGCGTCATTTTGGCCTAGCAAATTGAAATGCTGTGCATATTGTTTGTCCCGAAACATATATTTTTGACATCGGGACTAATTCCCGATTACTTTTTGATCAATTATTCAGTCATTAATTTTACTTAGTGCTTAAAAGCAACCCAAACAACCCAAGCAACCGAAGCAATGAGTGCTTCACAGTTTGATCGATGAATTTAGTAAAATTTTTGGGGTATTATATGATTCCCATGACTCGTCCTGAATAAAATAAAACAATTTCAATAATGCAGAATTAAGGGAATAAACTTAACCATGAAATGGGATACCTGAAAAATCCATTAGCCAACAGATAATAGACTCTATGCTAAAGTAAACAATGCCATTAACAACAACAACAAGTGAACAGAGAAAAACAAACAGAAAAGTAACAGCAGTTGCAGTAAGAAAACAAAACACAGACAGAAAAAAGAGAATATATTTCACTTTTACTTATTGCACATTTAATTGTACTTCATTTTAATATATATAAGGTCATTGAATCAAAAATACATATATATATAAATATATGTCGCAATAGAAATTCCAAGGGAGAAAGTTAAAGCATACTTTGCGGCTGCTGCGTAGTGGAAAACAGAAGCTTTAAGTGCTCGTTTAACACTTGAGACTGCCCAACAGGCACACAACAACACCCGCAAACAGCCACACGCACAATCACGCACAGCTGTCAGTTCATCATTTCGAGTGCAACAACAACAACAACAACAACACTTAACACCACATCAACTTAAGATGATAGCCGGCGTGACAACAACACACGACAACTTTTCAAGATATGCGAAGTGTAACCAAGGCAGCCAAAAAAAAAAGGAAAAGCGAAAGTGTCACATTGCAAACGATATACCAAAAGGCAGATAGAATGCCTAAAAAAGAGACAATGAGCGAGAGAGAATCACAGAAAGAGAGTGAGAAAGCAAAAGAGTGAGAGATAGCGGAAGCTGTAATTTACACAGCCGCTTTACGCTCAACATCAACGTCACGAACACATTTTGTTGATATCGGGCCCCACCCACACAACGCCCTTATCAGTGCCTTGAAATTAATACCCTGTATACTGTATAGATAGGGTTAAGGGTATACCAGAGCAATGCTATAATATGACTTTTAATATAAGTTATAACTACTTAATATTATTTATTGGTTTCTAAAAATATACATAGGGTATGATTAAGTCTATCACAATTATTAGTCATATTGCATATGCCTTTTTTTAAGCACTTTGATAGGAATTCCGTTGCCGTTGTCTACTCGCTCGTTGTGTTTGGCTCGTGCCGATTGTCGCCTTCCGTTGGCTCAATCATTTTACGTCCCATAAAACATAAATAGAAATCGATGCTCCGGCCTACACCCACACACACACACACACACATACATACAAACAGCTACAGATACAGCTACAGCTATAGATACTGATCCCAGATCCATTGGAAGTTTCATTGCCATTTCGATTGTCATTGTTTCGTCTGCCCAGCGACAATTTGAATTACCAGCAAAAAAAGCAACAAAAAATCACAAAACAAAAAAAAATACATATATATATAGAAGGAAAATCGCTGTCAAGGTTGTGCCACTTGCCGTATGTTGCACGTACATATTTGTCGTCTGCCGTTTTTTGTTTCTTGTTATTATTTTTGTTTTTGTTTTGTTGTTTTGTTGTTATTTTTTTTTTAGCGATTGTTGCTGTCCTTGTCTGCTTTGGCTTCTCGTAACGCAATCCCCAGGGCAACATTTGGCGGTTCTTGCCTGAGGCGAGCAAGTCTATAATGCAGCATTATTTTATGTCGAGCAAAGCAATTTATTGAATTTTCTTCCCCACTGCCACAGCCACTGCCACCGCTACATGCCTCTGCTATTGCCTTTGCTATTGCCTTGGCCAGTTTCCATTTGGGCTTAAGCTTTTCTGTTAGTAGCTTGGGTTACCCTCGCTTTTACTCTCTCTTGTTCGTGTTGAAGTATTTTATGGCTCTTTTGGCGAAATATCAATAAATTTTTAATACATATATAGTATGATAAAGTGTGTCAAATGATGATTGAAATTGAACCTCAATGTCCCAGCGATACTTTGTTGTAAGACTTCTATAAATGTTTGTTGCAACTGCTTTAGTTCTCCATTCAAAGTTAAAACTTAAAAGTTGAAAGTTGCCACTTTCCAGTTGCCAGTTGCCACTTTACATTTACTTTTGTTCGTCAAGTTTTGAATGCATTAAATTCAATTTGATTTTTGCCTTTTGTGATCTCTTCTTTCTTATGCTATATACGCCATTCTATATTCTATATTCCATATTCTATCCTTTATCCATTTGCTTCGCCAGCAAAAAAAAAATAAACCAAATGGAAAAAATGCAATTTTCTCAGCGAAGAAGTGACAAAAGTTGAGGTGTATTCAGTGTCATAAAAGAGGTAAAGAATGAATGATGTAAACGAGGGGGTGAAGTGGGGAGGTGTGAGGTCTGGGATAATATATATATATATATTGGCATATAGTTGGTTGGTTGGCTAAGCAGCTTAACTGTAGCAAAGGCTACAGACTACCGTCTGATGTCTGTTGCCTTTCAACCAATGCCCCAATTCAATTGCTTCAATCAAATCAATGGACATTTTCACTAAATTTGTGATTTTTATGCAAATTTAAACGAAATATTTGCATAGATCGAAAATGGGCAGAGAGCTATATATATACAAACCATCAATTGGGGGTTATCTTTATTTCTTTAGATCTGTATCGTAGCCAAATTAAATTGCTTTTGTGGGTGTGTGTGTTTGTGTGTATAGCTCACACATACATTTAATTACAACACCGTTGGCAATAATTTATAATACTAATTAAAATTTTGAACACGCACACACACACTCACACACATATACGTACACACACGCATAAATAATCAAGGATAGAAGACACGCCTTTAGCATTGAAAATTTTCATTTGCATGCAGACAACGACAACAGTTAGACAGTCACGTATATGTTTATCAATGTGTATCTGTATGTGTGTGTGTGTGTGTGGTGTGTGTGAGTGTATGTGTGACCTTTATCAATCAAATGTTAATTAAGTTTCAAGTCAGGCAAAGGCAGTCAGCCAAATGCCAAGCCAACTAACAATCCTTATAAGTATTTGTCTCTCTTTGGGTCTTTCTAGTCAATTATTAAATTGTTGCCCAAGAACTGTTTGTTACTTTTCAAAAGGTTTTTTTTTGGTGGGAGTTAGTTAAAAATTTTATTACGTATACGCGTGCGTGTGTGTGTGTGTTTGTGTGAGCAATTTGCCACATGTCTTCTGTGGTGCCTTCTAGGCAATTGCCCAGCGTGAGCATTGAGAGAGAGAAGCGCAAACGGAAACGGAAATGCGCTGCAGCACATGTCATCCGCTTTAGCTCGCTCAATTTAAATAACTGTTTTAGGTTTACACTGGCAACATTGTCTGTATTTTTCTGTGTCTGTGTGTGTGTGTGTTTTTTTTTGGTTAACAGAGCACACAGATTGATGCGTGGCCAAATTGTACACAGCCACAAATTGTGGCATTTTCGGTTTGCTGTCAACGCAAACATAAGCCACATGGAAACTGGAACTGGAACGTTATCATATGACTTGACTAAACGATGCAATGCGAAATGGCCAGACAAGAGCAACCTACACATCTACTAAAAAGGGTTCAACTAGCTTGCCACATACCACAACACCAGCAGGACTAGCAGCAGCAGCAGCCATAGCATCAACAGCTACTACAGCTTCTATAGAGATGCAAAGCAACATTGCTGTGGTCTGCCCCAGCTCGTCAGTCTGTCAGTCTGTGAGACAAGCATTTTCTGTCATGTTGCACTTATTTTCAGTTAGCCACATTTCATTTGCTGCCATGTCCAAGAGACATTTTGGATCACTTTATAACGTAAATTTCAATTACCAACCCATAAAATCTCTAACTCTAATATACTTTTTGACACTAATGAATATTAGTTAAGTGTTGTCAACATCAGGATGAATCTATTGAATTATAACTAATTGAGATAAAGACTTTTCCTTAAGTACTTCGCAAACAAAAGCAAAATTTAATTAGTTTTACTTACAAATTTGCCCCACTTAAAGATAAGCTTAAACGATATACCAACTTTCAATCCCTTTTCAACTAAAAGTATTTTGCATCCTTAAACCTGCTTTGTGCCACACAAAATGCCATTCGTGTTACATAAGCACTAAGTGCGACATTAAATGTAACTTCTTGTATATTTATCACTTGAGCGCTTCACTTTAGTTTTCTTATTTTCCCGTATTGTTGCTCTGACACCTTGCGTATACGCAACATGCCAAGTGTAACTGCAACACAATTGCGCATTGTATAAGTGCAGAAAAGGTCATCGCATGCAACTTGGCATTTGTGTTTCCCCCACACCCGCTTCCCCTGCGTATCCTTAGCTAGCGTTGATACCAGTTACTTTTTCATCTCGCTGCTGGCAGTTGTAAATGATAGACATCACAATAAGATACCAGAGTGTTCCAGCTCTCATGTGTATCCACTGCAACGCGCTGCAAGCTGCCAGCTGCTTCTGAAACTCAACACAAAAAGAGAGAGAAAGAGAGGAAGGGTATGAAAAGTGTCATTTGGCATTGCATTGTCACTTTTCAGCGACACTTTCTGGCAGCCATCGATATTTTAACACTAATTCACATTGAGCTGCCGTTGCTGCCCCTTGTGTGATGATCCTTTTGGTGGTAAGCTCCAGAGATACAGCTTACAGCATGCATATATTTCAGCGGTCAGTCAGAGCCTGGTCAACAGTTTGGCCAATGCCCAATGTTTGCCAAGTAAACAAGGCACAGGTGCTAGCCGACGAGTCATTCGTATTCGGATTGGTTAATTTGCCTACCTTTGTGGCAAGTCTATGCAACTTTTATGTCACAGCAGATAATCAGCTTCTTTGAGATACGTATATATATATAACTGAATTTTCACTATATATATGCTATGTATATATATATATATATATATGTACAGGGTCGATATGGTTAAGGTAATTGCTCGTGTAGCGACTGTGAAAAATTGCATTTAAATTTGGTTTGGTTTTTCTGGCAAAGGGTAACGGTTACAGCAATTGGGCCATTTGTCGCATATATTGTGACCAGTTGTAGTTTCACTTGCAGTGGCAGTTGCAGGTTGCAGTTGCAAAAAGAGGCAGCTGAAATGCAATTTGGTTAAAGAGGCATGCTGCATGTTGCATGCATGCATATTGAATGCAACAAAAACGTGGCCAGTACGTGCTATAAACCTGCAGATCCTGCAATACGCTATTGACTAACTTAATTTTAGCCAACTTTTTCCTCACAATATTTCATACATTTGCAATGAGCCAGGCAACAGAAAATAGAAAACAAAAACTAAAGAAAAAGAAGACGAAAAAAAATAGAAGAAGAAAAAAAATACAAAAAATAAAGTCGAACAAATCGCAACGAAATAATTGAATTTCCATTTCCGTTTTATGTTATGTGTTTACTTCCGCTGCGTGGGCGTGGGCGTGGTCATGGGCTATAGGCAGCCAGCAAATTTTATGATTTTGACGGCCTTTGGCGCTGATGTTGACGTTGACGTTAACGTTGACGTCGACGTCGCTGCTTATGCTACACCACAGCACAAGTTTGAAGCTGCTCCATTTTCATTCTGATTTCAACCTATTTGTGTACAAAAGCACTCAAAATTTTTTTTCTCTCTTATTTATTTATTATTTTTTGTTGTTTTTTGTTTTTTTTTTTTTGGAAAAGCTTGAAAACTTTTTAAGTCAATTGTCAAAAAAGTTTTTTAACGTCTTTTGCTACCAAAACCCTGCTACTACAGTTTGCCCGCTGCCTGCATCCTGCCCCCTTTTGCGCCCTAGTTTATCCATTTTGTGAAATTGAAATATAATTCGTTAAAGTTTTTTCCGTACGTGGCCATAAATCAATGGCAGCCAAAAGGCGACCAACTGTAATTGATTTAAGCCCACCAAAACACTCTTCATGTATGTGTGTGTGTGTAATATGGGCGTGGTCAGCAAACAAATGATACACTATCACATATAAGTTAAAACAAATAAGCACTAAATCACGCAATTACAGGGTATTTTCCAGTCGTTGAACTCACCCAATGGATAGCTTCTAGTTTTTAATACATTTTGTCAGACTTGAGATTAAACGAGATAATCCCAAAGTAATATCTATGAGTGAAAAAACACTCAAATGCATTAACATCGGCAGCCATATTGATGATGATGATGATGATGATATATACCCAGCTCTTGTTGTTGTTGCAGTAGTACAACTTGTTGTTGTTGTTGCTGTAGTTGTGTTGTAGTAGGTTATGAATGACATTTGGTCTGAAGCTCATCTTTCATTTTGATGAGCGTCCCGCAATGTTCATAATATTTGCATAAACCAAATATGAAAACTCCACTTGATGGTTGTAAAATTCACAAGTTTTCATAAAAAATGTACAGAAATAGAGCGAACGACTAGAAGATACCCTGTAAAATATAATAAGAAACTTAATCTGTTAATAATTTTCCTATTTTATTGAATAAGAAGTAAAAGTTTATAGTTTCTTTTGTCACATATCAATAGGATATAAGCATAGAATTAATATACCCTTGATAATCGCTTTTCTTTATGTTTGTAGGGTATCAGTAGCAATGCAGTCGCTGAACCGCAAATCGCGGTTTTATGTACTGGCAACGCCATCTGCTTTTGTTTAAGCACTTGCAGTCATTTTTTGTGCATTATTTCGTTATTTCTCTTTCAATATTTCTGCATGTGTCTTTTTTTCATCTCCCACTTGCATTAAAGCAAATGCGCATAAAAAAAGCGAGTAAGAAAAATGAGAGAAAGCATCAACTTAACGTTGGCTGATCAAAATTTCAACTGGTTGTCCAGTTACCAGGCACCGGTCTCTGCTCTCTATCTCTCTCTCTCCCCCTTGCTCTCCTAGCTGTTTGCTGCTGGGGTCCCTGGTCTTTGTCACATGTCAGAAGATGCTCGTAGATGTAGCTGTAGTTGTAGTTGTAGTTGTAGCTGTAGTTGTACCTTGAAGCGTGTTTATTGCAAGTTCATTTTGTGCTCAGATGCTCGTCAGTTGCACATTTAATTAAGTTTACGGTACGCTGCACACGTAAAGGACGTAAGGGTATTAACGCGCAAAGGACGAAAGGACTAAAGCGAAAGTAGCGAGAGAGAGAGAGGTGAGAGTAGGAAGGTTGCTATTAATTAAATTGCTTTATACTCTCATACAGTTAAGTCGTCAAGCCGAAAAGTTGTTGTGTCAACAATTGGAATATTAACGAGCCAACTAATGAGAGTTCACAAAAGATGCTCAGCACTTCTACACTCTCTCTTTGTAGGTGTGTATGTCCGCATCTGTGTGTGTGTGTGTGTATTAGATGGTACCTTAGCAACCAAAAACTAACTGAAAAGCTTATTAAATGTTGACTGTAAGAAACATAGCGCCACCCAACCGCCAGTAATAAGATCAAAGGCACGACAAATACAGCAAGCATATCCTGTCTGGCTGCTGTTAAAACCTGCCATTGGCCAGACAGATAGACAGAGAAAAAGAGAGAGAGAGAGAGAAAGACAGACAGACAGAGTACCAAGAGAAATACACCCAATTATTGTTTAACTCTTTGTCTACTTGGCATGTCTGATCCTAAATCCCGTTCGATACTCGGACTGAACCTTTATAGATACAACAGGACATGGGTAGCACTAATAAATATTGACAAGGCGTTCAACCGAGTGGCTTTAGTGTTGAAATCTTCTTTGAAGTGTTTCTGTCTGTATCTCTGTGTGTATGTGTGTGTTTAACCAATAAATTCTTATGTAAAGGTTATCCATTAAATGTTATCAAAATTATATATATATATATATATATATATATACAGAATATCCTTTTTAAGTACTGCATAAATATATTAACGTAACATTTTTGTTTCAGTTCATTTTGTTGGAACTGACAATAGGCTTAAGAACTTAACATATTATCCTTTCTTTAACATACTTCTTTCTTTTTACTTTTTACTTCTTACTTTTTAGATGTTAAAAGCAACTCTTGCATTTTATTCTTGTTTTGGTTTCTGTTTTGATGCGCTTATTAAAAGCTCGTAGATCCTTTTGACTTCTTTGGCTTATTATTTAATATTTAAACGGCTTCTGCCATAAGCAAATCTACTTATTTAATACAATACACAACATCAATGGTGGTAGGCGGTAAAGAGTAGATGCCAATGTGCAAATCCCACTGCAGCTGCTCTGCAGATGCTTCACTCTCACAGCGTTTGCAAGACTCTCAGTCGCAGCTACAATTCCAATTGGAGCTGTTGCTGCGCAACGTTTGGCATTTACATTTAAGCTGATAAGCAAAGTGCTTCCGTCTACTATAACATTGTGACACAGCACACACACACACACATTTATATATATACATACGTGAGCGACTAACTCCAGCTTAGCTGCTGTTCACCTGTATGCCAGCGCCTCGAAGTATGCAGCAAAAAGTTTTCAATGTTTGTATTTAAGTGTATACAACTGTATGTGTGTGTGTGTGTGTGTGTGCGGATGTTTGTTTGTTTGTGTGCTGTGAGTCAATATGGAAATGTCACATGTTTATGAAAACGCAAGCGTTGAAATTTACATTTGAGGCACGCACTTTACATTATTAATACCAGACACTGAAGGCGGCATGAAAAAGTTAGTCGCCAACGTATGTGGCAATGTACTAATATATATATATATATATATATATTTGGATGACTGTGTGTGGGGCAATCATATCAGTTATGCATATGTATTTGGTAAATGCTACAGCCATTTGGCAAATGTATCGCATTTCGTTTTGAGTGTTTGCATTTTTGCGCATCGCTGAAAATTTTCCAATTTTGCTGCTAATATTTATTAATCAAGTAATAGCAGCACACACAAACACACATACACATACACATACATAAACATAAACAAACCAAGTGCTACCTTTGAAAATATATAAAAGAGGCACTTCTGCATATACATATATGTGTGTGTGTGTGTGTGCATAAGTGAGTGTATTTGACGTTTGATTTTTGCACAAAAAAATTGATTGGAAATTTATAAGCTAAATTTTTTTCTTAAAACAGTGTTGTGTTTTTGTGGTGCGCAACAGAAAAACAAAAACAAAAATCAAAATGAAAATGAAAACTCTTTATTTTCATTCTTGTTGTTGCAACTTTTGTATAAGGTCACATACAAGTGTGTGTGTGTGTGTGCGTACGTGTGTGGGTAGTTGTTTAGGTCTATTGACTTTTGAATATGGCCAAAGCAATACAGAATTACAATTGAAAATGGAAACTTAAACGTGCCACAGTAAATACAAAATAAAAATTAAAGAAATTTTCATGAAAATTCAAAAAAAAAGTTTCACATGTTGCTTATAGCAGAGAGATAGAGGCATATGAGTAGGCTTTGATATCTAGAAAAGTGTCTGTCAAATCGGTTTGAAGGGATTGTAGTCTCTATATAAAAATCATTCAACGTAAAACCCTCGAAACGAGCACATAACAAAAGTAAGTTTTAAGCTAAAACGAAAACAATTTTCAAAATTTTAAAATTTTTAAAATTTTGTCTATATTTTTTGGAAAAACAAACAAGGACATGCAGTAAAAAGTTTCTTAGATTATTAATTGCGCCTTTGCAGCCTTTTCAGTATTTATTTAAGCCAACATTTACTGCGTATCCCTAAAAAAGCTTTAACTATGGACAAGCTAATGACGATTATTTGGGTTAGCATTTGCTGTAAGTAGTAGACCAATATAAGCTCAACATAGTTACCAATATCTGTTGCATGCTCAGGTGCTTGCCTGATTATGCCCCAGCCTATAGTAACATTGCGCATAAAGCGCTCCGATGACCAAGCCACTGTCAATGTCAGTGCCAAGGAAATAACAGGTGTGACACCTTTGACTGTTGCTGCAACTGGCGCTGAGAAGCCTCAAGAGGTGCCTACAACTGTGTCAAATGCAACTGTAAGCGATACAGTTGCTAATGTGGCAAAGCCAGCACAAGCGCCAGCAGCAATAATTGCCAATGATAGAAAAGACGTAGTCCCAGAGCAGCTACAGATATTTGATCTGCCTGAACGCATGCATCGGTCCAAGCGTCGCATGTCACTCTTCGAGGAGGCAATGCTGCCCAAATCGATGCATCATGGACGTCGTCATATGGGAGGCGTAGGTGGGGGTGCTGCTGCTCCTCCCTACGTCTACTACAACAAGCAAATATCACCAGATGGCAAACAGGAGCTAAAGGAGTTCCAACTGCTGGCACCCAACATGCTGTTTGAGAGCGTGCAGCGTGATATGAATTATGGTGTGGAGCCAGATGTGGGGGGTCTGCTGCTGCTGAATGCGGACAATAATCTGAATGGTCACGTACATGGCTTGGGCAAGAGCAGACATCATCATAAGCGCAAGCCACCAATGGCATTACCGCCCTTTCTGTACCTGCTGCATCAGATGCTGCAGCCGAATATGAATTTGGATATGGATGCACAGCTGCAACATGGACGTCAGGATGCGCCAATCTTTCAATTCTTTGACAGTGCTGTGGATAATGCATTGCGCAACAATCATGAAGTCGTTGAACATCTACTTAACGATCATGGACATGACAATGAGCTAAACGACAAGGATAAAGAGAAGGATACCAATGATAAGGATGGCAATGATTTGCACTTACAGAAACTGGACTTTAACAAGGACGACAAGTTCAAGGAGACCTATGATATAATACCAACACAACGCAAGGACGAAGAACTAATCGTCAGCTGCCCCGTACATCATGAACATCATGCCAACAGTAACGGTGATGTAACAGATGATGATGTTGTCCTTGTTAATGAGTGTCATATTGTCGATAATAGCCTCAGCAGCAAGTAGTGTAGTAGGGGTCAAATGTCAATTCAGGGTTTATACTTAATGCAGTTAGTAACCAAAATTTTAGGTAGGTATTTTTGATTTCTCTGTTACATCAATCGTTTTTTTCAATCGTTGATGATATGTTAACAAATTGTTCACATATGTATGTATATATACATATATATATATATGTATGCATGTATGGGTATATATACGTATATATATATATATATATCTATATATTTTGCGTTTACTTTCGTTTGTACGTTTGCACTCCCAAAACAAAACAACAAGGCAGAAACAAGAACAAGAATAAGTATAACAACAGAACAACAGAACAAAAAAAACACAAAACAAAACAAAACAACAGAACCAAAACAACAAGATAACAGCAAAAAGGAAAAAAAAATTACAAAAATTAATGCCATAACGTGTGCAGGTCTTAATAAACATTTAAAAACATAAAATATAAATCTATTAAATGTGTAAATTTACTATATAATACTATTGTATTCTATGTAATATATCTGTTGTATATTTCTTCTATATATATATATATCAGCCTATATCAATAGGTTAAACATTCTTTACTTAGCTGCAAAATAAGCTTCAGATTGATCAGTAAAAATCGATTTGCCAGTAGCCATTTGAATAAATTTGTATGCTGTGGCTTGTTCGTAGCACAAGAGCAGGAAATAAATTTAATATACAAACACACATGCACATCTATACACACATGAAAGCACACACATATGGCAGCACATGCTTAGGCGTTGCCAAAGGTAAAAGTTTTTGCTGCTAAATGCTGCTAATTTCTTATACAATAAAACTAATGTAAATTACCACTTGCTGTATGGCATCACCTGTGTGTGTGTGTGTGTGTGTATATAAACCTATACTATATATGTATATATATATATATATATATAGATGCATGTATGTGTGTATTAAATTCATGGACATAAGAGCATTGAGAGACAAACCCAAGCAGAGCAAATGCGAAGCGAATGTCATGGGTGCTTAAGCCACAGCATAAATACAAATTTGCTTTACAAATGCATTGCATGAATGTATTTGTGTATATGTGTTAGTATATATAGCAAGTATGTGTGTGTGTGTGAGTGGGTGTTTGGGTGTGCACTTGAGTTGATGTGTGGTTGTCGCCTTAAGTGTACATTCAGTGTACATAAGTTCATACAAATACGCTAGGGTAACCCATAATACATAGTCATATATAACAGACGTGCGTATGTGTACGTGAATGTGAGTGTGTGCAACTACTCCTCAAATGCAGAAAAGTGCAACGCAGCATTCGTAAATTGCGTAGATTCTCTGACAGTGTCCCCGGGGTGTTAACTGGAGTGTAAATGTGAATATATGTGCAATTCTGTGTGCCCCGCCCCAATCTAACAGTACTATGTACGTATTGAACCAATACATATATACTTCACATATATATATATATATTTATTTACAATTGTGAATAATAAATGCAGTTGATAACCAACGCGCCACAGTCACACCCAAGGGACTGACTTCACTGGAACTGTTGCGTTCCGGATTGGAATGAACTTTCAATGCTGCTCTCAACCGTTGCATACTTTTTAGCATAAGGATATATAGCATGGGGTTGCTGCATTAGCTACAGTCATACTTGAATTATGATATACATATATAAGACACACACATACACACATATATATATATATATATATATATATATATATATATAGAATGGGCATTTTAGTAGCTGAAAGCCAAATGAAATCCTTGTGAATAATGTGATTAAATTCGCTTTTAAGTGAATTACAACGAATGAATTTTGAACTTGGAACGTTGCGAGCATAAACCAAAGGACATTCAGACAGACAATTTGACGGCTTTTGTTAATCTCTTTGTTGTTGTTTGGCTTCTTTCAAATTTATAGCTTCATTATGTGTACAACAATAGAGTAGTGTGTGTGTATGTGTGTTAGGTCCTTTGTCTATCTATGTGTGTATCTGTGGTACTTTTTTTCTGGAAAGAGACAGAACTAAACATCCCATAAACAGAACAAGAGTTGAAGAACGCTGTTGGGGCATCTACTATATCTATTGCCATTTGGTTAAGTTGTTGTTGGTGGCAGTGGCAGGGCAGAGTGTTATTGTAACTGTAACTGTTATGTCTCTGCCATTTGGCAGCTTGTAATTATGTTTGCCACAAGTTGTTTGGCCAAAAAGTTGTTATCTAGATTTCATAGCCAAAAAACCATGACGGCAAACAGCAGCATCAAATTCAATTGAACTGTTGACTCAGCATCAGCAGCAACATCAACTTTCCAACATTCAACACTTGAAGCATTAACATTAAAGAACTCTGCCATCAACATTAACATTAAACCTAATGCTCAAAGTATTCAAAGTTGCCTCAACTTTACTGCAAATGGTATAATATTCATATTGTTAAAAGATATAGACAAATTTTTGGTTAAGCTTATTAAAACTTACTATCGGAACGATGAGAGTTATAAGGCAACAATTGACAGTTAACAGAAAGTTTGTTTAGATTTCAAGTAAAACTGACTTGGAGCATAATAAATCTTGCATGTTAAACTTGCAAGTATATAAGTGTAAATTGCTGCATCATAAATATTCCGCTTGTTGTCAAATGCCGTTCAGTTTTTCTACCTTATCGGCTGTCATACAGGGCGTATGCGTCATCTGACAGCAAAGTTATGCAAATTCCCAGCGTCACCTTCAATTGCAGGCCACACACACAAGTGACGCGTGACATGTGACAGCAGCAGTAGCAGCAGCAGCACCAGTAGCAGCAACAACAAGTCGAGTGTTGATTATTTTGCTTGGCAACTTGCAACACAGCAAAAAAAAATCAAAAGAATTGCAACGCAGCTGCCACTCACGAATCAATTGCAAATCAACAGCAACAACACGAACAAACATTGGGGGTAAGGGAAATAGCAGCAGACATCAAAGCGCCTTAAATGTGCCACAGATCCATTTAAAGTGTCAACAACAGAGGCGTTGGGGCATGCTACAAATTTATGGTCCATAGCTACGATGAGTACGCCCAGTTCGAATGTGTTTGCCTGTCTCTTCTGTGTGGCATTTAATTGAGTCATGCCAGTTGCCATGATTGTTGTTGTTATTGTTGTTGTTTGGCTGCAATGCTTGCTGCTAGTCAAATTTATGTACAACGCATTGCAACAAAAACCGCATTCGAGGCAAAAGGAAGCATAGCCAAAAGGATGAAGCGATAGGTTAAGGATAAGAAGGAGTGCAGAGGTTAAAGTCGAAGGGCAAAAAGGAATGCATCGTGTTGCGTGCAACTTTTACAAGTGAAAACTTTGCTGTCAGAGATACTTTATGTGCAAATTTTTGGTTGGCCAGCACACACACACACACACGTCCATACACGCACACTCACGCACGCATACACATGCACATTTGGTCAGCAGTTTGCTGGTGCTACTGTGGCTGTCAGTTGCCAAGTCATTTGCATGCACATGCAGCACAAATACAAATACCAACGGGGCATGCATGACAAACAACAACAGCAATAGGAATGGGAGCAAAAATGCCTTCGCTTGCAACTTGAAACAACAGCAACAACAGCAACAAGAGCAACTACAACAAATTGACCGCCTGTTAGCATATAAATCACATTGTAAAAGATAAATTGAAAGCTGTTGTGGCTGCCATTGTACTGCCGGCTTATGCGTGCTAGAGGGTAGAGTATAGAGAGAAGAGGAGAGGAGAATGTTGTGCTCTGCTAGCACTCCATTTTCTCATATACATATAGCTAATACAATTAACATACGCACGACTAATGCCTGATAAATTCTATTCTATGACAAATTCCCAGCACTCCTTTAACTCGACAACAAGTTAATGTGAGTTACTGCATTCAAAGGATACATAGCATACCAACGGATATACTCTACTGTATAACGTACTTAAACAAATATAAATACAAACTTGTTTAAACCTTTAATTGGCAACATTCCCACATTGCCCAGATATTGACTACTTGATAACTTGAGCAGTTATTTATAGACTCATTGAGCGCAGATCAAAGCAAAGGAAGTAAACAATTGGCATAGAGGTACTTTAATCCTTTCCCTTATCCTTTTGAATTATGCCATAAAGATATACGAAATTGTTCAGATAATACAATTGCCATTTGTTGCTTGTTGTTTGTTTATGAAAATTGTTCATTAAATGCGATTATTGTTATGACTATTATGAATATATTTGCAGCAAACGAGTGTTCAACCGCCTTTTGACTTTTGCCAGTCAGCGCGTTTATCAGATTTAATAAGCTTTCGTTTTGTTTTATGCTCTTTCTGGCCAATTATTACACTAGACCAGGTGGCCAGTTAGCCGGTGTCCTTTTGCTTCACCTCCTTTCTGCTTTCTGCTTTATGCCTTGATTCATAACAATTTCATATTCAACTACGTTTTGAGTTGGCCTTTAAGTTGTCTTCATGGCAACTGATAGGGCTAATTGACTATAAGCCCTATTAGTAGCAAGTTGTGGCATCAGCAACAGTAGCAGCAGCAGTTGTATATCCGCTTATTTTCTGTAGCGTATTAAGCACACTCTAATGCAGTATGAAATGCGCATTTAACAGCTGCATCAAGTATAATCTTTTCTTCAAACTTTATTGCAATTCCTTTGAACAAGTTTTTTATTTTAAAGTTTTAGTTTAATTTTCTGTAAATCTTTTTTATAATTATGAAAAATTGTAAAATTAATGTGAAAAGTTCAATGTGCTTAAACATAACTGTAAAATGAGTTTATAGTTTTCTATTTAGTACCGTTGAAATTTGTTTAATGTTCAACTTTGTGGTTTGGCTTTTAAGATGTCCTTTCTTTATGGTTGAATGTGTTTCTGTTGCTGTTTCTCTTTTCTTGGCTTTCGTTTTTGGTCAAGTAAATGTCCAGACATTATGCCATAAAAAGAGTAGAGAGTGTTTAACTACCGCTTGTCTATGCCGCTGACCCCTGAATACTGACTCCTTCACCTCCGGCACCTCTTAGCCAACCGCCAATCAACAGTCTAGAGCTGGCTGCAGGCATAACCAGAACTTGGCTCGTAACTTTTAGCCAGCGTTAAGTGCATTTTAATTTGTCTTTTATCAAGATGCAGCTTCTTCTTCTCATCGACAGTTTGCTCTTCATCGCTGCTTCTTCTCGTTTTCTTCTTCTTGTTTTGTCACGTTGTGGCAAATTAAAACAAATTTAATTTCTCTGCAACACAATCTAAAAGCATCGGACAGGTGATTATGGCAAATCCACAAGAGGCCAAAGTCTGTTTGAATCAAGTTAAGAGCACTTAAAACTTTGGTCAAATTCAATCATTACGTTGCAGATTATATAGTTTTTACTGGTAATTACAGGGCATTTTAAAGTCGAGCAAACTCTTTTCCTCAACTAAATTTGTACTCGGAAATTAAATTTGTAAATTTTGTTTACTTTACTGAATCGAAAGACGATTGCATTTTGTAATTGTGCCAATTACAAGCAGCTTGTCTAAAAAGTGAGACAACCTAACGGAAACAGAGATAGACCAAGATGCAGAAATAGAGAGAGAAGGTAAGAATGTGCGAGAGCGATAGAGACTATATTGACAGAGTCGTTGGAATATGCAAGTGCATAATTATGAATTACTTATTGCTCATTAACTCAATGTCCAAAAGCAATAGCAGAAAAAAAGAAAAGAACAACAGTAAGAAGCAGAAAAAGAACGAATCTGGCTTTGAACTCACAGAGAGTAAAAAGCAAAGTACTCGCATAATTAGCCATGGCCAAGACAGTTATGGTCAAAATGCTTAATTACTACTGAACCAAAGTGGAAGTAAATTTCAATCTCAATTAAAATTGTTTAATAAATTGATTTAATTGGATAATATATATATTAATTAGAACTGATTTATCACATATATATATATTATATATTATATATACAATATTCCGATTGTACACAGCTAACAGCAGCAATAGAACTGATCTCAGGCTGCAGCTACTGTGGCTTAGCAGAATTTTAGCAGAGTACGTTATATGTTACATAGCAATCAGCTTTTGTTCTGTACTTGCATTAAGCTATTATCCCAGACTCAATGCAAATATTTGTGAATGTAATTGCCAAAGGGAAGAACTTCAAATGAAATCATAAAATGACATTAGAAAAGATATTTGCAGTCTTCCTGTTGTCCTTTAATAAAGAGTCCTGCTTTCCATATATTCCTTTGTGTGCAATATGTATGAGTGTTTGTGTTTGTGTGCATATGAAGAGAAAAACTTGTTTAAAATTTTGCATTTCTTAAGTTTATTGTTAGCACATTTGGCTTGGTGTTGGAAATATAATTTTTGGATTGTGTTGCTGCAACAACTACTGATGCTGTTGCTGTTCCTGTTTCTATTGCTGTTGGCTGTTGCTTTTGTTGTTGCTGTTGTCGTCATCATGGCGAACATCAGAGCTTCCATTGTTGCGTTTTGTTTGAAAAATGCCAAGAAGACAAAGCCGGAAACAGATATTTGCATATATTGTGGTTGTGCTTTCTGCTCACTTGCCATAGCAATTCGAGTGGATATTCCACACACACACACATACACTTGTATACCCTATAACTAAAAAGGATAACTATGAGCAGTCTTAACGCATTTCAATACTCATTTTAACTTAAGTTAGAGAGCAACTTTAAGTCAGGCAAACTCCAGCTTTGACAGTCTTATTTGTTGGGGCTTATTGTACCAGTTTCTCTGGCTTTGATTGTTGTTGCTGGCACATGGATGTTATCTGGCTGAGTTGTTGCTGCATTTTGTTTCTGGTGTGTTTTGCTTTAGTCCTGGTCCTGGTCTGGTCAGCACTTTGTGTACATTTGCCGCGGGCTGGGCGAGAAGTAACAAAAAAGAAAACAAAAAAAATGAGAGAAGCAAAAAAATATATAGATACCAGAGAGTAAAAAAAGTATCTGAAATGTTGGCTTTCATTTCTTGTCAACAGTTTTGGCGATGGCTTATCGCCAAAGTTGTTGACCGTTTGTTGAAAGTGGACAACTCAGAGGATACAGTCAGTTACAGTTACAGTTACAGATAGAGATACAGATACAGATACAAATACAGATGCAGATACAGTTACTTTGCATAAGCTGAAGCAATATTTTGGCAGAATGTGATGGCTGATGGCTGTGTGGCTGGTTTCACATGGCACATGGCAGATGGCAGGTGACAGTTGGCAGTTGGCACTTTGTATTTGGCACTTGGTTGGTTGCCAGTGCTGGGCCTATCCCAACAAAGTGGGCAGCGCTTATCAACTGATAACGCAGCCCGAGGCAATAAGCTACCTGTGTACGCTCTTCGTTTCGAAGTTAAGAGCGTAACTCTACACCAAAAAGAGAGTGCTGGCACCCAAAAAGGAAAACAAACAGCGACGCCGACAGCGCAGGCAACGTTAACTGTGCGACGATATTTCTCGGACATCGCGTACGATTCGTTAACACGAACCTAAACTCGTCGGCGTTGCCGTTGACTTCGGCGCTAACTGTGACGTATTGCATGCTGTCGCTGTCGCTGCCCGCTGCCTGCTGCTTGCTGCGTTGGCAGCAGAGGCAGCACCCAAAACGGCGACGCTTGCTGCTGATAAACACTTTTCGTTTATCATCAGTTTGTCGATGGCAACGCGCGCAACTGGACGTTCTTTTCGCTTTTATCGCAAATTTCACGACAGCCCTAACAATTTTACCTAACATTTTACTTCATTTACATATGTGTGTGTGTGAGTGTGAGTGTGTGTGTGCGTGAGTGTGTCCGTCAGTATGCGTGTACGTGTGTATGTGTGTATGAATATATTATCTAAAGGGCCAACATCAAACGGTTCGATCAGTGCAACACAGAGATGAACGAGTTCCGTTGCAAAATTTACCGGCAATTTGCGCTCAATTTAAAAAGAGAAATAAAAACAACAACATCAAAAACAACGTGCAACAAATTTTCTAATAAATTTACAATAATAACAACAATCATAAATAGTATAAAATATACATAATAATCGGTTAGGTTTATATTTGTGGCATGGCCAAAGAAGAAGTTAATAACAACAAAAAATCAAAGCAGCAAAATGTGAGTAAATTTTTTAAAATAATTTCTTAGAAGTATGCCAAAAATTTTCCTAGTTTTTTGAATTCAAAAGAAAATATAGAAAATGAGGAAATAATTTTCAGTTATTTTTTTTTTAAATTAAAATGAAATTAGGTTACAAATATTAAATACAAAAGCAAATTACAGGAACCAAAAAAATCTTAATAATATTAATCATACGCCTTGTTGGCCTAGACTTCTCTTAAAAAGCGGTATAAACTGTGACTTCTGATTAAGAACTGGAATTCCAAGTAGTGGTACAATCTTAAGAAATTTTTCTGCTAAATTTAGGTAGGAAAATAAATTATATTTAATAATAAATTCTTAGTAAATTTCAATTGACCAAAATATATAAAGAAATTTCTTTATGCTGACTACCTTTGAACGTAATTTAATTGCATTAAAATATTAAATGAAACTGAGAAACTAATACACATGAGACATGTATAAAATTCTCATTAAACTCAAGAGTTAATTCTACCATAAAAATTATATACGAAAAAATGTGAAGTACTTGACAAATTTTACACTTCGTCTTTGTCTGATCTGTTTGAAATGAAATTGAATTTCATTTTTACCTTTAGTCAACAGACTTCTATATGTTCTATATGTACCTTTGATTAAGTATGGGAAAGCATAAAGAAAAGTTGAAAATTTCTATGCATGAAAATATTTCTAACATTGCGTACAAATTTGCAGTAAGAAGAAAAATTTACTACAAATGCAAAATTGGCCATTGGACATTCTCTGGCAGTGGAGGGAACTTCAATTTAACTGACCAAACAAAATGCTGAATAGAAAAATATTAGGAAAAATTAAATTACCTCAGCTTGTTGCAAGAATGTACTACTATTATTTGGTTTTAGCCAGCAGGAGGTAGTAGGTAACAAAATAACATATATACACACACAGAGCGTGAGAGATAGAGAGGGAGAAAGGAATAAAACAAGCTCTAAAATAAATTACTTAGGGGGAAACTCGAAATGGCTGTAGGTTGGTTGGAATATTTTTTTCAGAGTTCAGTGAAAGTGCACAAAAGCTGAATGCGACTTGAAAAGTTAAAAAAAAAAATAAAATAAAATAAAAAAAAATTATGTAAATGCAAAAAAAAAAAACATTTTTTATGCATGTAAACAATTTTTTGCGCCATTATGCGCCATCAAGTATGCAAAGATATGTTGCTCAGCAGTTCCTTAGGCCCCATAAGCCAGGCAGCGGCAGGCTCAGCGTATACAGTATTCACTCAAATATCCAGTCAGTCAGTCGGTCGGTTGGTTGGTTCGTTTGCTCACCTGACATGCCAGAAATCATGTACTACTTCTACTACTGAGGGGAATACAGAGGGAGTGCTCAGATTTATGCGCTCTGCTGTCTGCTGCTGTCAGCTGTAGACGGCTTGGCAAATCACTTTTGGCAGTTGTCTAAAAGCCTCAACTCAACTCAACGTCAAAGTCAAAGTCAAACTTTCCATAAGAGTTACATTTACAGTTAGAGTTACAAATATATTTACAGTTAGAGCTACAGTTAGAGTTAGAGCTACTCAGTGATGTAATCATATTTGCTTTGACTGTCGCCTTAATTAAATTTAAGATCTTACTTCATATTTGTTCATACTCTGAGCAATATTTAACTTTTCAGTTTTTGCATTCAATTCACGCACCAAAAGTTGGCAACGACCAGCCTCATGTCTTGTTCGTTATAACTTAAGCATACACACACACACATACTTACACACACACACATGTATATATACTCACACTCTAACATGCACATACATGATATGCGGTTGACTTATGCATAGACAAAGTGCCACGTTTTTATTGTAATGCGAAAATCCCTGGCATGCTTTTAGTTGTAGACAAAATATGCGCCGCTAGCTCTTAGTCGTCAACTGCCTCATACCACTCTCTCTCTCTCTCTCTCTCTCTCTCTCTCTCTCGCTGTCTTGCTGCTTCTTAGCTTGTAGGTTTTATTCTTTCTTACCCTTAGATTTGCGACATTTGTTACTGTTATTTACGCACAAGCAACGCTACCCAAAATGTATAAACCAAACCCTGCCAACAAATAAGATTAACGCTCCTCGCCAAAGCTAAAAGTAGTGAGAGCCATAAAACTTATGTCAGGACTCTGAGATCGACCAGCAATGGACCCAGAGACACACAAACACACAACATACTCACATATATATATATAGTCCATAGAGCCACAGGCAATGCGCTAGAGTACCGGAACCCAAAAGCCAAAGTCAACGACACACACACGCTCAGAAACAAACACACACACAAACACATGTAGAAGCTGAAAATGCCGGAGGTGCTTTTCCATTCATCATCAAGTGGCGTCTCCTGTCACGAGTTTTGCCCTGAAACGTGCAACTTTCACTCGCATATTATGTTGCAAACAATGTTCTAAAAAAAAAAAAAATGAAACGAGCAAAAAAAACTTTCCACGTCGTGTCATTTGCTCGAGATGAGCATAATGCAGCCTCTTGGGTGTTATCCTAGGCCCTGACTTCTGCTCTAGCCATAACTTGGGCTGAGTACCTGCCTCTGGCTTGTGAACCTTCTGCTTGTATGAGTATAATTTAGGGTTTAAACATTTTTATTGCCTACATTTGGGGGTCGCAAACCTAGAGGGAATACACTTGGCCCTGTGGCATGTGGTTTATAGCCCTGGCCCAAGCCGTGGCTCAAATGTCAGCTGCGTTTTATGTGCACTCGCTCGTTAATACATTGCATTTACTCGACGTGCTGTGGCATAATTCAACAAAATATGTTACACAATTAACATACCAGCATATTGCGTATACGCAGCGTAAACATTAAAAATAAAACCTGCACTCAATGCTGAATGATTATAAAATGAGAATTTATAATAAAGCCTACAAAATGAATTGCTTGAAATTAGTTTTTGATTAATTTTTACATAATTAACTTCTTTAAGAATTGTATGCATAAACTTTTATGGCTCAACAATAAGCTACGCACTACATGGCGTATACGTAACATTAAAGAGCTCCAGAAATGTGAGGAAAAATGTGAAGTTAAACACGAATGAAAACTTGATGAATATTTAATAATATTGAAATAAAATTTGATCAACAATTTTCAGCGCACATTTCAATGCTTTAATCAACCTAATGAAAATAAGTCCAAACCGATGGCAACGTCAATGTCGACGGCAATGGCAATGGCAACAGAAATGGCAATGGCAATGGCGACGTTGCGTTGGCGTTGGCCAAGATATGTGAAATTTGGCATTTGGCTTTTATGTGCTCTTGAATGTTGCCCAAATTTAACTCACACTCTGTCTACATCTCTCTCGCGTCCTCTTTCTCTCTCTTTGTGTCTTTCTCTGGCACGTTTTTAGCCATATTTCATCTGAAAATAGCTAGGAAGCATTATGTTATATTAGCATTCGTGGGGGCCAAAACTTTTAAGCAGCTTAAATATTAATTAATTTCAGCGCGAGCAAAGAAATTTTAAAAGCAACAAAATTTTAATTTTAAATTTAAGACAAAGTCTAAGGCAAGTCAACAACAACAACAGCGACAGCAACAACTGTCAACGGCTTGAGAATATGGCCAAAAAATTAAGTATAAACTATGTGTCCTATATATAAATGTTTGTGTGTCCTGTCGTGTCCTGTTACTACTCTGTTGCTAGCTGCTGTGCTGCTGGAATGTCCTGGCATGGCGCAGTCCATTAACATTTCATATTTGTGCGCTCCATTTAAATTTGAGCCACTTAAATTTGGCAGCAGCTTCTAAGAAATAAATTACAATAAAATTGCTGCAAAATTTCCGAAAAAGCTGATGAGAAAACCCACTGTACAATACAGAGAACACACAGCAGTGAACGATGAGCAAAGTGTGTCTAAAAGTGCGGCTGTAGCAGTTAAATTTAATATTTCCTTTAAAGGAATTATTAAAAATTGTGCAATAAAAGCAAAGGAGCGGCCATTAACCTGCACAGCGAGCAGCGAGCAGCAAGCAGCAAGCAGCGAGCAGAGAAAAGCGAACAGAGAGCACCCGAAAATGTTTAGTCGTAAACATATTAAAAGCTACTTTGCATAAACTTTGCTTTTTGCCACAGCCCGCAGAGCTACCCAAAGCTACCCAATCCCATCTACCACACCCATACCCATACCCATACCCATACCCAATTCAAAGCCCAAGCTCAAACTCAAACTTAAATTCAAACCCAAAACTCAATCCCAATTCCTGTACCAGTTCTCGGCAAGGACAAATGCCCATTTGCGATTTATTGAAAAAAAAAGGGGAAAAATATGAAGGCAGGGCAAACGTCAAACAAAAAGAAAAGAAAAACATAAAATAAATGGTGTCGAGTGATGAGTGACGGGTGACGTACTAACTGACTGAGTGACTGAATGACTCACTGAAGGAATGACTGACTGACTGTCTAACTGACAGCTAAGCAAACGTTTTGGCTGTGAATGGCCGCGGCATAGCTTTTTATTAGGCAGGCCAAGCCGACTGGTTAAAAGGCTTCATTAAAAACACATTTCGTGCATAAACGTTGACGCCGCTGCCGCCATTGCTGCCTCCATTGCCGTTGCCGTCGGCGTCGACTTCACTCGAGTGCAGCAAAATGGAAAAAAGAATGCGAAACAAGCTGCCAAAGAAATGAAATAAAAACCAACTGTGATATTATTTGCATATGAAAAGCGGCTGTCAGCAGTGCGGCAGCAGGCGCTGCCAACCACACACACAGCGAGAGTAAAAGAGACAGCAAATATGCTTATAGCCAACTCTTTTTAACTGTTGTTTATTTGAGCAAAGAAATCACAAAATATGTTAACACAATGAACTGATTTCTTTTCAGGCAAAATCTGAAATAATTTTGCACTAATTCTAAACTAAAGGAGGAAAAATGTTAATGTAATTGCTAATGTTAATGCAAATGTTAATTCGCTCGTTAACTGTATAATTTTATTAGCCACATTCACACCTTAAACTATTACCTATGTTCTGGCCAGAATTGAACTAAATTCAACAGATTTTGCACCAGTTTTTAAGCTTGACTTTAATGCAGCATTTGCCAAGTTTCTTTATATATTTCAATCTGGATAAGTTAATGTCTGCTGCAAGTTAATGCAATAACATTAGTTTAAGCTCTAACGCGATTCGGAGTTAACTTTAATTTATTATGCTTAAAATGAACTGAACCTAATAAATGTTACACTTGGAGAAATTCGCTTGCAATTCGCTTTTATAAACGACACTAGAGTCTCTATGTTTTCACATCTTCAGCTCTAATCTCATATCTAATGCACAAACAAACAAACACTCATGCTCTATGTATATGTATGTGTGTGTGTGTGGGGGGGGGGGGGGTGTGAGTGTATTGCTTTGGTACAGCTTAGTTTATCAAAGCGTTTGCCTTATTTATATTTTCCCATTGCTATATAACTGTCTGTCTATGTGTGTGTGTGTGTGTGTATTTGTATGTATATGTATGTCTCTATGTCTGTCTGTGTCTGTTTTGTGCCATCAGCGAATAAAGCGCGTCTAAGCAAAATATTTACAATGCAGTCGAGCGATTAAATGTAACGTATACGCCCCGTTTACCAATCTTCAATCCCCTGACCAATGGCCACTGGGTACTTAGAGTAGAGACGCGACTTAGCCACAAAACAAACTGAGTTAAAGCCAACTCAGAGATAACTGTTACTACATAATCAAGTTTCAATTTCAAAACAATTTGAAGCGAGGCCAGTCTGCTGTTTGGACACAAAGAGTGCTTCCAATCTTAAACGTAGCACCATTTGAGAGTATTGAGTGGTTTCTCTATAGCAAAGGGATGTGTATGAGTACAAGTGTGTGTGTTATGTGTGTGCGACGATATCGTCAATGTTGTGTCATGAGGCACAAAAATTAAACGCAAACCAAAACGAAGCAGCAGCTGAAGCTGAAGCCGAGTTTCGGCTACAAAAAGCCAGTGAAATGTACACAAAAGGCAGTCAGAGCTGTTGTGGCTGCATTTGACAGCAGCCGGCAGAAGGATCCGCATACGGTTGGCAGGAGCTGAAGGCAGGACATAGTCGGGCAGCAGCTAAAGGCAAGCAGAGGAGGTGGCACACATCAAAGCACCGGCTGCACGCATCGATGCCAGAGCTGCTGCTGCTGCTGCTGCTGTTGGTTGTGTTGTTGCTGGTAGTTCATTATGCCACTAGAACAGTTTAATGCCATTTAAAGAGTCGCTGCCACAAAACAGTGCGAAACAAAGCCACAAAATGTGGACAGCAGCAGCAACAGGAGCATCAAACAGGACGAGGGGTAACGTAAAGGTTCCTCCAATGTTACAATTCTGACTGCGGACAATGGCCGTTTCACATTGTGTCACTGTGTTGAGAGTCTGCTCTTCCTCTCTCTCTCTTTTTGCCTCTCACTCTGCATGCTCATCGTATTGTATGAGTGTGCGTTTGTTGTGTGTTTTGTGTGTGTGTGTATTATAAGCAATTTTCCATTTTCCATTTTATTTTTCTTCTATTTTTCTACGTTTTTATTTTTTTGTTGGTTTTTTTTTTCTCTGCTCTCTCTCTCTCTATCTCTCTCTGTCTATGCGCTTTGTAACACGCTGACAGGCGACTATGAAAGCGAAACGTAATGAAAATGGCAACAAACAAAATAATTGAAATTTGGTTTAGCACAACAACAATAACAACCAGCAACAGCAACAAGAATAGCAGCAAAAAGAAGAAAAAAAGAATTGGCCAAATGAGAACGAAAATTTGAAGCGAATACCAGCCAAATGCCAGAACAAAAGCAGATGGCGACAACACAGAAGAAGATGAGAATTTGAGACAAGTTAAGGAAACAAAAAAAAAAAAGAAAATAACAAAAAAAATATAACAAAAAAATAAGTAAAAAATACGACAAAAAAATGAGACAAAATTACTCCTACCAGAAGCAAAACGTGGCCTTATTTTTGTGTAGATTTGTGAGTTGATTTTGGTTTTTCATCTGTTTTTTTTTTTAGTGTTTTGCTGTTGTTGTTGTTTTTATATATATTTTACTGTTACTGTTGCTGTTGCGGCTGGAAAAGTTCTTTCGTCCATTGCAAATTAAATTTTCCAATTCGAAACGCCCATTCTTAGTGTCGCATTGAGGCTTTAGCCTGACTTGCTTCAAGGCAAACAGGATAAGAACCCACTGGAGAACATGCGCTAACTTCCACTTAGTCTCTGACTGACTGCCTGACTGACATATTCAATTTTCTAATTTTGTATAGTATTACCAAAAAAAAAACAACAAGAAGAAAAAAAAATGATATATAGATATTAAATTTATATACAACAGAACCGCAACAAATAAAACAATGTTAAACACCTCCCACAACAACACTGAACACTGAACACTGAAACAAGTCACATAAAGTAAAGTTTCTCCTTTTTTTTACTGTATTTTGCATTTTTTTTTAGATCCTGGGACTAACCGAAGTTTATATCCCCTTGTTGAATCAGTTTGTTATGCAATTTTCTCATCAAGTTTATTTTTGTATTTTTTTTTCTTAAATTTTCTTTAGGGTAGCAAATCAATTTCCTCTCCAGACTCTATACACACACACATACGAAACTTTTTATACACTAAATTTCAACGTAAAAGTTCAAATTTGACTATTATTTATGCATTTGTGTGTGTGTGTGTGTGTGGCGATTAAGCGAAAGTTTTTACTACTATGATAGCTTGATTCATGCAACTTCACTTCCTTGTCCTTGCCTTGTACCGAACTTCGTGGCAAAGTTATGATGCTACACCAACAAATATAACCACAATAAAAGCAACAACAGCAGCAACACCCAACAGCAGCATCAACAGCAACAGCAATAGCAGCAGCAGCAACAGCAGCAGCTAAAGCAGTAGCAAATGACAAAATAAATTCGGTTGCTTCGTGCCCGAATTATTCGAAAATAAAAACAGGACAAAATTACTTTTCTTTTTGCATTTCTTGGAAGGCAACGAATATTGAATACCCAACAGTATAGAAAATATATTCCAAAAATATATTTATATATATATATATATATATATATATATATATATATATATTCGATTGATAACTTTATCTATAGCAAAGCTGTTGAAGACTTTTCACAGCTTTTCTATGCTGCTGCAAGGCAAACTGTTGCCTGTCTATCCTTGCTCTTCTTGCACTCGTCTTAGCCATAGCAAATGTTGGTATATACACCAGCTATAACTATATAAACTCAATATGCCAAACAGAATCCCTTAAAATTTTGTTTTGACTTGTAGACTTAGAGTCTGAACGCGTTGCAAATGTAATAAGAAAGTTAAGCTAACCTCTTGGCGGGCTAGGGGATATATTGACTGAGGACTGGTAAGTGAAGCTCTGCAAATGAGAGTCAAAAGGATCTACTGCGATTTAGAGCTTGGCCAAGAAACTTTACTTCATAGCCGCTTCATTTCCATTCCATTCTCGATTTCGATATACTCTCTCGTATTTCTCGCATTTTTGTTTCGTCTCATGCATAATTTAAAGTATTGCCTACTTTTCAGGGCGCACGTGAGGGACTTTAAGTTCGAATTGAATGACTGAAATGACAGTTAAATCCATGTACCGTTAAATTACAACACATACATATAGATACGCACGAGTATTTTCGTGTATGTGTATATGTGTGTATTTGTGTGTGTGGGTGTATAAACGTATATTTATATGTAATTGATTTGCTTAATTGCACAATTACACGCAGCGGCCAAAGACATGTCTCTGCATTACAAATCCTCTAATTGTAGCCGTGGGTAATTGCTTGTATCAATTGCGTCACATACACACACATACACATATAAACACATAGATATATACAGACTAACAGCAACTATTGCAACTTGTCGTTGCTTGTCGTAAGCCCTTTGCATGAGAGTGCGCAGGATGCGCCGGGTGAAAGTGCTGACAGTGGAACGTGTGTCCTGGTCCATGATGCACATGCAGGTCACATGGCGTCTCTTTGTGTGCTCTGCATTTTTCATCATCAATTTTTGTGTTAAAGCTCTGCAACCAGAACCTGTCAAACTTGCGAGATGTGCACATAAAGTAAGCATGCAACTAGAAGATAAACTTTTTAGTTCTAGCAAACTTTTTACTTCCTTTTTCTTTTTCACTTTTATATCCTTAAAGAAACAATGTGAAAGCTCTTAATGTTATTATAACTTTCAAATAAGTGCTCGTTAATACGTGTATTACTTCAATGCCAACCAAAATTTTATATCATTATACTTGCTGGCGCAACGTTTAGGCTCCCTTCCCATCTAATATAATCCAATTTAAGAGAATATCATTAATATATATCTCTTTCGAATAAGAGTTATTCGTATAATCATAAATATTAATGTGATGCTCCCTAAGTGTACTTTTATCACCGCAGACATTTTGATCTATTTCATTTAGGGTTTTTCAAGAGATGCCTCATAAAATGTATAGAAATGATATAGGCCGATGTAGAAGCCAAAGTAGAAGTCAAATTAGAAGCAGGAGTCATCTTTTCCCATAGATTTCTATACAAACGTAGAAGTTATTTATATTTTCATAAATATTAATGCGCCTATTCCCAAGTGTATTTTTACTCGATTTTCATCTATTCATCTTCGTCTTCGTTTACATCTAGGTCTCTCTCTGCTTCTCTTTATACCAAAAAAAAAAAAAATAAAAATCATACCAATAAACCACGTTTAACTCGTACCAACAATGATATGGGGGTTCTTAACGCTGCGAAAATGTGACACGCAAAGTGCACACGTTGCTGGCATATCAAAAAAAAAAAAAAAATAAAAACCATGAAAAAAAATCAAATGCAAAAAACAAAAATGAAAAAGAAAGAAGAAGCAGAGAGAAATTTCTTTCTGTTTTTTTGGTTGCTTTCTCTTTGTTGTTGTTGGTCCTTTGGTTAATTTGGGAAAAAGTCTCAAACGCACACATAACCTTGAGCCTTGTGGCATATGCCACGCCCATGACCGTTTGCCGCCCTCAACTCTGTATGTGTGTATATGTATGTGAATATGTGTGTGGTGCCATCAAACGCAGACTTTTTAATGAAAACGTGTTTGTTTTACCAAAGCAGCGCTCGTAAATTGCGGCTTACCCTTAGAAACAAGTCAAACATATGTATGAGATGTTGTATGTTGTTTGTTGTATGTTGTTTGTTGTATGTTGTATGTTTTGTATGAGTATGAGCTACTACTAATACTACTTCTACTACTTGTACTAGTACTATCTGTGGCAAACGAGTACATATATTAAAATTGAATGGAACACATACACACACACGCACACAGACGCACACAGACGCATAGAACAAATTTAGCTAATGCTACAAAACAGTTGCAAATAACAAAAGTGCTTTGGCATATCCTTAAAATCCTTGCCAACAGCAACTGAACTCATTTAACCTTTAAGTAATATCACTGAAAGATATATATATATATATCTATATACTTTTGCGGATCTGTTCTTTCATTTTTTAAGTAAAATTTTTTGCTTTGAAGCTGCCTCATTAAAGCGGACTTAGTAGTTGCCTTATATAAACGTTAGTAAGCCATATTTATTCATTATTTATATATATATATATGTAACTGTATAGTAGCAGCATATCAGCATCTTTCGGAAGACATTTTTACTAGCATTTTATGTGTCGCGTGCTGCTGCTATTGCTGCTGTTGCTGCTGCTGCTGCGGCAACTTTTTCATATTTTATGGTCGAAAACTTTATGGTTTTTATGGCCTGCCAGAAGTGCGGCTGATAAACGCAGCCAAACGGAAGCACAAAAGAAAAAGAAAATATGAAATACTAAAGCAGAGACAGCACACCAAACAGGACGAAACAAAATTTGAATTTATTGCACTAAACAAGTGGCTGGACAACGTTTCTCCTACTCTTTCTCCCTCTTACTCTCTCACTCTTTTTGTGTTTTGGAGTCTGGGGGCCATTTTGCAGGTAAAGTTTTGATTTCAATGTCAGTGTCAAAAGTGCTTGGCAACTGCTCTTTGCCACATCCACATATAACAACAGTTATAGCCACGCCTATGTGATCACCCACTCACACTCACACACACACACACACATACACACACATAGACAGAAGCTGCTGCTGCTGCAGCTGTTATTAGCCGTAGGCAAAAGTTGTCAAAGTTCGTTTGCTTTTTAATTGCGCTGGGAAGGCAATTCAGTTAATTATGCGTCGATTTGGCTGGCAAGTAAACAAATTAATTAAAGAGCAAACATGTTAATAATGATGCTAGACACACACATACACATACATGTATACACAAATAGCAAGCTATGCCGGAAGTCTTCGTCTTCGTCTTCAGCCGCGTCTTCGTCTTTACCTCCGCCTGCTGCCAAGTGTCAAACGCGCTTCGCCTTTTGTTTTATGTTTATGTTGCTGCCTTGTTGTTGTTGTTGTTGTTGTTGTTGTTGTTGCTGCTGCTACTGTTATCGTTGCTTGTGCTAGTGCTGTTCCTGTTGCTCTGCTGCTGATATTGCCTTTGCTTTTGTGCCTAGCACGCATTAATGTTAATTATTAAGCAAGTGACAATTTGAGTGATTTCGTTTGGGCCTCTGCCATACGTTTTCATCTAATGACAGCAAACAACATGCGACAAGGAAAACAATCAAAGCGACATTTGATGACCCTCCCACACCACTTACACACACAGCACACTCACACACACAGAACTGCAAAAGTGAGCAACAGTTGTTGGCTTTTCGACTCTGCTTTATAGAAAGGGACAGCGAATGTTGGCTTTATTGCTGCTACTCTCTCATTTTATGTTGTATTTCCGCTGTCATTTGTTATCTCTACGGTTTGACATATCGCAACACTCACATTGGTCAGCCAGAGGCAGCAAGATAGTGGCAGATAAAGACAGGCAACGAGAGGTTAAAAGAGAGACAGAACGGTAGAGAATTGTAGCAGAGCTTTTCTTTTGGCCGCAATGTTTTCACACGCAGCCACGTTGCCAATTACACGTATATACCCATAAGCTATACACACACATATATACACCTGCAAATATACATATATGTATATATATAGTATATAGCTGGCGAATGAATCGTGTGAAATGTCAACACACAGTGACACGGCAAAAGTGGAAATGGTAATTGCGTGTTAATTGCTTTACGCGTTCAAAGTGCTTTTCGCTATACCTTTATGCGTTCCGGTTTTTTCCATCTTCACACTCACACTCACACACATACATATGTATACGCACACACAGACATGCACATATGCTTGTTACTGGCAAACATTCAGTAGAAACACAACTAATCAATCTGGGCCCAGGGTCGTCAATAGTTGCCTAGGCATTCAGCACAAAGGTAGCTACTGTTATGCCCTCCACAAACACACACACACACATATATATATATATATATATATATATATACTGTAGAGATTTTCCCATTTTCCGTCTGCCAATAAGCGTTGCAATTTCATTTATAGACGGCTGCTGGCGCTATTTCCTATAGCCAAAGTGCTTGTTACACGTGGCGTATGCGTAACATCGATAGCAGCTCGCGTATGGGCATAGTATGTTGCTTAATGTTATTACTCTCAACTCTAAACTGTAGTTCATTTTGGCCAATTCTTAAGAGAGTGCATGTATTTTTGTATATATGTATACATATAAATATATATATATTTACCTTTTATACCTTAATATCCTGAACGTGAAGCATTAACATTTATGTGTTGTCTCAGCTGCATCAATTTAAGTCTTCAATAATCCTTGAAAGTTTCTCTTCTTACGCTGACAATGTTGTGCGTATATGAGTGAGTGGGTGTATGTGTGTGCGTGTGTGTGTAGGTGTGTGTTTGTTAAGTTAAGCTTAACATTCAGATCGTAAAGTCAATAATAGTAATTACCTTTAGTTATGTGCCAGCTGGCACTTGATTATTGACAAGAGAACTCTCAACTGCCTCATGACTTTCTATGTATGCATGCGTATATAGGTGTGTGTGTGTGTGTGTGTGCTTGTGTCTTAAGGCACTTTATGATTCAGCATATGTTGATTCTGGCCAAAAGCGGGCAAAGCGTTTGCCACGCCTTCAAGCACATTATATGACTGTCAACATGTTTATTATTCACCTGTGCATGCAAAAGGCCAAGTTATTAAAAACTTTGCCACATTAGGGAACAAAGTCAGCAACAGCCACATCAACAGCAACAACAGCAGCAGCAACAAGCAGGCACTTTGATGGGGCAGCGAGTATTTCGTAGGTATGTGTATGGTGGGGCGTGGCAAGCTCTTTTTGCAAGCAATTGGCAAAAAAATAAAAGGTTCCTCCTTTTCTCTCTATACTTCTCTCACACACTTACACACGTGGACAGAGATACAAAAAATGCAATAAAAGTTGTCCCGAATGCGACGTGTTTGCTTAAGTATTTCGTAGGTAGGCAACAAATAATGGTTGGTAGCTATAGAAGGAAGGGGGCGTGGTATGCCAACAGCCAACAGTCAACAGTGCCGTTAGCTGATTGTGATAAATGCGACAAAGACATGTGTAAAATATGCTTCATGTGCCTTATTATTGCGTTTTATGGTCCATAGGGGGGAAATGCTCTGACTACGCACAAAACACACACATACACAAAGAGGGAAAGACACCCATACACTTGCATGTCATAAGGTGTAGAAGAAATTCCAAAATGTGAAAACGCTGAAATGTCACCCGCATCGCCAACGAGTTTCAAGTGTTTAAATATTTTCCGAAATTTTTTCCAAAATACCAAAAAACTGCAGACAAAAAAAGGCAGAAAAATATGTACTTAATTATATTTCACTTCTTACTGTTTAAAGTTTAGTTGCTCTGCTTTCTCCCTTCTACTTTTCTTGTGTTCTGCATAAGCCGTGGATATGCACAATACGGAAAATAAGTCGCTCCCAATGGACGCATAATCCATAACTACAACAACGCAGCTCATAATCAAACACAGCAACCAAAAATTTCCCTAGAGTAAATTCCTTCAAAACCGTAGAGGTAGGAGAGAAAGGAGTGAGAAATAAAGACAAAATACTTGCGTACTGTTACCAAATATATATATATATATAGTATATGTATAGTATATATATGTGTAGATACTTATAAGCATATGAAGACATACGGCTTGTTTGCATATAAGTATAAAAATAAAAGAGGCATAAGAAAATAAAGCAGCAGCATTTTAATAATAGCACAAAGGCTCAACACAATGCCAAAGGCAGCTCAGTTCAGCATACACAAGCACACAATACAAACACCAATAAACATACACACACACACACACACACATAGATGTCTTCTTTTTTGGGGTTCAAAGTTGAGAGTCTTTTTTCACAACTGTAACTGGATATTTGTCTGTCTCTCTGTGTATGTGAGTGTGTTTGTCTGTGTGTCGAATCAAATTTACGTTGCTGCGCAACAACTCAACCCTTTTCTCTCTCTCTAAATATACATATATAAACACATATTTATATATATATACCTCATCAGCTTCATTTGTTGACTGTTTCTTATGACTTTCTGTAGATTGAATTTAAGAGTCTGCAATTAGTAGAGAACTTTGCTAAAATGTCAAGCAAATGCAGCACATTTTGTATGCTCTTTTCAGGCATAATCAATTAAACAAAGTGAAAAACAGAAAAACAGTTACTTAAACTAAGTGAAAACATAGGGAACCGTAATAGAGCAGCAGTAAGAACGAGAGCGAGAGTGGGAGAGAATGAGTTAGAAATGAAAATTTCACTGCGGTCGCTTCATGCACACGCTGCGTATACGCAACATCAAGTGGAACTTGGCGTGTAATTTAGCTGCTTTTTATATATAAATATATAAAAATACACACACACATACATATATGTGCGTATGTATGTGTATGGACTAGCACTTAATGCTGCCATTGCATAAAATAAACCATTAAAAGAAACAAGTTGAAGTGCATGTGGTCGCTTTTTTTTTAAGTTAAGATCGTGTTCTTGTTGTTGTTTTTGGTATTGAGGTTAGGGCGTTTGTTGCACCAGCAACAGAGAGAGAGAGAGAGACGGAGTATAGTGCAGTGCAGCAGCTGCTACTTTAATTGCATTTTAATTAATTTTTTCCTTACCTTACGTATATCCGCTTGGTTAATGCATATAATTATACTGACAGCGTTAATTGCTTTCTCCCAGGTAGTTGACGCTGTTCCGCATTAAACACAGTCACATTTAATGATAACTTTCAATGTCTGTGTATGTGTGTGTGTGTGTGTGTGTGTGTGTGTGTATATGACTGAGCAAGTTTACAACAAAAGAAAAAAAAGAAAAAACATCAACAATGAAATGCCTGACCAGGCAAAGAGTCAACCAACTGAGTAACCAACAAAATCTCAACTAACTGCCAACAAGTTGTTGGTAAAAACTTTTTGACATTTACATTTAAAACGTTTCAAAGAGACAATGAATCTACAAGATCAAATCCAGGACCTAGACCAGTGTCAAAAAAAGGACCATGACATTTGACATTCAGCTGTTTTTTGTGCAAATTTACACTTTAAGTGCAGGCCAAAATAATATGATTAAAACTGTCAAGAGTCAAAAGTCGAAGCTCCAAAGTCGAGAGTCAAGAGTCGAGAGTCAAGTGCTCAAATGCTCAAATGCTCAAGCAACAGTTGGACAGCAAAAACAATAGACAAATTCACATTGCCCACTGGGTCACACTAATTGTAAACTATGCAAATGTTTGCCAAATGGCAAAAAAGCACGCAGTTACTCAGGAAGACAACTTACTAACCAACCAACCAACCAACCAAACGACTAACCAACCAGTCGACCAACCAACCAACCAACTAGTCAACCAACCACTAGTCCAAGCATCAAACATTGCCAGTGGCCCGTGGGCCGTCGAGTAAATAAGCAAACAATTAAAAATGAAAGCGACTTCTCCCCATGTGCGCCACAAAAAACAAAAAACAGAAAAAAAGAGGGGAGAAAAAACAGAAAAAAAAGAAACGAGAAGAAGGCTAAGTGTATGCCGAGTCGACAGCTTAAATACACTAATAAAAATCAACAATTAGTATGAGTAAACTATAAATTCAATTACTCTCTTACTCCAAGCAACTGTACAAAACATGCAACAAACTATTTTTACGCATATTCAACTCACAGATAAGTTGAATAACTGCCAGTTAAATTAAATTAACAGATGGATTCACATGCTGCTAACAAGAACAAATAACACTAACAAGCCAATGATGTCCAGCTTTATGCGTGCATACAAATAGACACAGGCGGAAAGAGAGCGATAGAGAAAGATAGAGAGAGAGAAGGGGAGATGTAGATATATACCACTGTGTGTGTAACGTCTGTTGCTACTCTACTATGCTTTGCTTTTGCTTTCATTCTCTCTTTTCCTTTGCACCCTTTGGCGCTGACGTGCAGGTAAACACACAGACACACACGCATATACAGCTCGGTAAACACGTGTGTTAAGCCAGCGACTTAAAGTGCGTAAATGAGGAAATCACACACACAGACAAGGCAGACACAACAGCAATATAGTGTGTGCGCTATTATGCGTATACTTAACATTTATTTCAGGAAGACATAGAGCCCTTTTGGGCCGCTGAGTAAGTGACTGGCAGCTCATAGACACTATACAGCTATACAACTAACACACACAGACACACACATACTTAGACAGCAGCTCATAAGGATCGTAGTGTAGCATAGCATAAATCTCATCGTGCATTCATCAATGTCAAGCCACAAGTTTGCTTTTCATTTGTTATGGCTTTGCTCTAGCTGTTTGTCTATGCATTTCACTTATACATAAATACATATTTATATACTATATATGTATAAGTATTGATATAAGCCATATTTTTCCAATACAATTGACTATTATATCAATGCATTGTCCTTAGACTGTGATATAGTTTCGTTACTTTCCGTTTTATACGCAAATTATACTTCTATTTGCAATTTCCTTGAACTTGAGTGCTCTCTGAGTAAGTTTCTCATACTTATACAGGTAATTGGTATTGAGAATGGTCTGAGCATGGTCTGAGCATGGCCAGAGCATGGCCAGAGGGTCACTGCAAATTGATTTGCATATGCTGAATGCATTTCTCTCTTAAAAACTTCAAGGCTTCAGGGCTGCTCTGACAATGGCTGTAAAACGACAATCGTTGTGCATAAACTTTTAGTGCATCCTTTAAGGCAGCACAAGTAATTGCAACAAACAGTATTGGATGTAAAACTTGCACTTAACCGAATAGCAAATACACTACAGAGTGGGAGAGTAACATTAACATTACTCTGTTAACTCACTGCTATACATTTTTCAGCCTGTTAAATGTAATTTCCAGCTTTCTCTTTAAGGCACTGTTCACCTTTCATAGCTATCATCATATTTACATCAACAGCTAACCATTTGACATTTTCTATGACATTTTGGCCCAATTTCAAATTGCATACCCTAAAAATAATGTAGCCTAATGTAGAAGGCAGTCAAAATTGCATGGCCAAAGCACAAGTCAATTTCATTTAATAGCTTACGACCACAAAACCCGTTGCCTCACAATGCTGTCAGCTGCCTTGGTTGACTTGGCCAACTGAGCGAGTTAGGCCAAAATTGGCTAGAGAACGTCTAAAGCACAAAACGTGCCGTCTTTGAATTTCAGTGAATTGCATCAACTAATTTCAAGAGTACTGGGTTTAAGGTTTTAGGTTTAAGGTTTAAGGTTTTGGGTTTTACGTTTTACGAGCATCCGGCGACGTTGAAGGCAATTCGAGTGTGCACATTTAGTAAATAAACCAAAAATAAAACTAGAATGGGAGACAAATTCAGCTGAAACTCTTGTAACATCCAGGAGGTTGGTAGCCCACACTCCACAGCCCCTTAGGGTATGCTTCTAATTTTTGTCACCAAGAGCATCATCAGCGTCGTTGTTGGCGTTGTTGGCGTTGTCTGCTCATCGATTTTCAGGCAAGCAGTGCGCGCTCTCAGCCTGACAGCATGGCTTAATGCCCAGCACACACACACATGCACATATATACACACAGAGAGGTGTGCACACTTATGTATGACAACTATGTTGTTGGCCTTTAAGAAGTTGGCAAATTTCTTAAAGCTTATCCAGGGGGGCAATCGATATGCGCATTTAACAGTTTCCGCTGGACAATTTTCAATTTAAATCGAATGCAAATGAGTAGCTGTATATTTGCCTTTTGGCGTATTGGCACCTCTTGTATTCAGTCAGCAAGAAGAATGAATATAAGAGAGAGAATGAGTGAGAGAGAGGGAGAAAGAGATTGAGATTTCAATTGGTACGTTCAAAGCTAACAAGCTGCAAGATAGCCGGAAGCGCAACTCACTCGAGTCATTTGGGTTTTCCTGTCGCTGAAAACTTTGCCAAATAAAAAATAAAAAAAAAAACCAAAAATTCATCTAAGGAATCAAGAAACAGAATACAAAAAAAAAAAAAAAACAATATAAAAGCAAGAAAAAAAATACAGACAAAAAAAGTGCTCAAAAGCATAACAAGCAACACAGCAAATCACTTGTAAACACTTGAGCAAAAGCAAAGACCGACAGAGCAGCCAACGAAGCCAAACACAAATCAAAAGATAAACGCCAGCCGGATGTGGAGCATCCAATGGTTGGATGTTCGGGTGTTGCTCTTCTGCATAGTATGCGGTAGGGGCAGGGGGGAGAGTGCAAAACGAAGGCTAAGAAGGCTGTGAAGGCAGCTGTTTAAGCCGCTGGCCAGCGGGCATACAAAGCGCCAACAATGACGTATAAAGATGAAAAATTGAATGCGTAGCTGAGCTTAGCTCTACCACACAGACGTACACACACACACATACATACAATCACACACACACATACATACAAGACTGTAGTGAGGAAGCATCTTGCGTAAATAAAGTGCAAATTTGCAGTGGCACAGACAAATGAGCGGACACTCTGGATGACAAGTGGTGGACATGATCGAAGATTGGACAGCTGCTTACCAGTGATGGGAATAGCAGTTATATAAGAAGAAGAAGCAGCAGCAGTAGCAGCTGAAGGACCCTAATATGTTATTGTCAGACATGTTTAGCCCTTGCATCCATTTACTCACTCAATACAGAGAATTGAGAGCTGAGAGCTGAGAGCTTGTCCATATTCAAAAATCATTCGCTGCCAAATTGAAAACAAAATTTCAAAGAAAAAAAATTGTAATGCAAAGCGCAAAAAAGAAAAATAAGGAAAAAGTTTTATAAAAGTTTTTCTTTTTTTTTTTATATATATTTTCTTTGAACAAGTTTTTTTTTAATATTTTTTGTTTGGCTGTTGGGAAAAGTTTTGGTTTGGGTCTGGTTTAAATGTCGATAAAAGTTGGATGCCATGGTAATAATATTCACTTGGCGACCCACTAACAAGCCCTCGGGGGCATGGTCAGGGGCTGAGTGTATTGCTGCTGCTGCTGCTGCTGCTTAATCTGTTGGATTGCTATTCGCAATAATGATTATTAGCAGGACCAATCGAGCTGCTGCTGGTATTGCTCAATCCTTGTGGTGCTCTCTACACTCTGCACTCAACTCTCAGGTTCTGGTTCTGGTCTGGTTTACTTGTTGTTGATTAAATTTTCAACATATTTGGCACAGAGCAAAACTTAATTAAATACATTAAAAGCTGATTAATAACAATATTAAAACCAAACATTGCGACGGCTGTTGCTTGACGCTGTTGCCGCTGCTGCTGATGTTGCCATACTGTAAAAAATTTCCTCATTAATATTAACAACTTCATTTCAGACCCAACAACGACAACAACGATGCTTTTTGGCCCCGATTATTTTTGCAATTATGCAAAGTAGCTGCTAGTCGAACATTGTTGTTATTATTGCTGTTGTTGCTGTTGTTAATGCTATTGTTGTTGTTGTTGTCAATATATGTGCACAAAGTTAAATATTAATAAATTTTTAATCAAAGCGACGGCAACGCACACAAAACGCTCCCAGCGAGATTTGAAGGTCCAACAAGATTGTAAAATAGTCCATCAAATTGTACAAAGTCCTTGTCCCTGAGAGCAATAACTTGAGCTCCCTCTGAGTGTTTAACCCTTTACTTGTTCCTGTTCCCCCTCTACTACTTCGTTTACTTTTTCTTTCTTCTACTTCTCTTTCACAAATATTTCTAAAAAGAAAGACAAAGTTAATAACTAAATTAGCTCAACGCTGAGCAACTTTCATTTCTCTTTTGACTTTTGTTTTCATCCGCTTATCTCTCTAATATTATTCTCTTTATTTGTTATTATTATTATTTGGTTTATTATTGATATTTGTCTAAGAAATATGTCAAGTGTTTAAATCAAATTTCGAGCATAAACAATTGAAAACATCAACTGAAAATGTTGCCATGATTATTTAACCTTTATTTTTGGGGCAAAAATTTCAATCGCTTTTAATGTTTGCTGCAAAGGACATTTGCAGTTTAGTTGGCAATTTCGTAAAGGCTGCTACAGATTCAGTCACATCGATCGACTGCCTCACGGCTGTTTCCTGTGCCTTGCCGCCACTTTGCCCCTGTGTTGTCTACACCTGCAGCAAGCAAACGTTGTATCTGACTCCATCTTTGGCTCTGGGCTGTATCCACGTGTTTGTAACTCACGTCTATTTGCATAAGAAAGAAATCACGTCGCACACATGGCCAAGGCACATACAGTCAGACAGACAAACAGGCAGACAAACACACAGACAGATAGACAGACAGACTGACAGACAGACAATGTGACAGACTTTCTTCATTCTGCCGTGGCACACACATACACACACACACACATTGTTGCCAAATTGTGCGCAAGAGCATGAAATCATCTTTTTATACCTGAACACATATACATATACATATATATATATATATATATATATATGATGTAACATACAAACAGCAGCACACTGTTGTTTATGCATCTGTTATATAGCTACTATATATGTATATATGTATATGTGGTGTATATATATAAAGCTTTAAAAGCGATTTAATTGCATGAAATTGTGTTGAACCAGAAGCAGAAACAGCACTTCGCATTTCACCTGTGACTAATTGATTGAGCGCTCCAAAAGTGGCCCAGTAGCAACAGCTCAGCTACCCACATCTCATGCATTATGCATGACGGACAGACCACCAGCAGCAGTAGCAGTAGCAGCAGTAGCATCAGGCAATAGCAATAGCAGCAAGAGTACACAGCACCTAGTAAAAATTTACGGCATTGCATTACCTGCAGCTATCTCAGCTGTTGGCTAGTTGGTAGAGACAGTCATCGACTGGGATACGTCGGCAAATGACAACAAACAGACGCCCGAAGAATTAAAGTAGAGTGGAGTGAAGAGTTAAAGCGTTGGCAAGTGGGTGTGGCTGGTGGGGAAGGAGGGGTAGAAAGCATGTCAAGTTGTGGCATATAAAATTTATGCGCGCTTCGCAAATGTTGTGTGACTTTGAGGCAAAAAAGGGCTACACACACACACACGCACACACAGACACACATATAGACTGACACGCACACACGCATACGGCTCATAAATTTTTATTGTGTGGTAAAGATGGCTCCCACTATCTGGCTAAGCTCCATCCTATACCCCCACGAAACTCATACACAATCTTTGCTTATGCGTGTGGTCGACAAAGCAAACAAACCACATACTGTGTGTGTGTGTTAGGGGTATGGGTAAAAGAAAGAAACTATAACAGCCTTTTGGGTGCTCTTACACTTCTACTACTCTCCCAGTCTCTCTCTCTCTTTCGCTGGAAGCGTGTGGTAGAGGCGCCAGTACTCGCCCAAAGTAATGAAGCAAAGTGCGTTCGCGTTTTCCCTTCGCAACGTTCATGAAATAAACTGACTGAAACTGACCGAGTAAGCAGAGGAGTAGTGCGAAGAAAGAGGAGCGGGCTAGAGAGGGGTAGAAAGTAGAACTCAACTGAACAGTTACGTTCTGGACAGACTCACATATTCTCATCATCATCATACACACACACACACATGCATGTTAACACACAGCACACCCAGTTGGTGTATGACTGCAGCGCGAAAGCTGTTGGAAAATAAATTCATTTCAGTGTCTCGCTGACGTATGGACGACGGATGCCTTGGCCTAGAGACAGGCACAGGAAGTGTTATTTAAATGCAGGATATTGCATGCGGAAATTTATTATCATGTGGCATGACATTCAAGAAAACACATACCTACTTATATACATATACATATATATATATATATATAGGTATATAAGGAAGCGTTATACACACACCATTATGTACTTGTAGTAGTGTTTGCCTTAGTCCTTACGAGACCATGTGAAGTGCTCAAATTTAATTAAAAGGCAACAATTTTTCTTTCTTTCTTTCCACATTTCCCATTTAAATGTTAATTCTGAGCAATTTTAAAGAGCTTCAACTCAATTTTCCAAAGAAAATAAATATATATATATATATGTATGTATGTATATATATATATATATATATAATATATTTCATAATATATCATTTGTTGTAGGCGTAAGTAAATCGCATTTACACTCAAAACAATTAAGTGTTGCGCATAAAATTTTATTTTATTTTGCCTTGAGGCACTTACTTATGCTAAGACTTATGCGTTTACTTGCCTCAACCTGTTATTAAGTATAATTATATAACTGTAAAAAGCAAAAAAAAGGACTGACCAAAAATTATCATAAATTTTCTGTATTCTTTGGCTTGGGGATTCTATTTGAGAAACTTTTTAAATTGAAGTAAAAGTTAAACTATGTAAGGATAAATATCTATATATGAATGAAACCTATAGCTAATACATATATATAGATCGAACGAATATAAATATAATTACTAATAGTTTACATATATACCATAGGAACCTTACCCCAAATTCAATCTCCTTAGAAGTGGATTGTTATGGAGTGCTTGAAGCAGCGTTATCCTGACTTTGTAAGGATAAGTATGCCGTCCAGTTTGAGCTTCATCAATTGTATTCTTCTGCAAGTCCTGTGTATATACTAGAAGGCAATGCCACTTGTTCCTATCACTTTTCCTTAAAGCTTCTCTTTACACCTTCTATTGGTTTAGGCGGCGATGCTCTAAAGGATTTGCCCCGTATCGCCATATCGAAGCCACTGCAGAGTTATACAGCAGCGCGCGGAAAGTTTATTTCCTTTGTGCCACAGTCAGTGTAGTTGCTGCATCCTGCATCAGCACTTCTTTTTTACATTTAGCAAATGTTTATCCCTTGTCAACTCTCTGTCCAAAGTATTTTATCACGCAGCTTTGCGTCAGGGGGCACATTGTACAGAAGGTGTTGTTAGTGTGCAGACTGTGTAGTATATATAGAAGCATGTGGTCAGGATAAATTTTATATACCACTGTTTAGCTTTTATAGATTAACTGTGACTTCAAATCCAACTCTGCTTTCCTTTCAGTAGACATTCTTTGATGGAAAACTAAATTGTTTACAAATTGAAGCAACTTATAGTAATTTAGATCAATCAGATAGACAACGACTTAGTTTAAAATCATAATCCTTATTATGTTTTGATTTATGTTTAAGGAAAAATTAAAAATAAATTTAAAGCGTTCCGTTTTAAATGCATCATTTTTTTAGATTATTCGGCAGAATAAAAATGAAATCCAATTGGAAAAATATTTATTTTATTTTGCAACTTTGCTTTAATCGAATTACAATTTCAACATTTTTCTTACTGCGTATTCAATATTTGTTCTATATTCGATTCATGGCATTTTGGCTGTTGTATTTTTACACATGCTAAACACAACCAAAAGCGAACATTTCCACATTTTTTCCATATATATATAAACATATATATCCCTACATCCATTTCTATATATATATTTATAGATATGAAAAAAAATGTATTCAATTTTTCGTTTGAATTGCGAAATAAGCTGGCATTTAAATATTTGTAAAAATAAAAAGTTATTTTGTATGCAACAGAGGAAGAGAGGGAGCGAGAGAGCGAGAGAAAGACGAACAGAAAAAGTAAGGAAGCGAAGGGAACGTTGGTGGACAAGAGACACCCCATACCGGATAGATATATAGAGTTAAACATTGTTGAAGTCCGGCTTTTGTTTACAATATTGTTTGGATGTGTTAATATGTATGAGTGTGTGTATATGTGTGTGTAAGTGTGTGTTTTTGTATTATTTGTATATGTGGTCACATGATTTTCAATTGCGTTATTATTGAATAATTGAACAAAAGCCACAACCAATCGCATATTAATGAGCAATTAGATAGACCTATACAATGCATCAATATAACAATTTATCAATATACATATATGTATATAAATAGAGAGAGAGAGATAATTAAATGTGCTAATAAATGGCACTTTAAAAGAAACCAAATGAAAACAAACTCAACTAAAACTAAACTAAACTAATTACAAATGCAATGGAAATGGAGGTCATATTTGAACATGTGCAATGTGGCGTATGCGTAATATTTATGTGGAAAACGAGCAGAAAAAGTTGGACAATTGTTGGTTGCACAGTCTGAGGCTCAGGCGTAAAAGTTATAAATTATTTGCAGTAGACTGATTGGCAAACCAATTGCAACTTGGCTAAAAAAAAGGGAGAGAAACAAAAACCAGAAAGAAAAAAAAAAAGAAAATGATACAAAAAGGAAGCAAAAACAATGGCAACAAAAACTGGCAAACTGAGGCTGTATACACATAACAGCTGCAACCGCAAGAGTGCCAAGCACAACATATACAACACACAACAAATGCAACAACAAGCACGACAACAACAGCATTGAAGAGATGTAAAGAAGAAACAGTTGTGAGTCAGGGCAATGAAAAGGCTTTCCAGGACATGGCAACAAGGCGCAAACACTCGAGTGCAAAGATAGAGAAAAATGGCGCATGAAATGAAGCGGAAATGGCGCAAAAAGGAACCCATCACACACGTACATACTTCCGCACACACACACACACACAACACACTCGTAAATACACATTGTCGATGCACAAACAGTGGTTGAATAAGTGATGAAGAGCGGTGACTGCAGGGGAGGAAGGAGGTAGCCACTTACAGGGCTGAACTAATATGTACATTAGTATCTTTGAATGCATGTGAACAACTGATAAATGTCTGGTCATGTTTGCCTTTGCCCATTTACGTCTGTATGTGTATGTGAGTGTGTGTGTATGTTTATTTGTATGTGTCCTAAGCGCCTGTGAATGAAATCGAGCGTCCAATGAAAAATGCATGCAATTTATTTTATTTTATTTTATTTCTGTTGAGTTTCATTTTAGTTCCCTCCCCCCCTCTGCCTGCCTAACCCCATTTGACAAACACACATGCAACATTCAACTCATTGAATGGGTACGTTAAATGTTGAATGTTGAATGTTGAACGTAGAGCAAACAGCTAGTAAACAATAAAAAAAAGGAAAGAAAGAACGAGGCATAAAACATTCACTTGGCAAACGTTTAACAAAATGCACTTTGATAGGCCAAATATGCTCTATAATAGTTAATATAAAGGAAGTTCAAGCGACTAACAAACACACAAATGCCATTCAAACTTAACCCCTTGAACTTTCACTTAAGTAAAAGTAAAAGAAAGCAAGTGACCTTCAGCTTTTGAGTGAGTTCTTAACCTTTATGCTTTTTGAGTTTGTTTGCTTTGAACTTTAAACTGTGGTAACAACTAATCCATCAACAGTTATTGATTCTGCTCTGATTTATGGCATATATATATATATATCTGATATCGGATAAGATATGGCTCACATATATATATATATATGAGCAATCAGTTGCAATTGCCGCAGTGACGAATCTAAAGCTAAATCAAGTTTTATCATAAACCAACATTAAAGGCTAAGTTGTATAAACATGCGATAAGCTGGCCATAAAAAGCGTACACACACACACACATACACACGCACAATCTATAGCTGGCACTTGCATAATATAACTATATCTAAATATACATGTCTATGTGTATATGTGAGTGCGTTTGAAACTACTAGCTAACCGCAACAAGTGCACTCGGCAGAATGCAGCTGACAATCTGATGCATTACTATAAATATATATATGCACACACACATACTTACATACTCACGTACTCACATACTTGCATTAACACACACTCACACACATACACTGACTGACTGACACGTAGACAGGTGTGCATTTAAACGACATGTGTCGTCTTCACACTCAAATGCACTTCAAACGCGAGCTGCGCACGTAGCAACTGTCCAGAACCCCGCCTACCGCCAACCGCCAACCGCCTAACGCCTACTGCCTTGCCACATGCCTCACTATTTTCCCATACTCTATGCCTTATAGTTTATGCCCTGCTCTTTTCAACCGCAACATATAGCCACTGTTCTGCCTTGAAAGCTCATGGCTGACATAAACTTCCGCATTAAATCGACTTTGAACTTGAAAATGTTAGTTACAGGGCCGCCTATACATACACACACACCCACACACATAGTCATGTACTTATAGCTATATATGTAGCTGCTTGTGTTGTTGTTTGTTACTTAAGCTGTTGTTGTTATTGTTAGTTGTCAGTTGAAGGCTAAAACGCTCAGTTCAGCTCGATTCGCACACATTGCAATTTCTGTTAATATTTAAACATGCAAAATTATTGCATCATATTTAAGCAAGCTGAGAGGAAAACGTGAGCTTTGCACAAAATTTGAAATCAATGCAGCTTCACTGATTCCTTTGCACGTGCCCAAACCTAACCCATAAACCTATATCGAAACCCAATCTCAAACTCAAACTGAAACTCAAACTCATAGACCAACCTCAAGCGTATCGAAGCGCAGAGCCCAGAAAAGTATACTACAATTTCCGCACACTGATTTTACCTGCCATAATACAAGTATAGAGAGATGCATAATAGAGAAGCTGCTACACAAACGTATACGATTGCCAATCAACTCAAGCTACCTTATGTTTGTATAGAACACACAGGAGGCAAAGGATGAAGTAAAATGAAATGAGGATTTACTTGGAGACTGGTTAAACTCTGCTATGGTAGTAGAAGTGGTTATGTTGATGTGATGCTGAAAAAAAGAAAGAGAAGCAGTAATAGCAGCAAGTTCACTTGTTGTGTACATGTCAGCCAGCAGCTAATGCGGACTTTTAATGAGTTGTTTTCAGTTTCTGCAACTGCTACTTTTACTCTTACTTCTTCTTCTCTCTCTCTCTCTCTCGCTCACAGTGCTATATGCAGCTGTTTTTTGTTTGTAACAGTTGTTGTTTCTTTTTGTCATTCTCTGTTATATTTTGTTTTTTTTTTTGCTACATTTAAGCTGTGTAATTAGCAGTGCATACAGTAGAGCGACACAAGAGTCAAGCAAATCCAATTGCAAAAGCCAACAAAGCGTACTAAAGCTGAATATTAACTGAGTGAATATCCAGAGAATGCAAATAAGAAATCCTTAAAGGATTTCATTTCATTTTATTTCCCTGTCAGCCCCCCTCACGCCAAAGCAAACACCGTACCAAATTTCATATTAAAAAACTTGATTGCAATTCTTAATTGGCTCAAGGTATATACTTAAATGTGAATACCATATGAATACTTTGCAACACTAAGATACAATCAGTTGTTGTTGTTGTTATAAGCGTAAGAAAGGTAAGATTACCTTAAGGATTCCATTACATTTCTTGCTGATATGTAACCAGTTGAAGCCAGTTATAACCCATTTCCACTTTAAGTACTCCCTTTGATAGTGTATACAGCAGCAGTTTCTCTCTCTCTCTCTCTTTCGTTTTCTCTGAATTATTCACAAATTCATTTTATTTATTTTGCGCCATAAATTTTGTTATATTTTTGTTATTTGTATTTGATTTTCAACCGTCAAAAGACTTGCTGATAATTGCCTCAGTTTAGTTTTACGAGTTGTGCTTAAGCGTAAAATGCATCATTGTAGATCACATAAATCCTTAGGGCTATACAATTCAAGGGTGTATGTGTGTGTGTGTTTGCATTTTATGAAGTCTTACCTCATACAGTTAGTTCTATGTGAAGAGAAAAGCTTGTCAGAAAGCAACAAAGCGCTTACAGTCTATGCTTATGCGGAACTATAGGCGCCCCTTACAGCTCTCAACACTCGCATTACGCATGCAACATTCTGGTAGCGCGTTTATGGCGCCGCAAAGTATACTATATAAGCATTATATGCGATAGTTACAGTTACAGTTACAGTTACAGCTACAGTTACAACTACACACATAAGGCATGCGATGACATTTTACTACGCTTTGGCTTCTATACACAAGTCTCTTACTCTATATATATATATATATATATATACATACATATGGGTGTATATGTGTATGTTTTCCTCTGCTTTTTTTACTTTCTGTTTCTGTTTTTTTTATATGCGTTTAAAATTTATTTCGTTGCCTTTGGCGCTCTGCAGCAAAGCTGCTAGCGATGGCGCCTGTCGCACGCACGCAAACTTCCGGCCACACACACTCCCGCACAGACACACTACCACCCATGTGTGGCACACATGTCTATACGCGTGAGATTGGTGCAGAGTGTGGCAGAGGCAGAGGCAGAGGCAGCAGCATTGCTTCTCAACAAAGAAATGAAAACAACTTGCGTGCCAGTCTTCATTTTTATTTATCGTGCAAAGTGATTGTGTGTAATTGCAAAAATTGCGTTAAATTATTTAACAAGAATGTGTGTATATGTATATGTATATGTGTGCATGTGTGTAGCTGATGGAGAAACGATGAGGAGCACATTGGTGCTGGTAAATTCAAATTCATTTACACTTTACGCACAATACAGCAGGAAATTGATATACGTAATAAATTTGTTGACGATGGTTTCGGTTGGCAGGTAATGATTTTCCTTTAACAAATTGAAAATATTTTTAGTATTTTTGTTTTGGGCTATTTGTTTTTTTACAGTGTAAAATGAAAATGAATATTGCAAAATTCAATTGCTAACAAATTTAATGTTTTTTTAATTGAATTATCGTTGCAGCTGCGCAAATGAATGTTGCCTAATGCGGGCCATTTGGCCCCCTTTGCAGAAAAAAGTATGAACAATACAGAGGCAACGACAACAAGTTGAAGAAGAACAATAATAACAACAACAAGGCTTTGTCACAAACGGATGTGAAATTCAATTTAAGGATATGAATATAGCGTTTAAACGAGCCATAACACATGAGAACAATCGGAAGAGCTTAAAAGGAGTACAAATACACTAACAACAGGCAGCAATAACAACAATCAACACAATAGCAACACTGCCAGCCAATAAAACAACAACAACAACAACAACAAGAGCAACAATAACAAGCCCCAAAAAAGAAAGTGAAAGCCAAAAGCCGAAACTGTAAACGACGCTCCGTGTAAACACTCAAAAGCTCGTTAAGAGAATACATCCTGACTAGGGGCTCCTCTTTGCGTGCGTATCTGTGTTTGTGTGTGAGTGTATGACTTGCTATATATAAGTATATATAAGTATATGTATATATAGAGTATATCTGTCACCATGTACCGACGCCAGAGACGACGTCTGAGTAGCTTCATCTCTCTGCCTCTGACGTGCCATCGCCATTGCCATTTCCATTGCATCGTCGCATAGTTGCGCTTCCGCTTCCGTCTACTCGCTCACTCGCCTCATTTCCGCTGCGGCTGCAATTAAGCGAGCTGCACAGCCTTACCTACGCCCCCCTACACCTTCCCCTTTATACTGCTCAACTGCGCGACCCGCTGTCAAAAACAAAAAGCAGCACAAAAAAACGAAGAAAAATACAACCAGAAAGCAAAAAAAAAACGAGCGTAGCGTAAGGGGAACCACAGCAGCAGCAACAAAATGACGCGCGAGACCAACTTTAATGGTAAGTATACACACACACAAATATACAAGAAAACTTTAACCAAATTTACTCACCTAAGTAACTACTACTAAAAGTCCTCGCAATACACTCGAGCACCTTAAATAAAGCCTTTCTGTACACAATTTGGCCACATTGTTACGCTCCTTTAATGTACATGTTAAAACCTTCAAAACTTACGATGTAAAAGCATTACTCAAATGCTCTGACAATGTATCAAATGGCTTTAAATTTAACTTTTCTGACTATCTATTAAAAGCATGACAAATGTTCTTAAAATACTTTCATAGTTTGCGTTGCAATGGAAGCCAAACTTCTCTGCTTAGTAATAGTTGATCCACAGCTGGTTTCATAGCAAGCAGCTTAATTGCCATCCTTCAAAATTGCATCCTTTAACTAATGTTTGCTTTGCTTACAGATGTCTTGGACTACATCTACATAGCCAATAGAATGCAAAACAAGGCCTATGTAATGGCCGAGCCAAGACCAGACGATGATGAGGAGGAGGATGAGGGTGAACAGGATGAGGAACTCAGTGGAGATGATAATAATAACAATCATTACTACAATGATGGTGACTACGGGAATAACGCTGGTATAGTCGACTTGGATAGTAGCCTTGCTGATGCCAGCAGCTCCCCAGGTTCACCATTGGCAACTGCAGCGCTGGCAGCGGCTACCGCAAGTGCCTCTGTGGCAGCTGCCGCAGCGCGTATAACCGCCAAAGCAGCGCATCGAGCACTGGTCACAGGTGCGGCTGGTAGCAAAGCAATCCAATTGATTGATTTAGATGCAAGCAAATCCTCCGAACTGGACAATAACTATACCAATGTGGCTGTGGGACTGGGTGCCATGCTGCTTAACGATTCTTTACTGCCGGATAGCAATGATACGGCTCTTAGCCTGTTTGGCGATCTGGTCAATGGCAGTGGTCAAATGCTAAATGCCAGCGGTTCGCTCAATGTCACGGCCAGCCCCATAGACGAGGATGACTTCACGCAGTTGTTACGGATGGCGATAACAACGGTGCTGCTTGGCCTAATGATACTCGTCACCATAATTGGTAAGTCCAAAGTTGAAACGTGAAACATGAAAAGCTCATTAGGCTGGACATTCAAACAGTCAAACAGTCCAACAATCCAACAGTAGTCAAATAGTCAAACATTAGACAAGGATTCGAATTCGGCAAGGAATCGAGTAACAGTTAACAGGAAGGGGCAAAAACAATACCCAAAGTATAAGTAGAAGTAAAAGCAAAAGCCAAAAGCTAAAAGCCAAAGCCAAAAGCCAAAGCCTAAACATAGACATAATTATTTGCGCTCCTTTACCCTGCCAATAAATTCCATAGACGGCAGTCTCAGGCACGCGCGTGCCAGCAAATCCGATGTGCCATTTCACTGGGGAATATGGCAAACAATTCAATAAGGCAAACCAAATGACAGCCAACAGAGTAGAAACAGCAGCAACAGCAACAGCACAGTAGAAGCAGCAACAACAGCAGCAGCAGCAGTTGGTTGAGACAGAGAAAGGAATGATCCGAATCAGAATTGTGAGGGTTTATTATATGTTGGGTGGCGATTTAGCGCCCGTTCAGCATTTTGGTTCAGTTGCAGATAATAAAATACGCGTAACTGATATTTATGATGCTTGGGCCATTTTATATTATTTATTATTGTTGTTATTATGGCTCAGGCAACAGCAGCAAAAGCAGCAGTAGCATCATCAACGACAACAGCAGCAGCAGCAGTTCGATTGCTCATTATTAATAAGGCGGATCAATGGCGTTTGGCATTGTTGTACGCTACATTCATTACACGCACTTAGCCAATAAGTCCAATGGCAAACATAAGACGATCCGCATTTGTCTAGGGCGGACGGAGAGTCGGATACGCCGCATTAAAATTGACAGACAATCAATCAATCAATCACAGCTTCAAGCCACGCGGCAACAACAGTAAATTACTTATATAAAAATTACCATGCGAACTTTACGGGCAGATTGTAAAATAAAACAAAATACAAAAAAAACGCAAAACATTTATTTGCAATGCATAAAAAATTCAAACACACACGTACAGAGTTAGAGAGAGAGAGAGAGTGAGAGGGAGACAGAGTAGAGAAACGAAATTGATTTCATTAATTTAAGTAGATTTCATTTCATTTCATTTTCATTTAAACACACGCATACACACAACACAAAAGTCATGAAGAGTCAAACATAAAATAAAAACCAAAGTTCGCTACAAAATTGCGGCTTTTAGGAGCCCAAAACAGTATGCTACAGTTTTTTTAGGGGCCAGTTTAATAGGCAGTTGCCTGCTGCTGTTGCTATTACTGTTTGCTCTGTTATACACATGCGTGCTTTTGTGCTTTTACATTCGTATATATACTCATTACGTATTCATTTTGATTTTCTTCTAATTTGTTTTTAGTTTTAGCTTTACATTTTCATTTCATCTTCGTGTTCATACACTTCAGCTTAGAGTTTCGTCGCTCAACTGACTGCAATTGTGCGAGAGCCTTGAATGCTTCTTTGAGTGCCAGCATTTAGTGTTTTAGCATATAAAAGAAAATGCTAATGAGTTTAAATGCTAATTTAAAACAAAAAAAAAAAAAAAAAACAAACAGCAAATAAAGAAGAAAAAACAACAAATAATATAACGAAACTAGTTCAATGCCTGTTCTACTACACTCCCTTAGTATTTGTATACCACAGCAGCTGTCTGAATTGAAAAAAAAACATGCTCGTTAGCACTTACAGGAGGGTTGCCATAGAAATTCTTAAGAAAGCATTAAGCACTAAAAAAATATAATATAAAACTTGCCTCAAGCTGCTGCTGCTGCTACTGCTGCTACTGCTGCACCTAATAGTTGGTAATGGATTTTTTTGCATTTACTATTCATTAGTTAAAATTTTTCATATGGTTTTTTCTTTTGTTTTTTCTTTCATTCTCTTTTTTATGGAACTCTCTGTTATATTTCATTAAAATTTAATTTACATTGTATAATTATGTTAATGCATATGTTTTTTTTTTTTATTTCTTTTTATTCATATGGTTATTAATTTCAATATTATTATAATTTTTCGTTTAATATTTTATCAGCTTTTCACTTTAACATGCTTTAAATTTAACGATTTATATATATGGAAAAAGAAGGCTCAGTGTAATGGATTATTCTAGTTTGCTTTATACTTTTATGTTCTATTTGTTTTTCGTTTTTGTTTGCCTTTGTATTTTTTATATGGAATTTTTGTGACAACTTTCTCTGACATTGCTGTGCACTGAGATGAGCTGAGTTGAGCTGAGCATGAGCTGAACTGAAACGTAATGCAAACAGTTGAGGGACAGGTAGCTTGTCCCTTTGGCTACACTTTGACACTGAAGTGTCTAATTGCATGTGTATTCCTTTGTCGGTGTGCCAGCTGACAGCTACCTGTAACTAAACACACACCGACACACATACACATATGTGTATGTTTGTTGTTAGTAGCTGTTGGCTGTTTGTAAGGGTCACACTGCCAGCTGGCAGCAAATTCAATGCCGCAAATTGCATGTCTTGCACTTGGCTACAACTTTAGCAGCCTCGGAGTCCTGGCAGCCATCGTAGATTTCTTTATTTTCTCTTTTCTTCTCATATATATATATATATGTAAGTGTACTTTTTTTCTGCACCTTGAAGTGTGCCACAAGTAGTTCTGACAGCGCTGCCAAGCTGGCATGCAACTAACAGACATCAAAGGTGGCGCCTCTAAAGTGCTGCCCAGCTTAGATCTCCCCCCGCTGTCAATTTGACACCCACTTACAGAGAGAAAGCATAGTGAAAGATGCAGTGGCAGTGGCAGAGGCAATGGCAAAGGAAGAGAAAGAGCAAGGCGTGCCGGAAGACGTAGACGTAGACATAGACGTTAACGTCAACGTCGACTGCGACGTCGAGTGGCTTTGGAAAGTTTACGACAACGCGATTAGCTCATGTCGTTTATTTTGGCTTTTGTGAACTTTGTCTGCGACTGCTCAAGTGCAACACAATGCACACACATACACAGCAACACCAAAACCAACACCAACACACACATGCACACATATATATAATAGTGGTAAAAGGAAGTGAATAGAATGAGAGATTGAGAGGCAGGAAGAGCTTTCATTCGGTTACTATGTAAGTTCAGTCAGCAGCCAAGTTTAATAAGATTCCCATTTCATTTAGCCACACGGTTTTGTGGCAACTTTGGCAATTTCTAAAAACTTGATCTGTATGCCCCGTTCTTATTGCAACTGTGGCTTTCACTTGTGCTCTCACTTTCAGTTTTAGTTTCTGTTTCATTTTGACTTTCTCTTTGATTTCAAGTAACTGCAGCTGCGTTTCAATTCCACTTGCTAACACACTTAATTGAATTGAAAACTTTGCACTCAAGTCAATTTACGCAATTAGAGGCCCAAGCCCAGAGCAGCTGTCATTTCCACAACTCTCACTTATCCACAATATATACTTATATATATCTATATATATATTTGATTGCAGGAAACGTCTTTGTGATAGCCGCCATTATATTGGAGCGAAATCTACAGAATGTGGCCAACTACTTGGTTGCCTCATTGGCTGTGGCAGATCTATTTGTGGCCTGTCTGGTGATGCCACTGGGTGCTGTCTATGAGGTAAGTAACAGACTCTACCCAACATATTGCAAGTATCACCATATATAGTATATAGATTGTAAATTACATATAAAATTGCAGTTAAGTAGGCATTAAGTACATGAGATAATCTGCTGCTCATTGAGTGCAGGCTGCTGTGCCATTAGCTCAGCTCCTTAACATATTCCAAAATCAGATATCTTAAGGACATTAACATTAAAATCGGGTACTTAAATTGTAAAAGTCGAGACGCATAAAAAAGTAGATTTAAAAGCGAGATTCAACTGATTCACAGTGTTCTTAGTCTAATCACCTCCAGCAGTATCAGCAGCAGCATTTGAGTAGAGCCAAGGCTTTAACACACCTCAGCTGCTTTGTGCGCTGTTTAGGCCATTATATCTTAGCCATTTGAGTGCAATTTTCTTTGTTTTTTATTTTATTTTGTTTTTTTCTGCTAGCAGCTAAACGAATAGGTTTTTTTTGCCTTTATGGCCAGGCTTGAACCTAAGCTTCAATCCAATTGTGGCATCAATTTTAATAAGCCATAAATTTTTATTGTCTATTTGAATGACATTTTTGGCAAGAAACAGAGCAACTCCCTTTGACCCCAATTTAATGTGCTCTTATCGTTTTTACCCACAATACAGATCAGCCAAGGTTGGATACTTGGACCAGAATTATGCGACATTTGGACCTCTTGTGATGTACTTTGTTGCACTGCCTCCATATTGCATCTGGTTGCCATTGCTGTGGATCGGTAAGTAATTACAATTTCTACCAATCTATACATATATATATATATATAGAAGATATTCCATCCACACACAAATCAATCGAACAAAAAATGTTGATAAACGAGCTGAAAAATCCACTTGTAAGCGATGTGTAAAACAAGTTAGAATACCATTTGCTAGGGGGGTTGATATATGTCTGTATGTGTGTGTGTTTGTGTGTGCGTATCAATCAATCAAGTTTTTAGCATTTGAAATCTCTCGACAAATCCAGTTGGCAACAGAAACTTTAACTGTAGATTAGAAACAAAAGTACTAAAACTTTAACATTTTTATTGCATCAATTTTCAAAAATTTCCTAGAAATGTTTTATCTACTAGATTAGACTAGAATAAGTATATATATAAGTGTCATATATGGCTTATGCTTAAGACAATTCGTAGTATAAAGTCTATGGCCTAATATACTTGATCATTAAGTGTTGACAGTTGCCATCTTTGGGCCATCTTTATATAAAGTTTATATATATATGTCATATGTCTGCTGCCACATTATATATGGCTATATCAATTTTGAATTAAAATCGCACATTATGGAAGCGTTTGGCATATGGTATAGCATGCTTCAGTGCATATCATCAATCAATTTGCAAAAGCATTTCAATCAATCAATCGAATTTAGAACATCGCCCAAAAGGCGTACGACAATTGCCAAATGCCAAATGGCAAAACAGGCAAAACGTTAGAACGGTAAATGAAATGAATTTCATTTGCAGCTCATGAAAATTCGCATTTCATTAGTTTCACTCTAATATAGACTAAGATGCTAGGGGTGAGCAAGTTTAGAATGGGGAGGGGGGAAAGAAAGCTTGTTGCATGAGTTGAACGGCATTCATTAGTAGAAAATACATTGCAAAGCATTTTGCCTTAATGTCAGCTAATTTAAGCTGCACTTGACGACATTTTCGTAGGGAGCCAAAAACCGTATAGCACTTTGTTGCACAGTTTGTTGCAGGCACCGCAACGTTTGCATAGCACTGCCACACCGCGTATACGTAATGTATATATACAAATGATTGCAATGGCCCTTTTGGGTAATAGCATTTTGTGTATTTAATGAACACTTAGCATACCCCAAAGTGCGTCTCCCCCTACCTCTGCATGTGCCTCTATTTCTGCCTGTGCTTGTGCCTGTGCAATATTCAAGGTCTCAGCCTGTTTCTGTGCCTCATTGCTGCCAGATCCCATGACAACGCAATGTAATAAAGTTACGAATTTTGCACCCACCAAAAAAAAAAAGAAAAAAAATATCAGCAAGAGAGAAAGGGAGAGCGTAAAACTCTCGCATACTGCACTTGACTGGCTAATTTCATTTTATTGAACGCTGGCATTCGGCGCTATGCCACATGGCCAACAGCGTTACGCCCACATTAATTGCCTAAGCTGCAGGTCAATGTGGGCCCAATTATGTCCTGGTTTCAATTAGTGCAGTCAGCCAGCAAATACAAAGCGCTCCCTAAACAAGCCTCAGTCATAAATAATGCAAATACAAAGTACTGAATATTCGATTTATTTTTCAACTTATTTGTTTTGCTATTTGTTCCGCACACACATACACACCCACACATACACCCACATAATTATTTGATATATATGTGACCATGCGGCCATGTGTTGCAGCTCATTAAAACAAAACTATGAAAATTTATTATTTGTTATTTATTTTCCACTAATTTGGTTTTGCATATTGCCAGTTTTTGGTTACCAATAACTAAAACATAAGCATTTAACTACTGAATATGGCTTAAAGCACATAACTGATTTGGGACACTTTAAGAGTTTTATTTGAGTATTGGGTACAGATACAGGCACGTACTCTCATATATATCTCATACTTTCTGTGAACTTGAAGCTTTTATCAGTCGACGCCCAGTGCTGATTTGGCTGTCAATAGCCAAATTGAAATGCTGGTTAGCTGGTTGGCTGAGATGGCTTGAATGCTTGTCTGGGTGGATGGTCCAAATTGCCTGTCAATAAACAAAGCCAAGTGATGCTTAGATTTCGCATGCATATCAATCAGCATTCACTTCAAATGGGCAACACAACGAGCATCAAGAGCATCAGGAGCAGCAGAAGCAGCAGGAGCATCAGGAGCTGAGCTATTGGTATTTTCCTGTCAGCTGGACGCCAAAATGAGTGGCGTCTTATTTCATATTATGATTTGGGCAGGCCTACTTTCTCTTTACTTCACTTTCTCTTTTTTCCTTCAAAAGTATGCAAATGAGCAGCATGACAGCCATTGATTCAACCAAGTGCCACCATTTTGCTATTGCTATTGCTATTGCTTTACAACAATTTCTGTGGCAGCATGAAACAATTACGTCAGGTCCTTTTGTGCCCCAAAGATTCAAGCAAACACACACACACACATACACCCATATACACATACCATGCCATTTGATAAGTATTTGCTAGTTGTCACTTGTTATTTAAAATAGAATTCAAAGCCTGCTTTTACTTATCACCAAACGAAATGAAAATTAATGTCCTTTTAAGCAAGAGGCCCATTTGCTCGTTTTCATTGTCGTCAAGTTGAATAAGCAAAGTGCCACTGCCACTGCCACTGCCATTGCCACAACCAGAACTCACTATTCAGTATCCAACATCCAGATCCCTATGCCCCAAACCTCACACAGTTCACATCCAGAGTCTGTACATTAATAAATTAAGTTTGTCAAACGGTTCTTGGCTCCTGTGCGCCTCGGCTCAGCTCAGCTCAGCTCGACTCGATTCGGCTCGGCTGTTCCTGTGCCTCTGCCTGTGCCTGTGCCTGTGCCTGTTCCTGCCACACCCGCATGATAAATAGTTTCTGAAATTCGACTACAATAATATAATATTTGCAAGTATTTGTCGTTACGAGGCAGCTGAAGTCGTTGACAACCAGTCGACGACAGTCAAGACGAATACTTACTACTACTAGCAGGCATGTGCCACTCCAGCACATCCTTATAGCTCCTCCTTCCCTACCTACCTACCTTTCTACCATACAGCTTACAGCCTTTAACGTTGCCAAGTTCATTTTCCATGTCAGTAATTTTTAAGCAATTAAGACAAAGTGCCAACAATATTTACGAAATTGCTAGACAAGAAACAACAGCAACAGCAACAACATTAACAACAGCAGCAGCAGCAGTAGCAACAGCAACAGTAGCATCAGTAGCAACCTCAACTGTATACCATATTCCCAGCATAGCGAATCCCTCTCCAGAGAGCAAAAACACGAAAAAAAAATATGAAAATGGAGTACAATAAAAGCCTATGATAGTATAACGTGTACAGCCTACAGTTGCCCCCAAATATGGTGGACACAGCAACAACAACAACAACACAACAGTAGCAGCCACAGAAGAAAAAAGTATCGCATGGTCATTAATCTTTATGCCATACAGTGGCTGTTGTCAGTATGAGTGCGGCTGCTACTGTGGCAAGCTTAAGCGTAGCTGTTGCTACCTACTATTGCTGGTGCTGTTGCTGCTGCTGTCGATGGCAATGTCCATGACCAAATATGTATATATATATATATATATATGTACACACATGCATACATAAGAGTTAGAGTCCACACCCGCATCGCTGTGCATAAATTTCACGCTCTGTAGCATGTTGCTGACGTCATTATTAGTGGCAGCAAATGACAAATGCCACAGGCAAGGACCTGCTGCACAGCCGCACGATCATTTAAATGCAAACTTTTTTTTCTGTGTTGTTTTTTTTTCCTATTTTTGCATGCCTCACGTGACTTTTACCCCTATATATATTTAACCCCAAATGAAAACTTTTGTCACTCGATCCAACTCGAAACCAAATGGTCAACTGGCCAACTGGTTAACTGTTCAGCTGGTCTACTGGCTTGTTGGCCAATTGTTGTGTCGTTTTGTGTTTATGTTGTAGCTGTTATTATTATTGCTATTGCAATTGTTGTCGTTGTTGTTGGCATTGTTGCAACTGACATATTCAATTAAATTTCAATTAAATTTTACAGAGAACATTTTCGTACGTTTCTCTGCAAATTTTTTATTTATAAATATTTTACCATTTAGCACTTAAAACGTAATTACATGTTAATATTCGTTGTCGTTGTCGTTGCCGTTGCCGTTGCCGTTGCCGTTGCCGTTGCCATTGCTGTTGTTGGCCACGTTGTTTGGCTGGCATTTTCTGCTGCTAGCTTAAAACCAACAACAACAACAACAACAGCAACAACTGCGACCACAACAGTGTTCCCATATGATGTTGCTGTTGTGTTTTGTTGTATGTAGAGTGTACACTGTACGCTGTGCCATGTGTAATTGTAATTGCTGTTGTCACACAAGAGTTTTTGTGCTTAGTGCACAGTACAGTGAGTGCCAGCAGTGCGTGCACGCCTCAACCAATATGCAAATTAACAACTGAAAGTTCAATACCAAAGCAGCAAATAAGGCAAACAATTTACATACAGTACAATATTAAACGCTTAGCAGTAGCTTAACATCAACTTAACAGCTGGTAGTTAACAGTCTGTAAGCAGCTTTTACTTAACAAAATACAAATTAAGATTTATTTTCTATGCTTTAGACTAATTAGAGTTATCCTTATGATAATCTTTCAAGTAATTTCCTATTTATTGGCAGTGTTACTTTCTGGTACACCAACTGCTGTGAGGCACTGTAGTAACATCACTGTGAGTGCAAATGGTACTCGTATTTTACATAATTTTAACGCTGCCGCTGGTCATTTTAGCGACAGGCGCTTAGACGCACGACTCCACCGCAAGTTGACCCTCCCCTTCAAATGTACCAAATCCACAAAAACGCCCCCTTTAACACTGCCCCACCGCTCCCTTGGTTACTCCCTTGTGGCACGCCCATTACCGCAACGTTCATGTGCTGCAATTTTAGCTGCATGTACTCTAGAAATTCGTAGAGTATTTTTAATTGCACATGTTTAGTTGTAGTTTTTCAGCAAAGGGGAAGTCGATGCAGGCGAGGAGAGGAGAGAAAGGGAGCAGTAGGGGCAAGCAGAGAAATTTCGATGTGAATGTTAAGGGGGAGATTATGTTATGTACGTTGGGCTCTAAACAAAAGCATAACCTTAATTAAATTGCTAGTTAAACAAACGCATTTAACAGTATAATTAGTTTTCATGCTCATACACACATACAGACTCACACAGTATATGCATGTGTGTGTGTGTGTGTAGAGAACAAGGCAAAATCTTGTTTGTTTTATATTGAAGATTAAAGTAAGAGAGAAGAGAGAAGAGCTGACATTCAGGCAGTATTCGAATTACGCTTCATTTGCTTTGCACATTTGATTTCACAAGCTAAAATGCTAAGATTCATGTGTTTGTATATGCCACGCATACACATGAATACACACACAAATATACACCAAACACACACAAACACATAGACATACATGCACACCTCAAATGGTTAATGAGACAAAGTAGAAAGTAGACAACCAGCAAACTGGCAACTGGCAACTGGCAAAGCAAACAGTTAAGCAAAGCAATAAAACCGGATACGTTACTAAGACATTTATGCTATCTACTAATGCCCTAACACAAACAAACATACAAAGGCAATCAAACACATACATATACATACATATATATATATATATATTTGTTAGTAGTTGCTGTATGGGACATTTGAAATTAGGTGTTTGTTAGATTTAAAGACTGGCAATGCGAAGCGTTAACAAAATGAACTGAACTTAAGTTCATAAAACAAACGGTAAATATTTTCTATGCCAAGTGCTGCCTATGTATGTGTATATATATATACATGGTATGTATGTGTGTGTTGATTGTAGTTGTATATGTGCACTTTGGGGCAGATTCAATCTCGATTAACAGAGCTTGACATAATTCTAATGATTTATGTATTTGCCAGACAACATTACAAAATGCCTCAATCAATATTTGTGTGCAGCTTCAACATACACACACACACACACACACACATACAAGCATATATATTAACACACACACGCATACATACTTAATAGAAGTTAGTGTTTTGTTTGTTGTGCCATTTGAGCTTTAAACTTAATTATATACTGGCTGAATCAAGTCGTTGATGTGTTGGCACTCACAACTCAATTAACTTGCTTGACATGTACACACAACCATACTCACACTCTCTCACACACACACACAGGCACAACCACAGTAAAGCTTAGTAAAGAGTTGCTATCAAAAATTATGCTTTAAGGGGGTTAAATGATGACGATTTTAAATAAAATGTCAATAAAGTGTTGGAAGAAAAGATGAATTGAAGTGGTTGGAGTTGGAGTGCTAGGTGCGAGGTGCGCGATGCTAGGGGTAACCGTTAACATTTTGAAAAAGCAATTAGAAGACCGAAATTTGAAAACCGCAGTGACAAACATTTCAAACATTTCATTTAAATGCCAAACGCTGAATAACCACAGCCAAGATGAATTACAATTCTATAACTGTCACACAGTGGCTAACCCCAAAAAGTGTCTCTCTTTCGTTTTCTCTCTCTCTCTTTCTCTGTGTGTGTGTATTGGTGTGAGTAATTTAAATTTTCGAATTTTGTAAAAGTCACATAAATCAAAATAATGGTACACAGACTGCCTGCTGAATGATTAATCAGGGCGAGAAGTAAATTGAATTTCAAATAAATCAAATGAGTGTCTGAATCAGAATCTGTAATGGAGACTTAACAAAAGAGGAGTACAACTGTTGTTGTAGGCGTGGTCAGCAGACAAAATAATATATATATATATATAGAATTTTTAAGCAATCTGAAATGTATGAATGAATATTTGTTGCACTTGCAATTGAAAACTTTTGCGGTTATATTAAGCCATAACTTATGCTACATATAAACCCATCTATCTATATATATATATCTATATATATATAGTAAGAGATTCTGTATGTGTGTGTGTGTGTGTGTGTGTAATTGTGTGTACATTTGAGGTTTGTTTGTATTTAGTTTTGCGTTTAGCAGAGTTTGCGCTAGCCGTGTGATTAATGGTCGGTTTTTGGTTTGGAACAAACTTTTGCCACCGGAAACGAAACTCGGCCAAAAACCACAACCAAAAAGTGAGTGGAAGCAAAACAGTTCCTAGAGCAGCAAGCAGTGCGGCTTGGAGGGGGTGGCATAAAAGTGAGTTAGGCAGAGCCAAGGGCAAAGCAAACACACACATACACCCATACACATACACTCACACACACATACACATACAAAAGCAAATAGCCCAAAAAGAACAGCACTAACAAGCTAAAAATTCATTGTTGCTAAACATTTTCCACATTTTCACGCAATTTTCACATTTAATGCAATTGTCGCTAATGCCAAATGCATTTCTCGAATTAAATTTAATAAGTTTAAGCAACAAGTTACTCAAGTCCTTTAACTTCTTTTAATTAAAGAACTAAAATTAAGTCCAGAGTTATCAATTGGCTTAACTAACGGCAAGTCCTTAAGGCTTATTAAATATAATTAGGTCGCGATTTTAGATGTCCTTTTCAGCATGTTCTCATGCAATTATGCAAATTGTTTTTGTTTTTTTTTTTGAGAGAAAAATGCAAGTGTGTTGGTGGTTGCTGTAAGTGGGCGTATTAGGGCGGCGCCCGGAATGTGCAGACACGCATAAAGTAGGCAGGATGCGCAGCAACAAAGCAGCAGGGCAGCCAGACAGCAATCAACGCACTTGGGTGCATTCAATGAGTCTGCCAGACTCTATATGAACCTATATACTAAATGCATAGGGATGAACTGCGGTTCTACACTTATTTGGCTTTTGTTTCAACCGAGCTGCTGCTGCTCCTACTGCTGCTGCTTCTACTGCTGTTGCTCCTTGCAATTTGCATAAGTTTCTTGTTGTTGTGCCATAAATTACAATTGCTGGTCCTCTTCTAGTGGCAGACTGAGCCAGACTAAGGTAGTTTGAGGCAGCTACGCACCGAGTGCAAAAAAGGCATAGGGCATACGCACCCAAAACGACACACACGCACACACAAGCAGGCACACATACACATATACAGGACACATATACAGGACACATATGCGAAGGCCCTGTAATCAACAGAAGACGCATCCTGTGCCAGCTGTGCGCCAAGTAGAAAACTTTGCCACATGAGAGAAAAACAACAGCAACGGCAATGGCAACGGCAACGGCAACGGCAACAGCTACAATAAAAACTATAAAAATAACTTGTAGTATAACAAAACTGATGTACTGCAGAGATACCCTTCAGTTTTGAAGCATATAAGCCAAAGGCATCTTATGAATCAAATTGGTAGCAAGTTGCGTACTTTTTTTTGAAAGCTTTTTGAACATAACTTAAGTCATAGCTAATATGCTCTTGGTGTACAACACTTAATGGGTATATATATATCGCAATTTCTGCTCATATAAATTTGTAAGTTGCCGTTGAAGAATAAGCGAAAAAAATGCTAACAAAAGGGGCAAAAAAACCCTTGATTAAAACGAAATATATAGAAAAATAACTGAACTTAAATATGAAATACTCTTTGGAATATAATATTAAGTTTATGTGTGAAAAAAAAAACAAATCAATGAATAAAAGAAGAAGCAGAAGAAACATTAGAACTTAAAAATGTTGCCACAACAATGAAACAAGTTGAGTGCTAAGAGCTGTCCGTGTCTCTGTAAATCCTGCGCCTCGGGCATGAGGTAGCCTTGGCAGAGTAATAGCCTTTACATTGGACAGCTGTGCTAGAGCTGTAGAGATAGGAGATGGGGAGGGGAGGGGAAGTGATGGAAAAGGAGGAGCAGTACGAGGAGTCAAGGGATCTGTACTGATGCCCTGGTAGCTGTGGGATCTGTGGGAGCCATAGTACTAGTGCGCAGCCACGTAAGCACGTTTTAAATTGAATTTCGCTGTAAGGCACACACACACAGAAACATATAGATAGACAGCGGAAAAGCAAGAAGCAGAGTGTGAGAGGGGGAGCTCCGTGCATGTCAGCATAACTGACGCACTGCGGCTGCAAGTGGACAAGCACATAACAAATAAAATGTGGCAGTATAAAAACGTTCTTACCTCAAACCAATGGCTTATTAGATATGGCCAAGAGTGTGGTCTATGAAAGCTGCTGCAAAGTGTTAGCCAATTGAGTGCTCTTTATGTATATAAATGCTAATTGATTTCATACGTTTAAATTGGCTATGAATAATCGAATATACATATAATAAAAATAATAATAATAATAATTGCAATAATAATAATAATGGTAATAATAATATTGGTATTAATAATATTGGTTATAAGTCATAAAAAATGAAATGCAATTAAGTATCAATCATACGTCATGTTGCAACATTTGACCTTATTATAATTAAAATGAATATGCATATTAATATAAGCGATTATTCATGCCATTCACTCGTTAAATCAATGGCTATTAATAGTCATTTAAATGCAACGATGTGGAAAATTTACTTTAAACCACTTTAAATGGCCAAGTAAAATGCTTCTGGCCAAGAGTTGCGCATTGAACATGTTGCAAGCAGAAAAGAAATAAAGCTTGAAATCGTTCAAAAGTAACACAAAGTTGCACTAAAAGTGTACAAAAAGTTTCATACGAGATTGATGACAGCTATAAATATATATATTTATATTAAACTGATTAATCGGGTATCTTTAAATAACTTTAACTACACAATTTATAGGTTTTCCATTATAATAGAGACTTCTAGAGGTACTTATTGTATCTGTTCTTTATGAAACATTAGAATATGATAATCTCATATGAAATGAAAAGAATATCTTCCATTTTTGTATAGAAAACACTTCTCAGAAGAGATTTTGCTTATTGGGCTGCTTTATTAACCTCCTATATGGATGACTGCAATCTGTCGATGAATTAGGTTCCCAATCTGATAAAAGTCTGAAAGTCTGCAACTTTTTGTGGGCCCTCAGTCTCTCTTAATCTCTCAATCTGCTACAATCTCCCTAAATATCTCCTAATCTCCTCAATGACATGCCATATTAAGTCAATTTACAGATTGATCATGTATAATTAGGTAACATTTAAAATAATTTATATTGTAATATCTGTATAAAATATTGACTATCGATATCTGGTCGTCATGCTAACAGATTAGAGCTCTTCTGCTTTCTTTAATCTACATGAGCTTCGAGAAATTAGATACTGGATATGCCTCTGAAGAGTTATTATTTGATGCAATATCATTCTGGGGTTATCAACCAAATAGAATAGTGTTGTTTAGTTAGTTTTGAGTTGAAGTTTTTCCCTAGAATGCGCTACATTTAGTTGGTTGATTCACTGCCTAACCTATATCTCAATTGAAGTTGACTCTATCCTTTACTCAAATCTTAAGTTAAACTAAGTTAATTAAATAATCTAAGAGTAGAATTTAGACAACTTGTAAAAGCTATTGAGTTTGAATAACATCCAGTCTATGTAACATGCATAGAGCATTCATATAATAATCCTATATTGCATTCAGTAAAATGTTTATATTGTATACACTATGCCACCCTTACATATACATATACACACTACTACAAATTTAAGCTGCTTTAGAAAGAAATGAAATGTTAAATTTTGATAAAAAGGAAAACAACTTGAGTTGAGTTTTGTAGAAAAAGAAAAGTTGAAAGAGTACTGGAAAAAGCCATTTAGATTCATTTGTAACTTGTTTATAATTGAGATCTATAGTTGGCATCTGAACTCTTTTGGGCCATTAGCCAAGTTGCAATTGCTTTTTGCCTTATTGCCATGTAGAAAATTTTTGTGTTTGCTTCAAACTTTTAAATTATAAACTTTACAAACTATTTCAATGGTCACAAATGTGCAACAATATTACAACAACTGTTACTGGGCAACAGTAACAACTGAAAAGCAATAAAATAAAAATGATGAGAACAAAACGCAGTTTGTAAATAATTTGAAAATAAATTTTTATTTATTTTTTTTACATTTTTTTTTGCGGCTTTAACGACAATTTGGGCAGAGGCCAATTGTTGGATTGTGTTGAGCAAATATAACATACAGTTTTATTGTTTCTTTTGTTATGTTGAAACATTTAGTGGTTATTACAGTTGTTGTTGCTATTGTCTGTTGTCTGTTGTCAGTTGTTGTTGTCAGCTGTTATTGTTGTTGTTGCTGCTGCTGCTGCTGTCACGGCAACACGCAGCTGAGAATAGAGCGCAAGTAATTTGCAAAAATTTAATCATGCCGCAGCTGCCGCAGGGCGTACCAAAATAACAGTGCTATGCCACGCCCACTCAGTTATATGTAATACAAGTTATTGTTGTTGCTGTGGCTGCTGTTGTTGCTGTTGTTGCTGTTGTTGCTGCTGTTGTCATATGGCCTCCGCCTATTGTCTATTTTTCTAGTGTGGAATGCATTTTTGTACGTTTCGCATTGTTTTTCATTTTTATCCTTTGTTTAGCATCCCTTTTTTTGGTTTTGTTTATTTTTTCCTGTTTTATTTTTATTTCTGTTTTGTTTTGTTTTATTTTTTTATATTTCTTTTGCCTCTTTTGTTTTGTAAAAACGAAATATTATTGTAAACTGAAAAACGGCAGTCAGTGGCCTCAGGTAACAAACAGATATTATTTTTTCTACCTTTATTGGTGATGACCTTAAAACAAGGAAAAATTTCCACAAACAAAAAAAAAAGAAAATCAAAGTGCCAAAACAGAGAGAGAGAGAGAGAGACAGACAGTGAGAAAAAAATAACACAACAATTTCAATAAGTGAGTAATACAATCGATTAGCCTTATGCACCACATGAAATAACAAACAAAAGAACTAAATATTCCACTTAAATCAACGAACTTTGAATACGCTTTGCAAACATATTGAAACTTTGCCCAACGAAGAGTATAGTATGAGAATATTGATGTAGGTTTATACCTATTTAGATATATATCTCTAATGAAAGAAGATTTCTGCCAGGTTTGGATAGGAGCTTCTTGGCACATTGCCAACTCTTGATCTGATGTGGATTTTACATATAAGACTATAGATTAGTAAACTATATCATAGTTAGTTATATTATATATCTTTCCTAGCTTTAAATTAACATAAGCCGAATAAAGCCGGATGATAGTGCGTGCTATGAGCTAGAAAGAGACAACAGCAGTCTGTATTGTACAATGATTCAATGTAGTTCACAGTACCTTTAATAGAACGCACTAGAGCTATATTGAGTGGGACTTGCTCCCCCTATGGAAACATAATCTGTATAGAGTGCACTAGAAGCTGATATAGCAAACTGGTCTAAACTATATATAATATATATATATATTGTCTATTACAATAGATATCTCACTTGTGACACAATTTACATGCCAGGTTTTGGTGTTGGCACATTACCAACTTTGGTGACTTTTACATATGCTTCAAAGTGCCAAGTGCACAAAAAACTGTAGAATAATAGAAGGAAAGCGAAGGACAACTTCATATTTCATTTCTAAACAAAAGTTACAGGCCAAATAGCATATATAAATTGAAGTTATTATAGATATATCTTTTTATATTTATATTGGAAAGAGATATCTATATAATCTACTCGTTTAAGAGTGCTTCTCTGTGTATCTACGAAGTGGCATTTCCCTTTTAACAGCATGTAAAAATATCTTAAAAATAAGTAAATTTTAAACGGTTATATATTAATTTATCTACTTAAAGTTACAGCGCATAAAATAAAATATTCTATTATACAAATTAAAGTTATGCAAATGAGCGTTAAAGTTGATTGGCAAAAGCAATTTGTAGGGTATTAAAAAGAGATGAAAATTGCAAATTGGCAGGCGTCAAATACGCCAGTAAATGCTGTCAACACAATGTGGCAAACAGGAAAAAGAAAAAAATAAATAAAAATAATAAAATTTTAAATAAATATTTACCAATACGCGAAAATATGAAAATTTCAATTAATTATGTAGAGCTCAAAAGTCAATTCATTTTGTGTCTCTGTGTGTGTGTGTGTGTAGGCTTTGCAGAGGAAATCAAACACATTTTTACAGCCGAAAACTAATTTGAGGCAAATTTGATAAACAATGCTATAAGTAAATGAAGCTATAACACTTAGATATATGATATTATAGATAGCTAGAAAAAGCAATGAAAATTAATGAAAATTGCTGAGAGATTTTCTTTGTGTTTGCTAGTAAACATATGAGTTTATATAAGCAATTGAGTTGAGTTGAAAAGAGTAATGGATTTTTTGTGTGTAGGCGCAAAAATTTTTGAAATGCATTAAAAAAGTGTTACACTCGAGTGCCGCACATTTATCACACAGAGTGCAATAGACTGAGAGTAGATTTGCTTTAATGGAATGGGAAAAAAGAAGTGAAAGTAAAAGCAGAATGTGTAGAAAGGGCAGAAAAAATGAAAAAAAATCACATTTAAATTGTTTGGCGCACAATAAATTGTTATAATTCATCACTCGTCACTCGTGAGTCGTCAGTCGTCAGTCGTCAGGCTTAGGCAGTGTATGATGCTCGACTGTACAGGCTGTATACAGTATATAGTATAGAGTTGATAAATTGATTGACTTCAATTGAATTCAATTGAATTTGCTATATGGCCTATGTGTATAGAAAGTAAGTAAGCAAGAAAAATAAAAGGAATGGGAAATAAGAAGCTTTTCCCCATAAAAAGTTATGATACATACATATATATTCTTTTGCTTCAGCAACTACGTGTCGTATGAGTAATATGAATAGCTAGCACATTGCATGACAGGCACTTTATTAGGTTTCGCTGTTAATTTGCATGCCTTTTTTCTTCATTTTTGTATACATTTGTATACATTCCTTTCCATTCCATTTCGTATGCGTAGCACATCAAACTTCAGAATCATATCAGAAATAAGCTCACAAAGAAAATGATGAAAATTGTTAACTTAAAAATCGAAAAGCAACAAAACAAAAACAGAAAAAAACAGCAAAAAATTGACAGCAAATCACAAAATTCCATTAATTTTAAGCAGTCAATCAAAATTGCCAACTTCAAGTCGATTATATTATGCTAATGAAAACAACAACAAGTAGTAGGGAAAAGCGTCAGGCGTTGTCATCGTTTTAAGAGTGAAATAGAAGTTGCCCCTCCCCTCTCACCCACCCACATACTCAGTTGACCCAGAGAAGAACAGCGTAAAGCCGAGTAGAGCATCTGGTTTTTTTTTTGGAAACAATATTCTAGACATAAGTCATCAACTATCAGCATCATTCATTATTATTTATTATCGATGAAACGTACGTGGCGTATGCGTAATGTTCTATACTATTCTATCATTACTCATAAATATACTATATATATATATTATATTAGTGTGTGTGTGTGTGTTGTGCAAGACACGTGTAGGTCAATGTACAGCAAGAGCAAGGCTTCTTCGTTATGTTAAGTGCCTTTAAGTGTATTTTCTAGATATATATATATATATATATATATTTGTATATTATTTATGTAATTTGTAAAATTTCATTCAGTTCTCAATTAACTGCGTTGATGAAGTGTGCGAAAATCTCAATAGATTTTAATTAAGTGTCCATTTCAATTGCACTTAAATAAATGAACAAAATTTTATATAAATTTATATATATATATATACACATATATATTTATACAACTGTCGCATACAAATTAATTGATGCTCCTAGTGGCACCAACTGTGTGCCACTTAACAAAGTTTACACATACACTCACATATATATAGATATACATATATGGCAAATATTGAAATAGATCCAGCCTGCCATCTCTTATATATCCTGCTGCTGTATACACCCACTCAAATTCGTATTTGTATTTGTATTCGTATTTGTATTCGTATTCGTATTCGTATTCGTATTCGTTTATTCAAGTACTTTGTCAACTCAATTAATTGTTGTTTTAAAGCCGACAAACACATTTGTTTACAATCCTCGCCCAACGGGCCATAATATTTGTTTATGCAAATTGTCTTTAATTAATACATAAACATTAGATATCCCTTCTGCTGCTTCTGCTGCTTCTTCTACTTATTATGCTTCTTCTTCTTCTTCTTCTGCTTGATGTACTTCGCTCTATATGATTGTTGCTGATGTCATTCCAAACCCTGTGCGGTCAGCGGTGTATAAGAAAATTTGATTTGCTTGCCGTGAAATTCTCAAATGTGCGGTTGCCGGCATTAATTTGGCAGTCAGCCACAGTAACACACCAACACACACACACACACACACACACACACAAACACACATACGCATTTATACATAGTGAGCAACTGAATTGGGATTGGAGGGAGAGGGTGAGCCGCAGGCTGTTGCGGTTGGCAACCTTTGAACTGACAGCTTTACCAACACTGACAATTCGCAACTAAAATCTGTTTAATGGCTGCGTCAGCATCAACAGCAGCTGTAACATGGTCTAGTTACCGCCTCTGGGCGCGATTATCTATGCCACACACATACACATACACACACAAACATACACCAACACAGAGACATACTTATAGAGCTGCTCCGGCATACTAACAGCTAAATAGTTGGCATTCTTAAAGCTTGGCCAGACCAGCATCAACAAGCTTCAACAACCAATAGATACCGTTTATGTATACGTGTGTGTGCCTGTGTGTAAATGTGTTTGCAAATGTGTATGTGGCAGTTAACGTACACGTAACGTTTAAAAACTCTTTTAGGCATGTTTCTCTTCACTCCAACAAAATGGGCAACTCAGAAAAGATAACTGTGACTACGCCCAGACCAAATTCTCTATACACTTTCCTGGGGGAAATTTCTAGAATGGAATGGAAATTTTAATGGAAATATATTTAAAGTATCTTTACACACACTTAACACAATAGCAAGCGTAATATATGTATATATATAAATTATACAATTGAAATTTTTCATACCACAAATTTCCATTTGATGTGAAAATCTGTTAAAATGCAACAATTGATTGCGGTTTATAGAGTGTTATAAGCTATATATTAAATTGATTGCTAACTAAATGTTAATCAATTTAACTAGTTTTCTATTAAGAAAATTATATATAAAATATGTGCAAATGTGTGTGTGTGTTGCTCATGCATAACAAACATTGTTAGAAAGTTGTTGTACACAGAATGTGCTTATAAAAATGGAAATTTGAAAAATGCCTCGCTTGGCTGCCGCATACACACATACACCCACACCCACACCGACACACACTCAAATACATATATATATATATATGTATATATATAGAAAAATACAAAACCAGTTTGCATACATACATAAAACATGTTTTGGCTCACAAAAAAGAAATAACAAAAAAACAAATGAATGAATAGAAAAAAGAAAAGAATGAAAAAAAAAGGAAAATGGGTAACAAAATGCTATGAAAAACTGTTGAACGGAATTCGTATATCGAACACGTTTCTTTACTTTGACGCTACACCATATGTGTGTGTGTGTGTATGTCTGTGTGTGTGCTGGAGTATAGAGCTTAAATGCGCGCCTAGATTTATGCAGCATTTTATTTACATTTTTGTGGTTGAACTCGCAACAAAGTAGAAAATAAAACAAAACAAAAAACTGCGCGCCATGTCTCAAGTGTCTGAAGTGCCTACGATTGTTAATAAATTTCTGAACTGGTTTTTTTCTACATTTTTACCTTCTTTTCTCCCCTTCTTCTTTCACCAGGTATTGGGCTGTTACCAACATCGATTACATACACTCACGAACCAGCAATCGAGTCTTTATGATGATATTCTGTGTATGGACATCGGCAGTGATTGTATCGCTGGCGCCACAGTTCGGCTGGAAGGATCCAGATTACTTGCAACGTATTGAACAGCAGAAGTGTATGGTCTCGCAGGATGTGGCCTATCAGGTGTGTTAATAATGCACAGAGGATAAAGTTGAAAGTTGAAATATGTTTTTTTTCTTTTCATACTAACTTTTTTCATTAGGTCTTTGCCACCTGTTGCACCTTCTATGTGCCACTCTTAGTCATATTGGCGCTGTACTGGAAAATCTATCAAACGGCAAGAAAACGTATACATCGTCGACGCCCAAGGCCCGCTGAAGTTTCGGCCAATAATAATCAGGTAACAGACAACTATTTCCAATCGATTAACTGCCGCAAGGCTATGCAACACTTACACTACTGAATCTCTAGGTTCCTGACCAATGTGGCAACCGCTCATTTGCATAAATTTAGCTCAACTTAAGTTTACATAGTACGGGGCACCCTGTTAATATTAAGTAACTTAAGCATAACTATTACAAGATAGATAGATAGATAGATAGAAACCCACAGCACAATTTTGCAATGCAACCAAAATGCTGTAATTATGCTGCATAACGAAGTTAACCGCGTTGCCAGCCACAAAATTGAACCAATACTAAAGGTTATACAAGGACTTCCACAGGACTCAACTGGCCAATGAGTATAACATATGCAAGGCTTCAAGCTGAGTGAGCACTTTAGACTATGAGCCCAAATGTAATTAGGCAAGCTCCTAACTCCATTCAAGTGTGTTTAAAAATGCATTTTAAGGATATGCCCGACGTCCTGCGACTATATATATATACATATATATATATATATTCTTTTTTTATAAACTAAGACACTAAAAAGTTCGAGTAGCTAAAAAAAAACGAAAGAAACTAAAACAAAATGTGGTTGCCCAAAAGCCCGAGGCACTTTCTCGCTGTCTGTGTGTTTGAGTGTGTGTGTGTATATATATTAAGGGATTTGCTGAATTGCAATTTTGTTTTTGTATATATATTCAATGTGTGGTTGAATACCCTTTAATAGATTACTTTAAGGCAAGCCTTAAATTTGTATTAAAATTTAAATGAATTTATACATAATTTAATTAGCTGTAATTAAAGTTATCAATAGAGTATCTTAACGAAGGATAGCTGAATAGAGCATAGAGTATTCGTGGTGGGTCAAATTGATATTTTATAACATGTTTTTATTTCGTTTTAGCTGGCACATACTTAGAGGCAGCTACTTAGCTTAAGCTTAGTGCTTTGACTAAATTGAAAATGACCATTTGACGTAGAAATGTTTGCAACCACTTACCTACACACACACACACGCACATACAAATGTAGAAAGTAAGAGAAGAGGAAGAAGAGAGAATACACTTAGACAATTCAAGCGTTTGGTAGCCAGTGCAAAGCTGGCAAAAAGTCATTGGAATCACAAATTCAATGCGCAAACAGGACAACTTGTCCACTATTTGCTAGCATACACATGTCCCAGTCATGTCCGGTCCATGTTGTGTGCTCTCACTGTATGTGTTTGCCTCTATTTGTGTGGGTGGGTGTGTATGTTAGTTACATGTCAGCTGGCGAATGCCAATACATATATATACACACACATACACCCACGCATCAAGCTACACGCATCCATTTAGTGCCACTCACTGGCCTGGCCTGGCCTGGGTTGTGCTGGCTTGGGCTGTTTGTTGATTTTAAAATATATTTACCCCACTCAGCACAGACATTTTGATGCCCTACCACACACGTTGAGCTTGTTAGCTAAGTGATCAAATTTCTTTTACCACAGCTGTGGTTAACCATATGCTGATTAAAAAACTTTTCTCATTAGCTCTTAAATTCTCTATGAATTCACATGGCAAATGTTCGAGTCTAGTTTACAGTATTATACACCTAAGTACAGAGCTTTAAAGCTTGTAGTAGAAGTGGAATAGCAGCTTTCAGCGGCTGCTTAAGCTGCAGCAAAAAGCTTTGAGTATTTGTTTTGATTGGATTTTCAAGCAAAAATATAAAAAAAAAGAATTTCCATTCACTAAATTAAAGTAAATCATTTGCTTCTTATAGTTGTGCGTGTATACCTGGGTGTGTAGGGTGTGTATAAATAGTATTTATAGAGTATATAGAGATTGTTAGAGCATTTGTGTATCGACTTGCCTATGTTATTGGCACAACAGTCTTGTTATTCACTTTTTTGTGCTTTAACTAAATGCTTTCAAATTGAAAATTGCTTTCCTGCAACTTGACGAGGGTTTATACTTACATACGCACCAGCAGCAGCAACAACAACAGCAGCAATAGCAGCAACAATAAGAAGAAGAACTTCAAAAAGGAGTCCACAGTGTGCCTGCTGAGCATTTCGTTACAAATTTTTCTTTCATTTTCTTTTTGTATTTAATAAAAATTTGTTGTCTTCGCTGCAAACTTTTGCATTAAAATATAAATTTTCATTCCATTTTGGGCAACTGTTGTTGCTATTGCTGCTGGTGTTGTTGTTGTTGTTCTTGTGCGTTGGCAGCACATAAATTAAAGATAATTGCATTTTGCATTTAGCATGTTTATAGCTTTATCTAAAATAATGCAAAATGTGGGTGTGCCCTTAACCAAAAAAAAAAAAAAATTACTTCAAATTATTTCAATTTCAATTTCAGCTGCAAATGATTTAAATTGCAGCGAACATAATCAAATTGAGAATGTTGCAAATTTATGTTGCTGTTGTCGAGGCATCGACACGGGGCTTAGCACGTAATTCAACATTAATGTGCATAATTTTAATTGAAATGCAGTTTGCATAAACCATTCAACCTACACACAAACACACACACACTACTATAATATATATATATACTAAATATATGTATATGACTAATACATATTTGGGCTGAGTATAGGCATTGATTTTGCAATTAACATAACACATAACGTTAGTAAAAGGCAATTAAGCAAATTGAGCGCACAGGTATTATCTGTAATTTAGCTATGGGCCTAATGTGACACGCCTCACCAACAGCAATAGCAACAGTAACACTAACAGCAACACTAACAACAACAGCAATAGCAACAAGAATCAGCAGCAGCAAACATTAATAATAATGTAACATTAAACACAAAAAGCAATCGCTCTTTGGAGTGTCTCTCTTGGACAAGTGCTGCTGACAACAACGCCCAGATGCTTTCGTTTCAAGAGCAGTGACAACTTTTGTATTCACAGACACACACACACACTAACATATATATATATACACATATATATATATATATTTATATAACATATGTGAGTGTGTATTGTTTATACCCGCCTTGACCACTCGAACATAATCACAATTACATTTGCAAACAACAATAGCAACAACAATATCATTTGCAAAAACAACAGCAAACAACAAACAACAGCAACAAGCAACACCAAAAACAACAGCAACAGAAGTGACAGCAGCTCAAATTGATTGCTCTAGATATTGACATTATGACCATGGCCATATGACAAACAGCCAAGACTAACATTAGTAGCCAAAGACTTAGTCTCTGCACGGGTTTGGGTTTTTAGTTCTGGCACTACAACTACAACTGGAACTCGGACTGAGACTGAGACTGCGGGATTGGGTTTGGGTCTAAGTCTGCGTCTGCGTCTGGTCTCTGCATCTAGCTCTGAGTTTGAGGCATATTTGGACAAGCTGTCCATATGCGACACACGTCGTCAAGCTGTCTTGCTGTTATTTTATCAATAGCACCAGCATTTACACTATACAACAAAACACAAACGTTACTTATAGCAATATACAGTCGCTCACACGTATCACAACAGACGCACCCACCAACCCCAACAGCTGTTGATTCCTTTTAATATTACACGAATTGCCTTTTGCTGTTGATGATTACAGTTATGGACTCATAGAAAATACTTTCGAATACTATGAATGCTTTCCGATAATGCTTATGATTATTATGAATGCTATGATATGAATCTGATAAACACAACTGAATGACATCATACCAAAAGATTGCCCTTTGATACCCCATCAATAGTTGGGCGTATCCGATAATGTTATTTGTCTGTATGTACAGTATGTATAGTATATATAATATATATATAGTATGTATAGAATGTATAGTATGTATAGTATGTATAGTATGTATAGTATGTACAGTATGTATAGTATGTATAGTATGTATAGTATGTATAGTATGTATGTATAGTATGTATAGTATGTATAGTATGTATAGTATGTATAGTATGTATAGTATGTATAGTATGTATAGTATGTATAGTATGTATAGTATGTATAGTATGTATAGTATGTATAGTATGTATAGTATGTATAGTATGTATAGTATGTATAGTATGTATAGTATGTATAGTATGTATAGTATGTATAGTATGTATAGTATGTATAGTATGTATAGTATGTATAGTATGTATAGTATGTATAGTATGTATAGTATGTATAGTATGTATAGTATGTATAGTATGTATGTATAGTATGTATAGTATGTATAGTATGTATAGTATGTATAGTATGTATAGTATGTATAGTATGTATAGTATGTATAGTATGTATAGTATGTATAGTATGTATAGTATGTATAGTATGTATAGTATGTATAGTATGTATAGTATGTATAGTATGTATAGTATGTATATATAGTATGTATAGTATGTATAGTATGTATAGTATGTATAGTATGTATAGTATGTATAGTATGTATAGTATGTATAGTATGTATAGTATGTATAGTATGTATAGTATGTATAGTATGTATAGTTTGTATAGTATGTATAGTATGTATAGTATGTATAGTATGTATAGTATGTATAGTATGTATAGTATGTATAGTATGTATAGTATGTATAGTATGTATAGTATGTATAGTATGTATAGTATGTATAGTATGTATAGTATGTATATATGTATGCCATGTATGTATAAAATAAGGTTTTAATCCAATCAAGTATAACACCGTGTGATCTTCGCTTGGTCTTCACACATTCGATTAAGTTGTAAGAAGTTTATAAGGCAAGAAGGTTATATAATATGTTGCTGATGTTGTTTATGTTTCTTGAGGTGCTTGATCAGCTTAAATTTCTTTTGAATTGAAGATTAGCTTTATATTGCCTTAAGGAAGAGTAGAAGAAGGAATATATTTTTGTTGTAGAGTGAAGTTGAGAGCAAATTATTGTCAGACACTTGAGCGACATTTAGACTAAAGCCAGGATGGTATAAATCGCCTTAGAGGAAATTATTGGATACATACATATACACACATAAGAGTAACAAACAGAACAAGACAAACACACGCACACACACTAACTGTTAGAGGAAACTCAACACATGTCTCACAAGAAAAACAATTAAATAAGAAAACAATTTACATAAATTAGCCAAAGTGGCAAAAATGGCTTCGACGACCAAGTATCGTTTATGCAAACGCTTAAATAAATGTGCACACGCACATATATATGTGTGTATATGTGTAGAAGGAACTGACAGCCATATCTACATAAAATACACATTGAGCTGGGTTTTTGCTTATCGTTGACGCTGCTGAAAAGTATGCTATACTTTTAGTAAGTGGAATGTGTGAGGCAGTGTACTTATGTCTGCTTATCTATTGCAGAGTATATATCTGTGTGTGTGTGTATGTGTGTATTTAAGTAATGTTAATGTGCTATGTAGTTTAGTTTTCGATCCAAGCAAATGCTAAATTGGAATCCATGGAATTTATGTGCATTTGAACGCCATAAGAAACAAAACTTTTCTTTTTCCCCTCCCTGGTATTGTTTTTCTTTTGGTTGTCTTTTTTTTGCCAATTTCTTGGCGTGCAAACTGGCAAGCAATGTGAGAGAGAAATGCGTAAATGTCTTTGAAGTTATCACAGATTCAATTACCCATTGATTACCCGCATCGTATAAGCGCATAGCATACGCAATGTGATGTATGTTCCCTGTAGGTAAAAGTGCAAAGGAAAGCGTAAAATTCAATTAGCGTAACGTGTAATGCGTATCGCGTTACTTGTAACAATACCAATTGTCATATAAATATATTAGGTAAACTTTTAGCATGATTATAAATCTAATACAATGGCAATAATTAGTTAGGCATAATGCTTACTCTGCACCTGAACTATAACCACATAATTGTGATAGTATAAATACTTAAAGCTGCTTTCACACATACAAAAACACACACACATATATATACAAATACTCACAGAGCAAAGAGAAAAGCGGAAAGTTTTTGTTAGAAGAAAGTTCTTAGAGCAAAACTGGTAATAGGTTGGCAAATTTTGTTACTTTTATTAATTATAAAAGTTGACTTAAGTTTAACAGCTGTTGAGTCTCAGCCATGTTAAGACTTGGCTACAAACTATGTCCAATTAAGCACTTTTGAATATTTAATAAACCTTGACAAACCCCAAAAGAAAAAGAAAAAGAAAAAAAAATAAAAACTACAGAGAAGGTCTTAGTTTACCTTACCTTAGTTTACCTTAGTTTACCTCAGTTTACCATGCTACACATAAAAGGACACTTGAAACTAATGCGACAAAAGGACTTTCACTTCACGTGTATGGCCCACAAAATGAAGGTCACATGCGTAGCTGCAAATCCATTTAATACTATTTGCGCAAATATTCACACCATTTGGGAATGCTTAAACCGGTCAGAGGGTAGTTTCCAGTAAACCAAAAGTAGGGGTTGAGGCACAGGCAGGGGCTGGGGTAGAACTCAAGGATTGTATGGGTTGAGCAGAGTATGAGAACTTAGGACATGACCAGGCACACTTGAAAAATCTTGTGCCTTTTTTTCTCATTCTTTCTCTCTTCCTCCGTGTGTTTCTTTCTTTCTTTCTTTGGCAAATTTCCGCACACGAACGCAAAATCAGCATAATTTTATTTATTTAAAGCAATATCGACTTGCCAAAGGGTCAATATAAGGATGAGTACGAAGCAAAAGGTTTGACTACTCAATTACTTTAATTTGGTGGGATTGAAGGCGACGACAACAACTACCAAAAAAAAAAAATGTATAAAAAAAAGGAAAGGAGTCAAAAATGGGTAAAGGATGCAGTAACAAGAGAATGAAGCGCAAAAAAAAGAGGAGAAAAATCAAAGAGGTCAAGCGCTTGGAGCAGTCAACCGTGAAATTTATTTTGAGCAGGCACTGTAGTTGGCTGAGTCGACTAAGGAGTGTGGAGGGAGTGAGCGGAGTGTAGAGTGGGTTAGCTGGAATGTTGCCTTTTTTTCGTTTTGGCTTTTTTTCTATTGCTCTTTGAGAGCCGGGAAGGGGGGCAGGAATATGAAAGTCGAACTTTGGCGTGACTGTAACAAATACACACAATTTATTTACGAACGTATCCACTTACATATGCATATGGTAAAGGCAACACACGGGATCAGTTTGGAGCTCAGCTCAAACCTCTGTTATGCGTACAAATTGCGGTTTATTGAAGCGTAAGGCAGCAGCAGCAACAGTGAACAAACATCAAACAACAACAAAAATAACAACAACATATGCAAATTTACAGCTTTTGTTATTCATTTTAATGCTGTGCCAAAAACAAGAAATAAAACTATGAATTAAATTTTAGTATTCAAAATCGAAACAAACTTTTACCTCTAATTTCCTCTCTCTCTCTCTCTCTCTCTTTTACTTTATCTTTGTTGTTTTTACAGCCCGATGCCAGTGCGCCAATAGATACAAAACTTACGCGTCTGCGGCTACGTCTTGGCAGATTCTCAACGGCTAAGAATAAAGGTGGTACAGCTGGCGCAGTGGGTGGCAATGCCCAGGGTTTGGTCGAGGGTAACTCCACCAATACGGTGAACACTGTCGAGGATACCGAGTTCAGCAGCTCTAATGTGGACAGCAAGAGTCGCGCCGGTACTGAGGTAAGTGGCAGACATTGATGACAAAAAAAAAAACACAGTAACAGCAACAGCAGCAACAACAACATTAGGATTTAAGATTGCTATTGCTATTGGTATTGGGATTGGGATTGAGCTGGGAGCTTGGGCTTGGCCGGGAGATTGGGTTTAGTTTCGTCTTCTGGACGTGGCACATTTAAAGCAAATTTCATAACGCCTGACATGTGCCCAACGATCTGAGTTTGCTTCCTGAGTGCACGCAGGCACGTAGACAGCCAAAAATAAAGTCCTTCTGTCCACTGAATATATACAAATGTATATATATCTATATATACACATGAGGGTATATGCTGTTACATGTCGCTTAATCCTTGATAAATCCTAATAGAAACTTGCACATGTCGTTAGACTTGATGTATGATTTATGCGTGCATAAATCGATTTTAATATAGACACGGATTACGCATACGCCGCGTTTGTCATCAACTGAAAATTAAAAGGAAAAATGTACAGCCACTAACACATTTGATTTTATTGCAATTATATTATATTATATACACATATATATATGTATATATATATATATATATATATATATATGTATACATTTATATTGGAATATAAGCCGACATCTAGGTAGCATTTTGGGGTCACTTGAGTCGCAAATCCTGCAAATTACCCACTCGACAGAAAATGCCATCGATAAAATGCAGGCAAAGCTTTTTGTTTATTGTCAGCCAAATTTGTATTTAGCCGCATTTTATATACTTCAATTTCAGCTCTTTTTTTATGGCTAAAAAGTAAGCACACACACACACACACATTCAGTAATAACATATTAAAGCAAAGGCACGAAATTCGAAGGGAAACGCAACCATAAAAGACTCTGTAGAAATAAATTGCTTGAACGTTTTGGTTTTGGTATTGCCAGAAGGTAGCCAAAAGTCGACTGGTCAAAAGGTCGCCACGAATCATGCAGGTTAAGTAATAGCAAAGTCAAATATAAGCTCTATGACAAGGATACGCCAACGCCAATGCCAATGCCAATGCCAATACCAATACCAATACCAATACCAATACCAATACCAATACCAAGGCCAATACCAACTACATCTACATAGGCAAAGCCATCTCCTTGGCCATGCAAAGCAAGTTAGATTCAGCTAAAATGAAAACAAACTTGAAGCAGCAGCAGCAACAGCAACAGCAACAGTAAAAGCAACAATAATATTAACAGTAGCAGCAATGGGAAGGAGCAGTAGGAGTAGCAGTAGGCACAGAGGTAGGAGCTGAGGTAAAAGCTGAAGTAGGAGCTGAAAACGTGGCCTAACAAGGCACTCAATACGCTTGAGTAATTGAAGAAAATATGTTGATGGCTTATGGCTAACAGCTTTCGTTTCCATTCGCTTGGCCATAATAACTAAGAGCACACCAACTCATACTGTATGTGTGTATGCGTCTATGTATATGTGTATGTGTGTGTGTGCATAGAAACTAACATATACACTTAGATTAAATATTTACTTGGGCCAGGTTACTTTGCAACTGTATGTGAATGTATATGAGTGTCTATGTGTGTGTGTGTGTGTGTGTGTGTGTGAATGTGTTGCCACCAAATAAGTGGACAGCCAAATAAATAAACACACGCATAGCCAAAGGCAAATATATAAATTTATCATCGTAGTTTTTGTTTAATATAAGAAAGAAAAACGAAAGGAGGCGGTCCGCCTGATCCTTAGCCTTTGCCTTAGTCTGGGTGTTAGGCTCAGCCTGTAAGTAAACACAGGCCAAAAACAAAAAAAAAACATACATATCTAAAGTAAGAGGAAGGAATAAAAGTCAAGAGGCCATAGAGCAATCAGTGCTACACCAAAAGCTTTTATACTTAACCTAAGATATGCCCATTGATATAAACTGAACAGAACAGAAGAGAAGGGAACAGTAGAGAAGTGCAGAGAAGAGAAGAGAATATAATCCCAAATAAATGCTGAAATACATTCATTTAAGCCATTATCATAATGTTTCTACTAACTGGCGATTACACACAAACTTTTCGATTCGATTATTGTTATTAAAGCCAAATCAGTTAAACAATTCTTGCCACATGCAACAAGATTAATCTTTGCCTTAATTGAATACCAAACACTGGAATTAACTTTCAGTTCAGTTCAAGTATATAAAAGTTTTTAAGCCATAGTTAAGGCTAAAGTCAATTCTTACATTTTATTGCGCATAAATTCAGTGTGTTGCAGCAACCAATTGCTTTTATGCAACATAAGTCAATGCAGCAACGATTGAAAGCGTGCGAAATGCATAAATTGAAAACAAATATACATTTCACTTAAATGCAAGCTCTGTGGAGGGAGGGGTCTCAAGGCAGCAAATGGTTAAGGGTCAAGTGCGTGCAGCTGCACATGAATAAAATATAAGCTTGCTCTGTATAAATACATATATATATATATATGGGTGTGTGTGTGTGTGTGTGTGGAATATTTGTTACAATTTTCTGTTGTGCTTTTATTTTTTGGTATTGGTTTTCAAATTAAAAAGTAACACACAAAACTTTGCAGCTGTGTACGCGGCGTATGCGTAATCTTCAACTTATATATAGTATTATTATATGTATATAAGAGAGAGAGAGAGTGAGAGAAAGTATTGGCTGCAATATAAACTTTCAACTGAAAGTATTGTCCATACTGGTAATGCCCATTACGGAAGCCAACTGAAAGTCACAATCATTATACGCATTGTTGGACTGTAAATGAAATGTAAGTTGCGCATCTGCAATTGCAGTTCATTTTTCTGTTGCTTTCATTTGCTTTACGTGCCCTGTGGCCACATTACAATTGCCCTTGCGTTAAAAAAAAAAAGCTAAAAAGGAAAAAAGCAAAAAGGAAGCGAAATCAGAATCAGAATCGGAATCAGAATTGGAATTGGAAGCGCAAAACGAAAACGAAACCTTACCAAACCAAATTGAACATTGCTACAACATTTGTTTGTACTATGAAACGACACAATGACAATGCCAATGACAATGAGGATGACAATGAGCCCGAGTAGGGACATGTGTTGGGGTACATGAGTTGAGGGATGAGTATTAGGATGAGGTTGTGAATGACTATGCGAATGACAATAGCTTAGATTACATATGCTTTTCGCTTTGTAGCCATGAACAATTTGCCAACAGCCATTGAATTTGATACTTACTCAATATACATATATCTATATAGATATATACTGTATATATATATGTTTACTAGTCCCAACAAGTGTGTTGACCCTTCCTGTCATGTCCACTAGGGGTTAATCCCAACCCCCACACCAAGCTCTGTCATTATTAGATAGAATTCCACACAAATTGAAAATGCACTTTTTATTTGACGGCAAAGAAATTTAAATGTCCTTTTGCACATCCTGTTGTTCTCTCTTGTTATAAAATAAAAAAAAGTAAGGAAGGAAAACCCATCAATTACATGCTTAAGCTAACCAAACAACGTACATATAACAGAATCAAAGTAATAAAATTCATTTGGCAACAGAAGCTTACACCATGTTCCTCTATAAGCCATTAATTGTACCTAAATGGCCCGGACTAAACCACAGCGCTTAAAATTAGAGACGTGCTTTGAGCCAAAGGGTCAATTTGTTTGTTTGTTTCTGCCACATTTCGTATAAAAAAGAAACTCATATCAAAAACTTTCGATAACAATCGTGTATGGCATGTTTATGCAACAATTTCAACAATTATCAACTCTTAAAACTTGTTTCGTTAGTGTTCAGCGTTTATATTGTTGCATAAGGATATAGCTTGAACTGCTGATGCTGACGCAGCTCATCATCGCGCTTAGAGGTCTTAAATCATAATTTATGAGGCGATTTTGTCCCACTGTGCGCCATAGACAAAATTTATAACACATAAAAGTTGATTTTAGCACTTTACGCTTCTGCACATAATGTGGCCAGGACATGAAGCACAGCTGGCTCAAATTACAGGTGATTATATGAATTTTAGTGCCTAGGACATGCCGTTAGCGAGTCCTGTTCAAGTCGACAAATTGTAGCCCTTTTTTGGTGCGGTTTTTTTGCTGTTACGTTTGACCAAGTGCTGCCAAATGTTTCATGCTGCCTTGATAGTGGGCGTCTCACTGTAATAACAAGGGCGTGGCAAATGTGGACCAAGGCGGAGAGGGGCGGAGGTTACAGCAGAGCACAAATGCGCAACGAGCTTAACGAAAATAAAATAAATATTTACCCAGCGATTTTATTTATTTGGGGAAAATTTATAACCACAAACTGCGTGGCATAAAAAGCCCATGAAAATTGACGACCAATCGCTAAGAGTGTGTATATATGTGTGTAAGTATATATGTGTGTGTGTGTGTGTATTTGTGTTAGTAGGAGAGGAAAAAGTTGCTGGTAGATAAAGGAAATTGGCAGTTTGGAGGAGCTCACTAAATAAATTTATGAATGCAATTGAAATTTTTGATTTGTGTCCTGCCCGTGGCTTGGGCAGATTTAAAATGTTAATTTTGATTTTATTTTTGAATATTATTAAACTTTTTGTTACTTGGCTGGCATCCATCTAAGCATATCCTTACTTACAGGCACCCAGCACATCGGCTAGCCAAATTGCGACTGTTTCGCATCTAGTGGCATTAGCCAACCAACAGCATGCGAGTAGCAGCAAACAGCAGAAGGTGGAAAAGGCAAAAGGAACAGAAAAAGTAGAAGGACCAGAAGATGCGGATCAACATTCAACAAATTTGGCTGCTAATGAGCAGGAGCAGGAGGTGGACAAGGTAAATGGAGATGGGAATGGAGATGGAAATGTGGAAGGACTATTGCATGAGCAGCATCAACAGCAGGAGCAAAATGGGGCATTTATAACCGCAACCACAACATCAGCAGTGACAACGACAGCGTCGACGACAACGGCTGCTACAACAGCAGCAGCAGCAGCAGCAGCAGCAGGAACAGTGGGCAAGGCTAATGCCAATGGTGCTGCTACTGTGGAAACGCTTGGGGATCCGCTGCTGCAACAGCAGCTCGAACAAATACAAAAAACTGCCAAATCCGGTGGTGTTGGGGCAAGTAGTACATCGAATGCCACAACAATTACATCGATATCAGCGTTGTCGCCGCAAACACCAATACCACCCGTCACTGCAACAGCAACAGCAACAGCAACGACAACGGCAACGCCGCCGGTTGCTGCAGCCGTTGGTCCGATGACAGCAAAGACCAGTACATTGACAAGTTGCAACCAAGCACATCCGTTGTGCAACTCGGCCAATGCCTCCGGTTCGGTTACGCCAGAGCCGCGCACCAAGCAACAACAGCAACGAAATCAACAGCAGCAGCCGTCATCGGAACAACCAACACCATCCCACCCAGCAGCATCCACACATTCCCAAACTACCCACCCGCAACAACAACAACAACAACAGCTATCCAGCATTGCAAATCCCATGCAAAAGGTGAACAAGCGCAAGGAGACACTCGAGGCGAAACGTGAGCGCAAAGCAGCAAAAACATTGGCCATCATCACTGGCGCCTTTGTAGTCTGTTGGTTGCCCTTCTTTGTAATGGCATTGACTTTGCCACTGTGTGCGGCCTGTGAGATCAGTGATGAGGTGGCCTCGCTCTTCCTATGGCTGGGCTATTTTAATTCAACTTTAAATCCGGTAATTATCTAGGAATCATTTAATTGCAGTTGTTGTTTATATTTTAGTTTTTGATTTGACAATTTAATATGAAGTTAACAACTACTATCATACATCCACTTTAAATTGTCCAAAGGACATACTGGTCGCGTCTTTAGCCAATGCGAAATGCAATGGAAATGGAAGGCATGACTGCATGATCCCCATACCACATTGCACAGTGACTCGCCGCCACTTCTTGCCTGCGACGCTTGACACTCAATACAAGGGTCCAGTATATGATTGCGGCATATAGAGCAGTTGTCAAAAATCGTTTTCCATGCCCACAATGCACATCCATTCCAGCTTTTGATTTTAAAACGTTTCCCTCCCACAAATTGATCGATTGGTCCTGACGATTTCTTAATGTCTGCCGGCTTCATGTTTAAATCTTTTCTCTCTTTTGCAAACTAACTTTAAAAATCAAAGTACGCTGATTCTTTAGTTGACAAACTATATAGAATAAGAGACAAAATGACAGTAAGAATTTACTCATGGGTTGCCGCTCAACACATTTGTCAAAAAAGAATACTCAGTGTTGTTAATCGAATAATTTATTTTTAGTATTTAGTATGTTTAATTGTATTATAATTTACATTTAAAATTTTATTTTTTATAAGAAATATATATTAATAAACAAGGACTCCTTGTTATAAGTATAGCAGCCGGAAACGTTGCTTAAAATATACGATATTTTTTCTTTTTGCATCAACAACCCTCGTTATTAAATCCTCAATAAAGGCATGGTTACACTTAAAGTTCATAAATTTCCCTTGCAAGCATATACAACAACCACCCATTCAAAATTGTATTGAAATTATCCAAAATTTGCATGAAAATTTTTTTTTTTTTTTTTTTTTATTAGAAATTAAATTAAATATATACAAAATATAAAATTTAATACTAGTTTAGCGAGCACTAGCTGGATCTGCCTTCGGCGCATGAAAATTAAAGATTTACTTTGGCCAGGTACCAGGCGAACATAAACAGCAGATCAACGTTGCATCAACATTTTTTAAATTGGAATTAGAGGCAAACAGTCAAAGCCAGAGCTGTAACTGCCGTCAAACAAAAAGTGTAGCATACTTTTAGTTGCTTTTATACTTTCACAACTTTGCTTGGCTATAACTCTGGCGAATCTGGACCGATGTCAAAAGAACATACTTTTTTGGAGTCCCTGACCTTATTCCTGTCGAATGGATTTCATTTTATTCAATTCTGAGAGATTGACCATTTTCGTCAAATTATGCAGTGTTACCCCTTGACAAAATTGCTAAAAATGGGGAAAAAAAATTTTTCTTTTTCTTTAAATTTTTTGATGCAAAACGTTAGTAAGTATCCTTACGAGTCCTGCAAGGTATAAAAAATTCTAATTGGACCAGAATTCGCAAAGTTAGAGCTAATTTAAACCAAATAATAGTCATTTTTGCCACTTAAGTCCTTTTATGTCCTGTGTATCATTGCATATCCTTGCAAAGACAAAATCGAAATGAGGACCTTTTTATAAGCTTTCGATTGACACCAAGAACACTGTTCTACGACCCTTAGTTTACGAGATATTCGCAATTTTCCATAAGTTCCACCTTCTCCTGCATTCTGTTCGCCTGTTACTTTGAAATGAAAAGGGCTGAAATTTGCCTAAGCAAAAATGACAAAAATTCGTGGCGCACATATTCACACACACAACTGGAAAATTGTAAATAACTCGTAAACTACGGGCCGTAGTGGGACGTGCTTGGTGTCAATCGACTGCTTATAAAAATATCCTCATTATGCCTTTGGAATTGCAAAGATATGCAAGGACATACAGGATATATAAGGACCTTTCTGGTATAAATGACTATTTATTTGCTTAAATTAGCTCTAACTTTGCCAATTCTGGTCCAATTATAAATTTCTATACTCTGCAGGACTCGTAAGGATCAGTACCAATATATGGCATCAAAAAACAACAAAAAAGAAAGAAATATTTTTTTTAATTTTTATCAATTTTGTCAAGGGGTTAAACCAATTGCATTTTCGAAATTTTTTTTAATTTTAGCAATTTTGTCAAGGGGTTACACTGCAAAAATTGACAAAAATGATCAATCTCTCAGATTTGAAAAAAACAAATTGTAATTGAAAGGATTAAGCTCCAGGACTTAAAAAACACTATATTCCTTTGAAATCTGTTCATATTCGCCGGAATTATAGCCAAGCAAAATCTCGAAAATTTTTAGAAAATTTTTAATAACTCGCAAACTACTGGACATAGTGACGAGTGTTTGGTGTCAATAGAAAGATTATCTATAGTTCTTAGATAATCGCATTATCCTTGCCTGACAATTAAACCTTTTAATCGTTCAGATTCTAACATAGAATTTTCTTTGAAAATCTGAAAGGATGTGGCAGAAATAAAAATGAAAACCAGAAAATATTAAGGTCGTCCTTTTATTTTTTGAATTTATTATAAAACATTTTATCGTTAATGCTAGTGGTTCTCCTTCGGATGCTTAAACTTTTCGGTGATAAAGTCTGCAAGGACATATATATATATATAACTATGAACTTAATACTACTGGTCTACATGAAAGGATAACATCAGTTTTTATTAATATTTATTTTATTTATTTTATTACAGGTCATCTATACGATATTCAGTCCAGAGTTTCGTCAGGCCTTCAAACGGATTCTTTTTGGAGGACACCGACCAGTTCACTACCGCAGCGGGAAGCTCTAGATAGTCCAGGCGACGAGGCAAAGGTAAGTTTTAAATAAAAATCTGAAAATGAAAATACTTCTATATTATTGATATTGTAAGCTATTATTTCAGTTATATAAGTAATTCTTGGTTATTGATATTATAACACGCAATTTCATTTATTCTTTTCATTTCTTTTCTTTTCCTTTATTTATTTTTCTTTCAGTTTTGCGCTTACAAGTTTCAATTTGCAATGCAGGTTTTGAAATTGATATTTCTAAAGTATTTGTTTGAGCTGCTTCAATTTGATTGTTGTTCTTGCTGCTGTGCGGCTGTTGTTGTTACTGCTGCTGCTTCTGCTGTTACTCCTGGTGGTGAAGTTGCTGCTGGTGTTACTTTTGGTCCTTTCAAAGTGTTTTGAATTTCGTTGTCATCGTTGATTTCATTGCTTTGGGCGCCCAATTTTCTGAAAAACAGACGACACGCCAACCAGGGGAAACAACTGTTGGCATACGCACATGCACGCATAGAAGGACACGCATACATATACAGAAACACACACGCATACATATATATACACATAGGAAAAACATTGAAATTGGCAACGCTTTGTTACCAGTTTTCTATGCCTTGCAACTGGAACGCTTGAAACAATTTGTAAGCCATGAAAGCGCAGTCAAAGTTTCAACTCGATTTTAGCCCAAAAATGAAAGTTTTATCAGTATCCTTTATCGGTGCTGTCATCTGCATGCGAAAATCATTTAAAATCACTCGGTCAATGCAACTAGCAAGGGGGAAAAGGCCAACGGCCAACGGCCAATGGTTAACAAGCAACGTCCAACAGCTAACAGCTAACGGATAACGTCTAATGGCCCAAAGGACTATACGCATTTATACCACAATGGGAACTAAATTCCACAAAACTGAAACCACAACGTAAGCGAGACTGAAGGCTTATCTACAAAGCGTGAGCACAACTTTTATACAGAAAACCATCAACCAAGAATAGCCCTAAATATGGTTACCCATTTGCATTTCAGTTCAAATCTAACAGAAGCAACATCAGTAACAGAAGCAACGAAAGCAACAGAATCAACACGAGCAGCTAGAGCCAAAGTTTGTTACCATCTTAGACCCATCTGTGTCTGGCAGCAGTTAAATCTGTGCCATTCATACCATTTCCAAAAGGCAGCACATAAAAGTTAAATTAAGTAAAATTAATTTGAAATTTCTATTTTGCATTTGAATGAATTTCAATTTGAATCTGAGTGCATGAATGAATGAATGGAAACTTGTTTTGCTTTCTTTCTTTTCTTTCTATTCTCTTTTTTTTTTTAAATTAACTAATGAGATTTCCAAACTATTTGCAGATGCTTTTGCTAAAATATATATATATTTATATTTATATTATGGCGAAGGATATTATCTCGTTAATACCACAAGTATATAAAACACAAGAGAACACCACACAAGGACTCGTCTAGCGGGTCGTATTTAAGCAACGTGTATACCAAGGATGATTTCACGATCAAACAGAATAATAATTATATAAGTGTAAATAGAATGCAGTAAGAAAATGTGTGTTTAACATAATTAATAATTAACATTAAACATAAGAAACAAATATAATAATTAAGTAAAGAAAACAACAAGAAAAACCTAAAATATATATAAATATATATAAACTTAATCAAAATCCCAAGTGAAATAATTAAATTTAAAGAGTTAAGCAGCTAAATACCTTTATACTAATTATAATAGAATATATAGCAAAATCTATTTCTAAACGTGTTTTCAGATTTGAATGTGTAAATTATTCATATATTGCCATACCTAAGATATATATATATCTTTATAGTATATAGTTAAGTTTATTAAAGCTCTCAGCTGTTTGCAAGTAAAATAATTGTTTGGTTAGGGAACTGGGTACCAAATGGTAATTATAACTGAACAGATTTCACTATATATATGCATACACTTATACATATATAAATATATGTATATATATAGACCAAAGCCCGGTTACAGTTATAGTTAAAGTATGTATAAAATCAATTAGAATTTAAGTTAAGCCTACGCATTTGTTGACTACTCGTATTATCGGCTATTAGAACATATATATAAACTTATATATATATATATACTATAGGTAATATCTATTGTATAATGATTATAAATATTAATATCAAATGTTTAAATGCAATTTAAACGTATTGTTAAAACAAATTCTAGTTAAATTACATTTAAAACGTATTGTTGTTAAGAAAGTTGGTAAACAAAAAAAAAGATAAAGATAAAACAATAAATGTTTTGGATTTCTTTGAATATAAAATGCATGAATAATGTGCAAAATAAGCATAATACTTAAACAAAAAACAAAAACAAAATATGAAGTAAAAAATAACTAAATGTATTATTGAAAAGCAAAACTACTTTCGGGAAAAATGGGTAAAATGTAATTAGCAAATATTTCAAATGAAAAGCAAGTAAACTACACGAATATGCTACAAATATATTAATGTTAGTTAAATATCGAGTTAGGTAAACAAGAAACAATATCACAACAAAAACAAAAAGAAGTAACTTCATATATAAAATCAAATGTTTTACTACCCTAAAACGTAATTAACGGTAAAAATCAAAAAAAAAAAAAAAAAAATACACAAAAAAACTTTAAGCAGAAATCATAAAATAACATTTTAGGTACAACTATAACAGATCTATGTCTAAACTATCAATAGAATTGCAGTAAATAATTAAATAATTGTTCGTATATCAAGTAATAATTCGAAATATACACAAACACTAACATGTTTTATATAAAAAAGATTATTTTCCATTTAATTTTAGTTTAATTTTTCATTTAAAACAAATTGGCGCGCATTTAAAAAAGAATTGTTGCTTGATATACGAAACAGACATTTAACACTCTTTATAATTGCATACACAAAAAAGAAATAAAAAGAAAATATGCTATACTTAAAATAAACTGTAAATTTAATTGGCTGAAAATTAAAATAAATTTGAACTTTCAAGCAAACGTTCGTGTTTAATTTCAAATTATAAAAATCTTTGCGCGCACAGTCTAGACACAAACCAAGTATGACTTGTTGAGCGTAATATTTGAATCACTCGAACTTGGCTGCACAACATTTTCACCACACGCAAAGTTAGCTGCTACAAATGTAGCTGCGCATAACAGCTGTTTTTTTGAGACGCGCGCAATTCTCTTTTTCACAAGCTGTTCTTCTTCACTGTTCTTTGTTTATATTATATTATTATTATTTGTTTATATTAATTATTTTTCCTATTATGTTAAATTTAAATTGCGTGATATGCGCCGATCTGTTTACTCACGCTGATGAAGTGTATGTTACCAATTGCGGGCACATGTTTCATCACAAATGCCTAATGCAATGGCTGGAACGGTAAGTAAGCGTGCATTAAAGTAATAGGTAACAACAGTTAATACTAGTTAATATCTCTTTAAGATCAAAGACTTGTCCACAGTGCCGACATAAATGCACAACACGGAACATTTGGCGTATATATTTTAATTTGGCAAATTTGGATGTAAGTCGTGTTGATGTGGGATCGCTACAGGAGCAACTGGATAATGCAAACTTAGCAATGAAAGTTAAGGAACAGGAATGCAATAAGCTAGAAAAACAAATGAAAGAGTTAAAGGATACTCAAAAAAAGTGCCTGTAAGTTATATCTATTGCTTTTACTTTTTTTTTTTGATTTAAATATATATTTTAAATCAATATAACAGCAAAACGATAGCCGGATTAGAACAAAAACTCCAGAAACAAGAATTTGTTATAAGCAGCTATGTTAGCCAAATTAGCGTTATGAAAAACGACATACAAGTAGTGGAGCAGCTGCGCACAGAAAACAAAAAGCTTAAACTGGAAATAAAAACAATGGAAAGCCTGTCGGCAATACTGACAGCAGGCGCTGCGGATGCTGAACGTTTGCTCAAAAACGAGTCCAATCCACATGTATTGGCTAATTGGGTTTCCACATTAAAGCGAGAGCTACGGCAATGTGAATCAAAAAAGACTGAACTGCGTAATGTGCTTAAGGTAGTACAAAACGATCTACGCAAGGAGCTGGACTTAAAGCGGTAGGCTAAGCTAAATTATAAATTATATATAATTTTGATAAGCTATTTAACCTATATTTAACAGTACACTAGAAGAGCAACTATCACAGATGGAAAGTGATCTTTATCAAGCACAAGAGAAGGTAAGTCATTAATACTTGTATACAATATTCCAGCACATTAATTATCTGAACTCATTCTCTTCACCATTTAGCTTAAAAATGTGAATAGTCAGCCTATTAACTTAGACGATACCAAAAATACTATAAACCTTAACTCAAATCTAGATACACTGAAACGGGAAGAAAAACGATCAACAATTTCGCCAACAACAGTAAGTTAAGCATATGGTTATAGTTGACTAAGTTTAAGCCGATGTCTTTTGAATTACAGAAACAAAATATCAAACGAATTGAAGAATCTACGTCACCGTATCTAAACATAAAGTCAAGCAGCGTGGGTATGGCGCATCTGTTACAACAGTCAAAGTTATCACCCAGTAAAACAACCCTAGGCATCACAATGGCTAGTGGAGTAATACGCAAAACTAAAAGTGATCTTGCTGAGAAGGTAATTACTACGTTCCTTGACTTATGTTTAATTAAAATCTAATGATTTCTTTGCCTTACAGTATACAATACTTAAAAAACCACGTCTACATTTGGGAGCTTCTAGTTCGAGTGTAACAAGCACAATGAGCTCTAATTTTGTATTCAATGGCATGGGCGGATCAGAACGAATAGATCCATTTGCAGTGCGCGGAGAGGATACCACGGCACCGAGCAGTCAATCACTATCAAAGTCTGTTAATATGCGGCTTAAAGCGGGTACACTACGCAACTTTAGGTTACAGAAATAATAATAAATATATGAATTGCTTTTTCGCCCATAATCTGCCTCGATGTCGTATTAAAATTGTAAAAACATTTTAATTTATAAGCTCTCAATTATTGTGCTTTTGCATTGTTGAATGTAGATAATTAAGCAATAAATATAAAAATATAAAAAAAAGTATTTCATAGTCACCCTTCCCTTTTCTATGCGGCAATTTTCTTTTCTGCTGTACCGGTCCATTCTTCTCGCAGCTGCACTTTACAGCCAAGATCGCGTAATGCAGCTTTTATATCTTGTGCCACTGTTGGGTGATCTGACATAGCTGTATTAAGCAAATCTTCAACACCAAACGATAACCATGCCTCGCACTGGTTGCGTGACCGTGAAACCATATTACGTATGGCCCAGGCGCCATTACGTTGTACAATTTTATTTGTTGGATGCATTCGTAAGCTTTCCACTATCACCTCGGCGATACCAGTCTCAAAGAAGGCAGCGCTGTGCTCCATTACGCGTAATGTTAGAGTTGTTATGCAAGCTAGAACAGCGGAAACAACGTGTTCATCACTCTGATGCGTTTCCAGCACCTGCTTAATAACTGGTGCAGCCCCCTGCTGGATTATATGCGCCTTGACTGCATCATGACCAGCAAGAGCACGCAACAATTTAAGAGCCTCACGGTTCAACCGGTCGTCCTGAAGATTGTCATGCATTAGGCCAAAAATTAATTTAAGCCCACCCGCTTCATCAATAACTGTGCACAGTTCCTGACGCACGGCCAGCGTGCCAATAGTAAGTAACAAATCGGACAGTACAGCGGCATCCTTGTATTCTGGCAACAGGTCCACCAATTCCAGAAGCATTTCTTTGGCTATGCGTCGTGCATTCTCATGGGCAGAACCAAATTCTACACGTGGATCATCATCCAACACCAGAAACCGTAAAACAGCTGTCAGCTCACGAATCACATGTGGGCTATCCTTGCATAAGAGTGGCTTCATAACTTTCAATGCATTGGACTGCATAATATCTTCACGATTCCTTTCATGCATGATGCACACCTTCTGCAGCCACTGTAGCGTCAGACAAGTAATTTCCAGATGATTCTCGAGTACCAACAGCCTAAGCATAAGCGACATTCCTTTTGCTTCGTACAAATCGGGCTGCTTGTTACATAAACTATTCATCGCCTGCAGGCATTTGGTCAGAAGTGTCTCATTGAGTGTCTCGCTGGTCAGTGTTAGATCGAGCAGTGTTATGAGTGTATCGTATGCACCATTCTTTCCTGCAAGTACACGGTGCGCAAGTGACTTTTGGCACTCCATGTCCACAATAGCAATCCATTCCAACAGCTTCTGCAAGTCGTTGAATCCTTCGCTTAAATGCGTTTTAATTTTTTCCATTGTTTCGTTGATAACAGGATTTCCCGTCTCGGCATTGATAGCCAAATCTTTAATAATGTTTGCCAGGTTAATACCCTAAGAGTTAACAGCAATCGTATTATATTGTGCAATTCTTATAGATGACGCAAAAAATAAAATAATAAAAATACCTACCTGCGCCTCAAACTGTTTTATTGTTTCCTCTTTGGCCTCCGAAGGAGTCATAGAAAAGTCGACAACATTCTCCTTGACAACATCGTCAAATGTCTCTTGGGAAATAATCTTGGTCATATTAATTGATATTTTTCAACTTTTTTTCTACAAATGCAACCAGCTGCAAACTGCGTATTTCTATATTTTAGCTTGTTCCGCAACAACTCCCACACAACACCCGCCGAGTTTTCTTTGTTTCAGTCTTACACAGTTGGAAGTTAAGGGGTAACAGCTGCAACGTTCGTTGTATATAAACTTAAACTCCGAATGAGAAATGCGAATAGTTAATTGTTAAATTAATAAATATTGAATAAATTATTAATATATAAGTTCGCGGCTTAAAATTCAATGGTTTAATACTTGATTGTAAAACGAAAGACTGAGCTGTTGCTCAGCTGTTGTTGTTGTTGTTGTTGTAGTTGTTTCTGCCGCTGGTTAACTGCAGGGCTGCAAGGGGATTGAGAATTTAATTTTACAATAAATCAGACATTATTTACAAAACAAAAATTTTAAATAGCAATAAAAAAAACAATCGCATACTTTTTTAATTATAAAAAACACTATTTAAACTTTATGACAAAGCTTAATAAATTATATTTATCGTTATCGATAAATGTGCTAAATATCCACAGGTAGCGATATGCTTTATATGCGATGTGCTAAAAATCTTGCATGCCTGGCCAAACTTATCGATATGTCGATAGAATATCAACAATTTCAGCTAGCGGCACAGTCACGGCACGAAGATAGTTTCTTATTTACATTTAAATTTAAGTAGGCGAGTTATTTAGTTACTGTTTATATTTATTAACAAAATGGGCTTTGTTCTGTCCAAATTTCGGGTAAGTGCAGCAATCCAATGCAGTTTTACGAGTACTCAGACAAAAATATAATGCTAATAAAGGAAAAAGCGCCCACATATACTTATATATAGTATATATATGTGCATATATATACTCTGTATATGTGCATATATTAACATATGTACGTACACATTTCTAATTATAGAAAGAAAAATCTACAACAGCCGTTCTGGAGGGACTGCAAGTTCAGATACAAGATTTAGAAAAATATATGATAAACACACAGGACCGCAAAAGGAGATTTGTTACAAATTTTGTTGGCTTCACAATAGGCGTCTACATTGTTGGCTTTGCGCTATGGTACTTCTTCTATTTCCCGCCAACAATGCAAGAGCGCATCATGTACTTGGTACCGCTTTTGCTCTTCCCAGTACTGTGAGTAATACAAATTCAATTGAAATATTGATGATCTCATTAAACAAAGCTTTAAATTTAAATTTGAATATGTTTGTTTTTTTAGTATCGTATTTTTGCGTCAAATGTTTACGTGGTATTTCCAGCGTAAGCTTAATAAAAATGGCGATAAGCTAGCGCAATTGAAGCAGAAAAAGACCAAGATATTGGAGCAGGTCATGGATAAAGAGACATACAAGGTAATGCACTTAAGAAATTTAAAATTAAATTTATATAAATATATATTAATTTTTTTTTTTATATTTAGGTGGCAGTTAATCTCCTTGAACGCTTCGGTGATAAACATCAACAACGAATGGTGGGCATTAGCGGTCAGGCTTCTACACGTAATGCTCAAAGCACTACAACACTAAATCGCTCCACATTATCAGTACAGCGTACACCGCAACCGACAGCGTCTGCTCCATCAATGACGCACCAGCGCATGTTAACACCCTATACGGGCGTTTATCGTAATATGAATAACAATGTGAATAGCAGCATTGTCTCCCAAACGTCACAGTTGTCAACAACAAGCACTACGCAGGAACTGCGCAGGCGTACACCATTTCCCATTGTCGATGAGAGTGCGCGCAGTGGATTTGACCGTATTGTAGACTTTATTGTCGGTGACAGTGCACAGAATCGATATGGAATGATATGTAAACAGTGTCATAGGCACAATGGTAAAATTTGTTATCTTGTTAATTAAAACTAAATAGGCTAATAATGATATTGTTTTGTAACAGGCATGCTACCCATGGAAGAGTATCAATACACAACCTTTCATTGTGCTTTTTGCGGTGTAATAAATCCTGCACGCAAAGAGCGACCAGTTGCGCCACGACTTTCACCACGTTTGGAAGCAGCACCTGGTACACCTGTGACTTCAATGCTACGGAATGATAGTTCCGATAGTGATTCATCGGACGATGAAGATGAAGAATATGGTAATCAGCTCCTAGCAACACTTATTTCCTCTTCCTAGCTAACTAAAACATTTTTAATTGCAGATAACAATCAGTTCAAGCGCCGAGCGCTGCTTGAAGATTTGCCAACGACTGAAACCGCGAATAATGATGATGCGGCTGATAATGATGATGTTGATAACGATAAAAACACAGCGACTGCAACGAAAGTGGGGGTTAGAAATAATATTAAAGCTGATACTGAAACTGAAATGGAAGTGGATATGGTTATCGAAACAGATGCTGCCCCCAACGAGACTGAAGCAACACAATAGATTGTTTGGTTAAAATCAACTTTTTAAAGTGCGCCATTAGCAGGTTTAGCGTTAGCTTTTAAATAAAAAAGCAATTTACACATATTTTGCTTAGAGTTTACATTATTATTAATTAATAACACATTGTTGGTAAGCAAATAACTTAATATTATTTTTATCAACTTTGATTTTTGCTTTTAGAACTTGTTGAATTTAGTGATTATTAAAAGCCAACCCAAACTCACTAGTTTTAAACTAAGAGAAACAAGAATTTCCTGAATAATTGTTGAGTCTGTCTTATAAAATACAAATTGTAAATTGAAATTCAGTTTGAATATGCAAATATTTTATGTAAATTCGCTTTCTTTTTATGACACACCTAGGCACACGCCCCGTTAACAGTCCAGTTGTCAGTACAGAAGGAAATTGATAATTAAAAACTAGACGAAATATCAGGCGACAGTTAATGGCATAATAACTTAAAACGTTCCAATGTTTGTCTCACAAAAGGCAAGAATGACAGAGTCAGTTGAGATATCAGCAGCAGCAGCAACAGCAGCAGTGGCAGTGGCACCACCATCGCCATCAGCATGACCAACAGCAACCAATAGCAGCAGCAGCAGCAGCAGCAACCACAACATATATCAACTAACAAGCGAGAGAACAAACAGTGACAACCACACATAGCACCGCTTTTGGTATGATCTGTGTCTGAGTGTGTGGATAACTGTGCGAACGGTCAACAATTTCAATTTCGCTGGCTTTTATTTTTCCGGGCCATTGATCAAGGCTAACGAGATCAGCTTACAGCGCGCCCGCGCCACGTAACGCATTCGCATTAGTAAACAGCAACAACAGAAAGCCACCACTATTACCACCACCACCACCACCACTACAATAACAACACCACCAACCACTAGCACACCAGCGCAACCACCTACAAGTGGAGCAGCCGCGCCCGCGCACATTCCTGCCCAATGGCTGGCGGCGGCAGTTGCAAACACAAATTATAAGAATTAAACTAAATCTGTTACACCGTTGCCAACAATTGGCCACCGTCACCTACCGTCCGTCTGTCCGACCACTCGATCACATTTAACAATCTTATATGTACATATATATAAACGTATATGTATGTGGTGTTGCACTGTTTGCATGGCCCCAGGGCAACTGGGGTGCTGCCAGCCAGCCCGCCTGCCTGCCTGCCTGATTAGCTCATAATTTGTGTGACAGCGCATTTTTCGCCTAGTAATTGAATTTCCCAATTTGCCTGCTATCTTGATCTCTGACGTAGACCTCTGGCCAGGAAGTCGATGCGTGTATCGTATGCACTGGCATTGGACAACCGTTCATGCGTATGCGTTAAAGCAGCAATAACAGCGCGTTGTTAAGTTGACAATTTGCAATAAGATTTTTCATAAGCTAAAACCAAACCTGCTACAACTAGGGTTGGCAAAAAATTGATTTAACCAGAAATGATTAAAAGAAAAATTTATTTTAAATAAGAAAAGAAAAATTGGAATATGAAATGAAATAATTAAGAATATTAAAATAATTTAATATAATATTGTTTCTTAGAAGAAAAAAGAAATTGTGAATCTTAAAAAGAAAAAAGTTATAAATATCCAATCAGAATATTTTAAAATTGAAATGAATTCAAACAGCTAGTGATAAGTTTAAACATGTCCTTAGATCCTATTGTATTTAAGTATAAAAAAAAAAATATTGTAATAAGAAACAAAGTTTTTAAATGTTGAAATTTGTTACGCCTACGTTTTGGCAATAAAACAGTTCCTTAAAACTGATTTTAATTGTAAGGATACATCATCCATTTAGGAACATATTTATCCTTTTATATATATAAATATATAACTGTAGAAACAACATAAAAAAACAGTCCGTAAACACTAAAATTTTTAAACAAAATGTAACAAGTCTTAATAAAGATTTCTCAATCAACTTTTAAATAAATTTCATAGTTTTTACTGCAAATATATGCTTTAATTGCAGCTAATTACATTTCATATATAATTATTGAAATACATTAAGCCATCCCTAGCTTAGAATTAACGCAGAGATCAGGTATTGCATGCAACGCCTTGTATCTAGTGCAAGTTCGCTGCACCGAAACCAGTTTCCATATGGGAGCTGTGCCGGCGCTGCCTTCCGGGCGTTTGGACAAGAGCAACGACGATACCATTGGCTCTTGGTGATGGTAGAAAAAACAGAAACAAAAACAAAAAGTAACAGAAAAAAAAATAAGGTGTTGTTGGCTGCACGACAAGGAAACCTGCGGCACAAATAAAGTGATTCACGAACAGATTCTATGCAACAGTGCAGTGTGTGGCAAGGGTTGGAGGCAACTTAGCTAGCTTGTAACAGGCACTTGGCCAAATATAATGGCAAACGCCAACGCAAGCCAATATCAAATCAAGAGCCAAAATAAGCTTGTGCCGTTTTTTCTTTTTTTTTTTTTATTTTTTGGTCAGAATGCAATACTGGGCTCACAAAGTTGGGGGCTTAGTTCATTGCTATTGCTAATGACGGCATGCCTGTAACTTAATATGTATATACTTATATGATCAAATACTTATTTATATATATATATATTTATAAATGTATATAAAGTAGATATAAGTATGCATAGAAGTATGGGTATGTGTCTGTTATAGCCGTTCGATTTATTTGTTCGCGCGCGAACAACAAAGACTCTAATAATAATCTGTTGGGCCAATCAAGCAAAATATGCGCGAGATCAGTCAACTACAGCAACAACAACAACAACAACAAGAACACAAACAACAGTAACAACTAAAACAACTATAACTGAAACAATTACAACAAATATAAAAGTAACTACAACAAAAACAAAAGTAAACTACAACAAATGCAGTTGCCATTGCCGCACCAAATCTGCGCCAGCCAATGAAAGTGAAACCGACCCGATTGAGTCTAAGACGGAAACACAGATAGAGAAGGAGATGGAGATGGAGACGTAGACTGCGACTGAGACTTGAGACTGAGGTTGAGACTGAGATTGAGTTAGAGACTCGGTTCTAGCCGGTGAACTGTGTTGGATTGTTCGGCTATATAAGCTTAGTGAGGGCCGTGTTGGTCCCACAGTGCACCGCTGACCAGGAACCCAATTGGAAGTTTAAGTTCAAACACGACTTTATAGTCTAATTGGCACTAAGGATTACATAATCTCACACTCAACCAACATGTTCTTCAAACTGGTAAGTATATGGCATGCAGAAAGATGACGAAATCCAGCAGAATATTGCATACATACAATATACTTGCTCCTGCAGTTATTCGCCTCCTGCCTGGCTTTGGCTCTGGCTCAGCATCAGCCAGCTGCTCAATATCCAGCTGGTGTTAATCCTCAGGACTGTCCCGGTTTTCCCATCTGTGATAATGAACGTCTGCACAATAAACAGGCGCAATGGGGCGCACCACAGAACCACTGGCAGCAACCACAACCTCAATGGCAGCCACAGCCTCAACAGCACTGGCAACAACCTCAACCCCAATGGCAGCAACCACAGCCACAGTGGCAGCCACAGCCTGCCTGGAATGCACCACCTGCACCCTCTGCTGGCGGTGATAAATACCCAGCTGGCATTAATCCTCAGACCTGCCCCAACTATCCATACTGTGATGTAAATGCTGGACATGCCGGTGCACCAGTTGCAGCACCACCATTGCCCGGCTGGACGGAGCGTCTATATCCCGCTGGTGTGTCACCACATGAGTGCCCCAACTTCCCCTACTGCCACTAAAGGGGTGATAGCTCCACTATCTACACTCCACTGCCTACTACCCACTATCCACTGTCCACTATCCAATGTCCTACTGTACTGTCTACACTCATTATACGCATTTTCCTTTAGCTTCCTTTTAACGCTACAAGTTCTCAATTCTCAATTCTGAAATTCTGTTGTTGGCGTCAAATAAAAAGCATGTTGGTCATAAAATCATAACCTAAATCGACTTTTAACTATATAAAGAATCTATATGGGTTAACTTAACCCATTTAATAAACCTACTTTGCCCATAAGAACTTAAGATTATTTAAATTTTTAATAGAGTTCTCTTCACTTTTATACTACTTAAAACTTGTTTTATAGCCAAGTTATAGTTCTCTATAGAAGTCTCCGATTGGCAACACATGTTGTAATTCGTTAAAATTATTATGTAAAAAGTTGACCAAAACCTTGTCATGCGGCGAGAATGTGGCACGCCCAATAACACCAAAGCTACCAGTTCCCGTTCCGCGCTTGGACAAGGAGTGGATATACAGGTGATCTGTTGGCTGAGGCTTATTGCCTGGTTACTTGCTGGTTGACCCCGAGCCGCTTTTGTGAAAGTCGTTCTTGCAAAACGGCGGCCACATCAACTGACCAAGGTCAAGTGCAACTGCAAATTACAATTAAAATTATAATAATTACCCCTTTTTGTACTCGATGTTGTTGTTGTTGTTGTTGTTGTTGGTGCGTTTGCTGTTGTCGTTGCTTTGCTCTCTCACTTTCAAGTTAAAGAAAGAAAACAGACTAACAGAAATCCACAAAAAAAAGGTTACAATCGAAAATCTCACTTTATTTACAAGCATTTTGTTATTTTGTTTCTTTAACTTAGAGATTGTACATTATTTACAGAGTAAACGCTGTGGAGCGGGGTGGCAGGTGGCAGGTGGAAGTGGAGCATAAAGTATAGAGGATTTACGATTTACAGCCAGCCATGAGAGCCATGGGAGTGAGAGGACCAACCGTGATGATAATCGTGATGATGATCGTCATGCACATGCACGGGCAGAATCTCTTCATGATGTACATGATGCACTGGCACCTCCTTGTAGACAGGCACATGGACCTCCTTATAGACGGGCACATGTTTTACAACTGGCACAGCAATCTTCTGGACATGATGATGATGCACTGTATGCACTTTATAGGGCACATGAATCGTATGATGTTCGCTATAAACGCGAAAGAACAACAACAAGTTTTATAACACATACAAAAGCAAACACACAGCACCAAACACACTCACACACACACACACACACACCAGCAAATGGAAAGCAAATGAAAGTAAAATTAATTTATGGCTTATGGTAATGACATTAGGTTAGAGCAGCCAGAGAAGGTTTATGGCATACGAGCACATTAATTGGCATTCAATGTTATTATTAGCTAATCAGTTAATAGCTGGCAACCAATTCAACTCTATCTAGTTTTCTGTCTCTTGGCTGGCAGGCAGGTTGCTTGAACTCCAATGCAATTGTCGCACTCGCCGCCACTTGGCACAAGAGGAGGCCAACAATGCTACAAGACTCGGACCAATGTTCGGAATTTATAATTAACCGTTTTCAATTATGTGCGCATTATAATGAAATAAAAACAAATGAAAAAAATGCAGAAAAAAATTAAACAAATGCCAAACGCCTGTGAAATTCCTAAGCGTTATGTCTCCACTGCCACAGGTTCAGTGTCTGCCAATTGCAACTGCAAATGACTTGCATCTATATATAAATATATATATATATATGTATATTCACATCCAATATCGACAAATCAAGAGTTAGGGCGTCTCGGGTGTTAAGTGTTACAAGCTCTTTTTTTTGCAGTTTTCATATATTGATTGCTTCATTTTGAACGTAATTGAATACTTAATTCATATACGTTAGACATTAGACGTTAATATTAACTGTCGGCGTTTAAAAAGCCATATAATAGCCCCCCTTTCACTCCTCACTCTCTTATTCCAGTCATATACATATAATATATAAAGCTATCACTATTTTTAGTTGCACAACACGGGAAGCGATTTCTATGTCGGTTTTTATGGTTAGCCTTTATATATCTATATAAGTATATATATGTATATGTATAAGTGTATAAATATTTAGATATATATGCATTTATATTAGTTACTTTATGATTAACTTACTGTTTGCCAAAGAAGCCGGGACTAGGTGCGGCATAAGCCAGAGCAAAGACTGCCATAAAAATCTGCAAGGAAATACATAAAAATAAAGACACATTCAAATTAAAAACATATTAAGATTTATTAATAGTAGTAAACCTTAAACGATGTAAATATTGAAGTCAAACATAACTATATATTTAAACTATATCTAAGCTGTTCTTAGATTAACTGCAAGCTTCAAAAGCTGCCCGCAAATCGCATTTGCCTTTTTAAGTTGCTCGAAATTATTGGCTATTTTTGTTATATAGGTAGTTAAGCAGAAATTGTTTATATATATATGTGATTTATATATATAAAATTCTAAATTATATAATCAGTTATTCTTCATATAAAATCTAAGTTAGCCAAACAAAATTGAAATCGACCCGAACTAAGTCAAATCTGGAGAAGCTGCGCCTGCAACAAAAACTTTTGCCTTTTGATCGTAAAATTGATTTATAGGTAGCCTTAAGTTTATATTAATACAAACGGAACACTTCTTTGTTTATAAAAAAACATATATTTAGGTACTTATATAACACCGTATATATAGATACTTATATAGGTTGACTTTGACCATAGCACTTTTGCCTTGTGTCTTTGAATTTATCCAACAAATTTAGCACAAAACACGGCAACAAATCCTTTGTAACAATTCCTTAAGTGATTTTCTTTACTGTTTTTTTATTTTAGGTTATTTCTGTATTTTATTCACTTACAAAAACTTTAAGTGCGGACATGTTTGTTTTATTGTTGTTTATTCTGTTTCGTTTGCCTTGCGATACGCGAAATTATTGCTGATAATATGCCGGCTGTACTGCCAATGTCTGCCAATGACTGATAACCATTGGCCAACGGCTCATCCGTTTTATACCCAATTGCAGCAGGCGGCAAATAGCTAACAGAGGCCGCCAAGCGACAACAGCAATACCAACAGTAGCAGCAGCAGCGTCAACATCAGCGACGACGACAATGTAAAAGACAAAACGTGACGCATGCGCAACAATCAACAACCAACAGCAAACAGCAGCAACAACAACAGGAACACTGGACTGTTAACTGCTTTGTGTATTGCTTTATGAAGAGGAGGTCTACTTGTTGTTTAACTCATATGGTGTGTGGGGAGGGGAAGGCTAGTTATTGAGGTAACTTCTACTCGTACTTACTGCACTCGCCAGCAAAACACGCATCAGTTGCTTTGAAATGAAGTTACAATTTAATTTAACTTAGTATTGTTGTTGCTATGCTTGTCGTCTCTTCACTTGACACACACAATCGAACTTTGACTGGGCAACTATTACACATACACACACATACACACACACACATATATATATATTTTTGCATATGTTTATGTTTATGTTTAGCTCATATGTCTTTTGTGTAATAAAATACAAATTATTATTATATTAATGTCATAATCGTATTATGGCCCCGTCCTCTGTCTTCTGTCTATTGTCTTTAGTCTTCTGTCTTCAGTCTTCTCTCAACTTGGTAAGCACGGAAATTATTCCATTTGAATGATCAACTAGCACATATAATAATAATCATATATATATATATAGATATAAAAAAAATATATATTGTTATTGAACAGATCGTTTAGCGGCCTTCTGCACTATGGAAAAAAAGTGAATGTCGAGAAAATAAAAGAAAAAATAACAACAACAGCAACAACGGAATTGTCAAGCTTTATCCCTTTACATATCGAGCCCCAAACATCTTTTGCAGACGACCTTGACTGTTGGCTATATAACAGCAACAGTTGCTGGTCATTTGTTGTTGTTTTTCATTGTTGTTGTTGCTGGTGTCAATTAAACTGCAATAAATAGGTCACAATTTGTGTTACTGTTGACGTGCAGAAAGAAGAGCACATACATACATACATATATATATATATATATATATATGTTTGTATATATATATATATATATATATATGTTTGTATATATATATATATATATATCACATGGATCACGTACTTTAACGCGTTTAACATAAACAACGTAAATTTGCAATAAAACGCATTTTGTCTCTTGTCATTTTGGGCAATTACTTAACAATTTTAACCTAAAACTAATCATTCAATGCACCACACGCTCCTATTTTTATTTTTAACATTGTATTTGATAATTTCGATTTGTGGGTCAGTCGCCTGACTGCAATTCACATAACATGCAGTAACAACAATAACAATAACAACACAAACAGCAACAACAATCGACATAACATTAGCAGCTGCTGCTCTGTTAGTTTTGTCTGTTAAGCGTACTGTTAAAAGTTTAGCTTTGTATATGTAGGCCATAATATTTGTGTTTTCTTTGTTTTGTTGTTGTTGTCGAGGGCACTTACCACCCTCCCACCAGCAGTCCGCCTCACAGCAATGTTGCAAGCTTACATCCAGTTTCAAGTGGATGCTATTGCGTCTAGTGTAGCCAACTTAAAAAAAATTGTTAGTTTGACTTGGTCAAATTGCATAATGGGAATTTATGCGATATTTGTGCCATAGGAGCCATGCGTGCCACACCGTTTGCTCCAGCAAATCGCTTAAATCCAAGCTAAAGCTAACCCCAGCAGCAGCAGCACCAGCAGCAGCACCAGCAGCAGCACCAGCAGCAGCAGCAGCGGCATATTGCCTTGGGTTGTGGCTACTTGGTTGATTATTACTTTCATTTTCCTTTGCGCGAATCCCAAATTGCGAATGCAAATACTTCCTGCTAGGTGAGTTTTGATTTCAAAGAAATGTGGGGCATGCATTCGGGCATGCCACTTCACCAAGCAGCAAACAAGCAACAACAACCGCTAATAGTTAATGTCATGTAAACAACAAATTGTTATTACTGTTGCCAAATCCATAAAAACCAATGCATACAACTGATTTCCATATCATCTAGTGGCCAAGTAATATGCACATTAGTGACACCGAATCACCCAAGTGATTCAACTCAATTTGCCTTCATAACGATAAAACTTAAGTGCAATATATACATATATATATATATAAATATACTTATAACATACTTATATATATGTGACTTGCAATCTACAAAATGTGCATGTTTGTGCTCATAAATCCAATACTGAACATATATCAATTATGATAAGAAAACCAACGAAGGAAAATGTATGGAAGAAACCAGTTTTCAACTTATCAATCTGCCAATTGGCCATTGACTGTAACCAATTCTAGGCTATTAACAATCCGTTGCGGCCATTAAATATTTAAAATTTAATAAATTGAAATAATATTACATACATAAATGTAGATATATATCTCAAATATATGTAAGTTATGTAGAAAAGAATGGAAACAATCTTTATATAAATAAGTTGATGATTGAAAATAATAATTGTCTTGCAATTCATTAAGGAATGCTAATGATTCTTAATAGCTTAGTTTAAAGATACAGAACTTGCAACATATCAACACATTAAGCATATCAATATCGTATAATATCAGAATCAGTATCTTGACTAAGCTTAACCCACTACCAAAAGCCTAGACAAAATAACCATAGTAAGTCCGCTCTTCCCACATTTACTCGGTATGAAGACTAGGCATACATCAGGTATCACATTTTAGTATGGCAGTCACCCATTCATGTCTAGAACTATTGATCATTGATATGATATGATATGATATGATACTTTGATATGGCCGCCACAGGAATATGCCAAGTTTTTATATAATTAAGTTTCGCATAGTTTTGGTGTCATCGCACCGAGTTTCCTGCTCGCCCACAACTGTCAATCAGCTCTGATAAATTTATGCGTTTACCCAATCGATGGATTCGACGGGAGTTTTTCAATTCACAACTCACTTTCAATAGGTTTTTTTTTTCTTTATTATAATATATATTTTTTTTTGCTGCTAGTGTTATATGCTCCTTGGGCTCGATATCGTCGTGTATATCTGCTTTCAATATCTGACTTAGACACGCGCTCTGTATTGAAATTTTTTCACACTGGGAACGTGATGTCAAATGCTATCCAAGTCTATAGCATTTTGTGTGCTTCATACACTTGTTGTTAGGCACAACACGTGCCCCATACAAACGATCACCCATTGAATTTTGAACAATTTCTGATGCGATTTTTGATAGCCGCCAGACCGAGGGACAGCTATTTGGCCGCACTGACACGCAAACTGAAGCTAATGTAGAGCAGAGCGTACCCAATATTCAATATATATATATATATATATATATATATATATGTATATATTTATGTATGTAAGTATATATTGTGCAATCTATCAAATTTGTATTTCAATATTTTCAGCTAACAACTATTTTGGGGCAAAAGATACGCAACCTTCAACAGCTGCACCCAAGCTTAATTGTGATATTCTAAGGAATTCCTGGTTTTAAATGCAAATTAGTTAAGAATGAGCTCAGCTCAGCTTAGATCAGCTTAGCTTGTTTCAGTTCAGTTAAGTTCAAAGAATCACAGCAGCTGCTCCTGCCACTGGATACGCTTACTTGGCTTTGTGAGCAACGACGCTAACGTCGCTGTTGCTGCCTCAGTCGCAGTTGCCGCAGACGTCGAAGTCGAAGTCGACGCGTTGATGAAGAACAGCCCCGGCCTGAATTAGACGACGTCAGCGAGCATGACAAGGTCGACACTTAAAGGTGTCGCCAATTATAAAGCCCTCCGAAAGACACACACACACACACACACACACACACACACACATAAACACACATTATACACGCACATTCCACCCTCTCCACATTCATTTAGTTTTTGTTTTTTAATTTTTTTGATAGTTGCAGTGAAAACTTGCACCAATTAACGCTTCAGAGACGTCCACAGCAATATATATATATATATATATATATATATATATATATATATATACATATTAACTCTAAGTATCAGTTGTGGCTATTATATGTCGAATCTGAAGTGCATTGACCACTCCATATCTGATTTGAGCTCATTTAGCGGCTCTAACAAAGCGTAAACTTTACCTAGAAGAACTACCGGAATTATTATTATGCCATTCTCTGGGTTCTGGATAGCTACAAGTCGGTTCTAATTCAACTGCTCTACTAATTCTATAAAGACTCTTCCAACTAAACATAGCAAACACTTGGAAACTAATTGCGACGCGTACATAAAGTATTATTATACCCTAACTAATTTTCGGGTATATCAGTTTGGTAATATCAAATAACTGGCAACAATAAAAAGATGTGCTAAAACCATGTTTTGTGTATTTAAAAAAAATATTAAAATATATATAGAATATTCCCAACGAAAAATAAAATTTAAAATGAGCTGCTCTCTTGAATGTTAGTTCGTTGAATGGTAACCATGGATAAGTCACTTGGGTCATCTTTCATGAATAATATAATTGTGCCGATCTTGCAGATTAAATTTCAATACATAAGTGCTTCACTATCCACTAAGCCTCATCTGTTATTTGTTGGCTTACAATATGAAACCAGTTTGACATATTCATTGTACATGCAAGGACATCCATTAAATTTAGGCGGAGTGTCATTTGTAGGAGTTTCACAATAGGACATGTCCTCGTCATCAAAACTATATTCACAACATGTAAAGTCTGAGCCTGTCTGACTACTAGATCCTGTGGAATAAAAGTAAGCTAATTACATTACTGCTCCTAGTTACAACTATACACACAACACTTACTACATGTACTTTCATTGTCATCAGTTTCCTCAACTTCAACATCACTATCAACATTACAATTATGGTTACAATTATTTGCGACATAGATATTCTTGACAAGAACTGTATCTTCATCAATATAATCGATTGTTGTAGCACTTTCGTTTTGTTTTCCTTTAAATGCTTCCTCCCATTGGATGACGCTACGCGTAATTCTCGTACTATTCGTAAGATCGGTAAAATATGTTGTTTCCTCCTGAGCTTCAGTTCCGTTAGATTTGTCATCGGACATATTTATATCGGAGGATTCTCTTTTAACCTGCATTGAATCATGCGTTGTGGCCTGACCACATACATTTTTATTTGCCTGTAACCATAGGTCAGGACAACTTTGTTGAGAAAATATTCGCGAATTACTGGCTTTGTCTTGCACTCTACAGGGTTCACTTTTCTTTTTTGGAGGCTTAATTTTAGATCTGCTACTTGTTCTTTTTATACTTGTTCTGCTATTTGTTTTGATACTTGTTTTGCTACTTATTATGGAAAAGGTTCTTTTACTTGTAGGTTGGTTGAAAGATACGTATCCTGTTCTGTTGGATGCTATTTCGTTTCTTTCTTGCCTTTTTGTGGATGACTTAGGATGGTTTTGTGTGGTACGGTAGGTACTCAAAGGAGGAGAACTTCGCAATATTATACCTTCAAGGGCTGGAATATCGGATACACTTTGGTCAAAGGGGTCGACTTCAGACTTTTCGGATACAACATCATTTCTTGTTCGTCCTCGAAAGGATGAGCCCAGCATGTATTCCTGCTGTTCTTTTAACAATCGGGTTTTACTTAATAGAGAAGTGTGATGATACTTTATAGGATCAATGACTGGAATTTCACTTAAACTTGCTTGTAACGGATCCATTTCTCTCATTTCTGATAGTGTTTCATGTGCTCTAAATGGTGAATGATGCATGATTGATGGCTCGGAAGAATAACCTTCTGTGCTGGAATTTTCGCTTCCTCTAGGTGATGAACATTGATGATGTTGCGTATGTCTTCTCCTATCAGAATGCATTTCGGTTCTCTGTCCATCCAGGATAGAGTGCTCAGAATCGCACGGTGTTCTGGCTCCGTTGTTTTCATTTATTAATGGTTTATGCCATTGGTGTGTATTCATTGCTGTAGGCTGTTGCAATTCGATAGGATCAGAGTGCATTATGCTTGTGTCGAAATGGGCCTGCCAAAACCTTGTAAGGTTAGAAGAATTATGTTTTACCATCCTATTTCTTGGTGATGCATCCTGATGCTGCCGTATAGGCACTTGAGGGTGAGTTAGTAGAGGCGTATGTTGCATTAAAACAGGTCGTATCTGTGAAGTATCTGTTAAGCTTCGTGTTAATTTTAGCCCTAATTGAGTTTCGTTTTCTTTTCTTCCATAGTGTGGTTTGTCCTTGGTCTGCATATAAGAGTCCCGTACCATCGTATCGTATAAAGAACTATTTTCTTCTACTTCAGGGAGTGCATCTTCTTGTTGCTGAGTGGGTAAAAGAGTGCTGCTGAGTAAAGGAGTATTCTGTATTAAAGACGGGTGCATATTTGTTAAGAGTTGCCTCATATTTTCTTGCATTGACCTGTTAGTTTGTTCATTATTTTCTCTAGTGAATAAATCCTTTTGGTTTGTGTTTGGTGTAGGGCTACTATTCAGTAAAGAAATGTGCTGCAAATGCATAGGCTTCATTTGTGTAAACTCTGTTATACTGTCACCTAATGAGTCCTGTTCCGAAATGTCCCTTAACATATCGTTGGCTATTTCTTGATAAACTGTATGCTGCATTATTGGCTGCTCATTTTGGTTGGGAAACAATTCGTTCATTTGGTCCGCAAATGAAAAGCCCGGATTTTGCTGTCTTGTGAAGGTCTGACCTCCACTCATACCACAATTGTTCTGCCTTACAGAAAATGATGGGATGTTGCATAAACTAGGCTTAATTTGAGGTGGATTCGCTAACATCTGCATACTTGGTCGTTCTCTCACCGGTGAGTTAGATATAATCCTAGCATTTCTCTTAAATGTACCTTTAAAAAACTGTGGGACTTGTGGATGCTGATCTGAATAGTCCTCAACAGAATTTGAAGTGCATGACCTGTCACAATACTGTAATCTATTGTCAAAACGAACATGTGACGTTGGATGTGAAGTTTCACTAAAATAGCTTTCTGCAGGAGGATTTGTTCCGTTAAAATAATGCAATTCATTTTCCATGTTATTTGCAGGACATTCTACGGCGCTGTTGTAGTGTTTATCTATATTCGGCTCATTGCACTGTGTTTGACCAACTGGGGAAGGAGTCCTGTCTTGTCTTTCACTTGAGGACTGCGTAGTACTATTTGATTCATAATTCGTAGGGTATTTGTTTGGAAAGTTACGCTGTCTTTCTGGAAATGATGGGATTGTACCGCAAAATACGTTTTGTTGTTGTTTACGGCCGGAGTACTCTATAGTATGTGTAGGATCATTTGGTACATCGGATTCCCTATTTGATGGCTCATCTGATGGCGATGTGGCACAGGATTCCTCAGATGCGGAAGCAACAGGAGTTGCTTGGTTGAAAACATTGTGCTCAGTATTATGTGTAATTTTAGTTACTGAGTTTTTGCGATGACTATCGTCTTCAAATGCCTCTATCTCCTGTTTACTTTGGATTAGTAACGCTCTGGGTGTTGGCTTATACTGTGGTAAATACATTCCTTGTTCGTCCATTGAAGCCTTTATTTGTGCCGCTTTTGCATAGATAGAGCATTGTGGTTTCTGTGTATCAGGGTCATCCGTTTCGCTACTTTTATCACCAATTTCAACTGAATGGCCACTCAATATTCTAGGTTTTTCCGGACACTGACTTCGTTGATAACTGGATATTGGTTTGCAGGAATGTTTAAGTCCACTTTTTAAGTCATTTTGAGTATTTCCACAATTTAGACATAAGAATTTTTCGGTATCTTCATACACAGCTTGGCAGTTTGACAAAAGTTTGGAAACTTCATCCAGTACATCACAAGGATAATTTGCTGACCTTGGCACAGTGCAATTATTATTCCTATGTGCACATAACTGTCCAGAATCCACTTGAGTTGCAACCGATTCATTGACTACATATTGTTTCCGTACAGATTTTTTTGAAACTGTTGAACGTTTTTCTACAGGCAAGCAACATCTTTTATCATCAGATGAGCCTTTATCCTTTACAACTTTAGCCGTGTTTTTGTCCACAAGTGGAGCAGTATTTACATATACTCTTCCTGAAGTATCATTATATTGCAAACAACATTTATCTTCAATGAAATCAGTTTCTTTATTTCCTGATCCTGGTTTATTCGAATGTTGCGAGTAGCAAGGTTTGCTTCGGCTATCATCTAAGATTTTAGTTTTAAACATATTTTGAGGACAACTGGTACATTCGATTTGTGGGTCATCACAAAAACGAACATTTGTAGAAGCCTTTCGAGGTTTATTCGAACAAGGCGAACTACAACGTTCACCTTTGACTACAACATAATCATCTTTCGTTTCCGTATATTGAGGACATCCTGCACAAACGTCTTGTGGTTTATTTAAATGTTGCATGCTGCTTGCACTCACTTGTGCTAATGCATTTGAACGTTGCGAACAGTTATTTCTTTCCCGTTGTTGAGAACTGCCTGGACATAATTTTTCTTCCCTATTCGAACAGGGAGATATAGATCTTTCAGTTAGGACATCAACACAATGTCTTTCCCTATGCCTTTGTCGAGTACTACCTGGACAATCGTCTTGTGGTTTATTCAAATGTAGAATGCGGCTTGTGCGCAGTTTAACTGATGTATTTGAATGTTGTAAGCAACTATTATCCAAGAAATTCCCTTCCTTCTGTTGATGACTACCTGGACATACCTTTTGTGGCCTATTTGAACATTGTGGGATACAATCTTGTGAATTGTCCCGAGAATCCTTTTTCTTATGCCTTTGCCGCGGAGTATCTGTACATACTTCTTTTGGTTTATTCAAATGTTGGGAGCAACCTCTCTTATCCATGACATCAACTTTTATTTCTTCACAAATAGGACTACTTGAACGATGTTTTCCAGATTTATTTGAGCAAGGCGATATACAACGTTCACCTAATCCTTTCGGTTCCTTAAATTGAGGACCACCTGTATATAAGTCTTGTTGTTTATTATCTATCATTTCGTCATAACGGTCACCACCTGTACGCAATTTTGGACATTCAACTTGTGGCTTATTCAAATTATGCGTGTTACATCTCTCATACTCTTCCCGTTGTTGAGAACTGCCTGGACATAATTTTTCTTCCCTATTCGAACAGGGATATATAGATCTTTCAGTTAGGACATCAACACAATGTTTTTCCCTATGCCTTTGTCGAGTACTACCTGGACAATCGTCTTGTGGTTTATTCAAATGTAGAATGCGGCTTGTGCGCAGTTTAACTGATGTATTTGAATGTTGTAAGCAACTATTATCCAAGAAATTCCCTTCCTTCTGTTGATGGCTACCTGGATATACCTTTTGTGGCCTATTTGAACATTGTGGGATACAATCTTCTGAATTGTCCCGAGAATCCTTTATCTTATGCCTTTGCCGCGGAGTATCTGTACATACTTCTTTTGGTTTATTCAAATGTTGGGAGCAACCTCTCTTATCCATGACATCAACTTTAATTTCTTCACAAATAGGACTACTTGAACGATGTTTTCCAGATTTATTTGAGCAAGGCGATATACAACGTTCACCTAATCCTTTCGGTTCCTTAAATTGAGGACCACCTGTATATAAGTCTTGTTGTTTATTATCTATCATTTCGTCATAACGGTCACCACCTGTACGCAATTTTGGACATTCGTCTTGTGGCTTATTCGAATTATGCGTGTTACATCTCTCATACAGGGCATCAGATAATTTAATATTTTTATGAGTATCTCTGCATACTTTTTCTGACTTATTCGATCTTTTCGAACAACAATTTTTATTCAGTTCGCCCAATTCAGTATTATGCTCAAGTAGAGATGGTCCGACAAAAACCTTTCCTGGTTTATTCGCACATGTCGAGATATACATATCACCTAAAATATCAATATAGTTTCTTTTCTTACCCACATATTCACTATCAAATGACTCTTGTAATTTTTTCAAACGTTGCATGCAACACCTCTTATCAGCAATCATTTCTTTAGGAACAGGACTACATGTACGATGTGTGTCAAATTTATTTGAACAGGGCGAGTAACAAGTTTCTTCCAGGAACTCAACTGTTTTCCTTTGCTTACGTTTAGGAGTACTCGAACATATTGCGTCCTGATTCGAAAATTGCGTGCCATAACATTCATCTGGGATATCAGCAAAATCCCTTTTCTTTTCCCTATATTGATGACTATCTGGACATATGCCTTGTGAATTATTTAAATGTAAGATAGCACATCTCTTCTCAGGGACTTCACCCATTATGTCTTTCCAACGTGGAGTACTTGTAATCACTTTTTCTGAGATATTTACCCGTTGCGAGCAACAAGTTTTATCGAAGAAACCCCTTTCCTCTTTTTGGGGCCTATCTTGACACACTTGTTCCGCTCTATTGGAAGATAGCAATTTAGAATATTCATCTGGGATGTTGTCTCTTTTCATATGCCTTTGTGGAGGACTTGGTGTATATACATCTTCCGGTTTATTCAAATATTTAGAGCAACATGTTTCATCACGGACTTCAACTATTTTAATATCCTCGTAATCAACTTTTTCCCTGTCTTTATGTTGTGGACTGCATATACGTACATTTCGTTTGTCCGGATATTGCGATCCATCTAGGACCTCAGTGCAAACTTCCTTGTTATCCCTTACTTGAAGACTATCTGTACATACATCTTCTTCTTTCATCACATCTTTAACACAAACAATTTTTTTCTTTTTCCTACTTTGAGGATATGTCTTACGCAAATAATTTTTGTTATCGTAAAAAAGAATATCAACTGGCTCATTTTTTTTACGTTGAGTACAAGGTAGGGAACAATCGGGTTCTCTTTTCGCGCAATTTCTTGGACTAAAATCAAAGTGCGATATGGGTGTCCTGGTTGGACAAGGATGAGATCGTAAGAAATTTTCTTGAGCTTGAGACGAATCATTTTCATTACTAGAAACTTCCATTGGATCAGTTGGATACAAGTAACAATTTGGTAATGATTGTGATCTAGTTCTTTCCAGACAGATCTTTTCCTGTTTCGGCCTATGAGAAGGGTATCTAATTTCATTTTTACAGGCTTGGACTGATACAGGTTGTTCCTGCGGAATATGTACTAAAGAGTTTGCTTTATCCTCAGGTCTATTGGCGTTTTCATATGGCGCATTCGATTTAGGAACTTTGCCGCGATCAACTTTATTTGGTACAGTAAATGTTGTTTCAAGGTCAGCTAAATTAGAGTTTGACTCCTTTTTGACAGTCTTTTCATGCTCCATTTTGTACATGGCCATATATTCTCGATGCATGCGCATCCTCTCCTTATTATTGGGTAAAGCATTAATAATTGCTCTTGTTTCCTCTACATATCCTTTAATTATCATTGCTTTATCTATTGGATCATTACCATCATTCAACGTGCCACACCCATCAGCTTTTTCTGTTTTTTTGTCCCTTTTATAAGCCACTTTCAATATATTATCCTGTTCTTGGTTTCCTTTAGTATCATAAATCATTTTAGATGTTGTGGGTTTATATTTTTCAGACTCTGTTCTAATTGCTGTGCCTTTATCTGATACTTTTTTATATCTTGGACTTCCAGAAGCGTCTATTTTATTATCTTTAATTGATTGATTCCTATCCCTAGCACATGCCCATGGACACTCAGTCCTATGGCGACATATTGTGTCTGTGTGAAGATCTGTACGTCTTCTGCCATAGCTATTATTTGGGTACCAATAATGCCCATTTGGTTGCCGATAACAGGCTGCTCTGCCAAGATTATGATTGGTTGGGTATTGAAAAGCTCCACAAGTGCAGGGAGTTGAGTATCCAATATAGGTAGGACAAGTACAAGTCATAATCTGAGGATCACAATAGTTATCATAGCAACAGCCACCCTGTAAGCGTTTAGTGTTTGTAGAAAGTTCTTCCGATTTCGGGTTATGTATAACATTGTCAGATTTTTCAGGACATGCTACTGCCACATTATGTTCTTTTTGCTGCACCTCTGGTTGGTCTGCTTGTTGCTTAGCTGCCTTTTTTGTTGTACTCGGCTCCTCAATTTGCTCTTTGACGCGCATCCTAGCTGATCTTTGCCGTGGTACAGATTTCCCTGTTGGCTTTCTTACTTCCTCTTGCAGAAAACAATCGCGAAAGTTCTTTAATTTATGTATTTCATTTTCAATTTTTTTATTCAAAGCTGTCACTCTAAGACTTGTTCTCAATATTCTTGAATCCGTCAATATTGGATTATTTGATGTTGCACAATCTTCATCATTTCCACGATAGATTCCTCTCACCTGAGTCTGAGTATTCATCAGATATACTGTACCTACACAACGTATAGATATTCTTTCTTTTCTTTCCAAAACAAAACGATGCCCTAAAAATAATATATGTGTACTTTCCAGTATATATTTACTCATCTATATATTTAAATTTAGTACAAACCGTGACTTGCCCTACAACATGTATAATCCATAAACAAACGCTTTGTTTTAAGTATAAAAAAAAGTATAACGCAAGTAATTTTATAAGATAAATATATTAAAATATAAGTTAAATTTTTTGATAAGTAATTGCTTTCAACATTGATCTTTCAAATGTGACACAACTTAGGCACAAACTGAAACAACTGTAAAGGGCAGTCTTTAGACGCCAAAAGACAGCAAATTTTTCTCCATTAAGTGGGTAAGCGATGATAAAAATTTAACTATGGTAAGAAATGAATTTTCTTTACAACTTCCTAAATCTATTGAACACTCCCAGCATACCCAACCTGAATCGTAACCCTGGTACCCCTCGACTCTTTGCCTCTGCTCAACTCGTGTCCATGATAGAGTATACAAAATTATTGGTAACAATTTTTTGTTTGTTTTTTTGGTAACAACACTTTGTGAGTCATTGCCGGCTTTTAGAGAAAATGGCAGCTGGCAACATCAAGGCAAGCGCCAGCTCTTACCAATCTCCTGGTGCCACACTGCTTTTCACCCCCTCTTACTCCTCCTACCAACCTTTCCCTCTCCCTGTCTCTCTGCTAGTCTGTTTCTGTTCCCACTTCAGTTGCCATCGTCGTAATCATGCTGAAGTCAAGTATGCGCAGCGGGCTAATGATAATGATAATGATAATGATGATAATAATGAACTTTAACGCCAAAACTTTAGTGCCTTAAAAGACAGTTTCCCCCTTTGGTGTCAAACAACAACTTTAACTTGAACTGAGTTCAAATCTAAACGCCGTAAACTCTAATAACAAAAAAAAATAACAACAACAACAACAAAACAGTGCGCTGCTCTATTGATGTTGCTGCTGCTTCTGTTGCTGTCTCTGCAAGCAGCGCTGCTTGCGTTGAGAGCTGCGCGCTGCTTTCTGCTCATCCGATGAGTTTCGAATACAACTAAATCAGAATTTTTATTCAGTTTCAATTGTTTAGCGAGTGCGGATCGCCGTTCGAGTTTAGAGTCGCAGCGAAACGTAGCGAGAAACGAAAGCGGCTTTCAAAACAAAACAAAAAATAAATTAAAAATAAAATCAAAACAAAAATAAAATAAGCTTAATAAAAATAAAATTAGAAAATAAAATAATAATAAAAAAGAATAGCAACAAAAAGTAAAGCACTAAATTGCGTTGCATTTAGAAATTTTTGTATAGCATTGCATATGGGTGTGTGTATGTGTGTGGGTGTGTGCATGTATAGGTGTGTCTGAGTCTGTGTTTGTGTCTTGTCATTAGCAACATTCGCAAAGTGTCAAAGCGCAACGGAAGCTTAATAATAAAAACAAATAAGTACCGTTAGTTTTGCAAGATTTCTTCAATTCATACTGAACCTCCATGAAGCGTAAAGGCGCCTCAACAAGTAGCATCAAAAGTTGCCCCAGAAGCAGGCAACTGAATAATCAAGTGAAATTTCATGCAATAATCTTGCTTTGAATACAGTTGGCACTGGCAAGTTTTCAATTTATCATTCCATCAAACCCAAATATATAAGAAGAAGAGCGAGAAAAAAGATTATTTGTTTTGTTTCTCAAGCTGTCATAATAAATTAATTGCCGTTTTTTTTTTTTTGGTTTTTTTTTTTTTATATATATATATTTGTTTATTTTTAACTCTTCTGAACAATTAACGTTTATGATTGTTTTTGATTTTGAATTTTTGGCTTTTGCTTTTTGACTCTAACATTTGGCCAACTGAGACGGCAATGATGGCAATTGTATTTACGCATTGCTGAGCACTTTGTCATTCATATTTTTAATTACAAAGTAGCCAAAAAAAAAAAAAACAAAACAAAACAAAAATAAACGAACTTTGTTGGTCGAAAGGTCATAGGCTTTAACAGGCGTTAGAACTTTTGCGTACGGAACCCCTGGCGGGCGCCAACAAGGAAAAGAATTGGTCAAAAGTTTGGCCTAAAACAGGTTAATGACACGCACAACATACATACATACACACACACACACACACACACATATATATGAATTTTGGTTGGCAAATTTTGTTAATGTCTTAAATTTAATCATTAAAAAATGTAGCACTGCCTTCACTCGTGGGCGAACCCATAAATAAGCGATCCCACACACAGACAGATAGACGCAGAGACAGATCTCTCATCTTTAACGATCTGCATATTTTGGCAATATAATTAACGGTGAAAAGAATGTGAAAAGTAGCGAAACGTAACGCGAAAGTCAAAAAAAAAATAAATATAATAGAAATAGAAATAGAAACAGCAGTAGAAAACGGAAGATGAAGCTCATCATTGGCACGCGAACGTAATGTAAAAAGAAAGACAGATAAAGAAAAGAAATAGAAGAAGGTTTCTACAAGACTTGAGCTCTCAGCAATCTTTCAGTTCCCAACCTTTCGTCGTTACAAACAGTTCAACTCGCTCCAGCTCTAATTCGATCTCCAACTCCAACCACAACTCCAATTTTCATATAATGCCAAAGGAAGTGAAAAAGTGACAAAACTTTTTAATGCAAATTATAAAAAAATTATTAAAAAAAAAAAGGGCAAGTGAAAATATTCATAGAAAGAAGAAAAGCAGTAGAAAATCAAAAAGCCAACAAATGTTTAAAAATGTGTTAAGAACTAAGTGCAGAGAGCATTACCTATTGCTGCTCTGGATGCTCCAATTGCTCTGGCAGCCAGCAGCAACATTCACAGTGGATAATCAACTCGTCTCGGCGCGAAATGGTAAGTGAGTGAAGGAAGACTACAAGATGACGGAATATAAAACAAAATTAAAACTCTTACGACATAAGAAATCATAATTATATTTATTATTTTTGAGATCTTTTAATACGATTACTTCTATATAAAACAATTGCAGAGATAATTAACGCTTTTAATTAGCAAAATTATAAAGGAAAAACCTAAGATTTCAGTTAAAGATTTCTTTAATTTCTATGGCAGTGAGACGCTTTGACAATCTGCTCTATACTAAGTTGACTTATAGCAAGGTCTATGCTTTATTTACGAAATTTGAAATAGAAGATATGATAATCAACATAATATAATATATATAGATATAATAAAAGACATATTTATGCATAATACAGTTTAGAAGTATGTGAAGTTTGGCTTTGGTTTTGCATAGGTTGGCAGATATAAGTAAGGATCTGCATAAGGATCTGAATAAGTTCTAGATAATGTCTGGCATCAATCTATCTATATAGCTTAATTAATGGATTAACAATTTGAGGTTTTAGGTAAGAGCTTCTAAAGCTAGTGTATCTATAACATGGCCTAAACAAGTAGTTCAGCTGAAGTAGATTATTCTTCACTGTGACTTGTAGTAATTCTGCAGCTGGACTATCCTAAACAAATTGACACAAGTTGTAAACTAATACTAATGCTACTAAGTTAGTATATAGAATTCATATTTGAATCCGCACAACTATATATATCAAATTAGACATCTCTCTCGTTGCAAGTTCACAAATTAAATATATTTTATGCTGACCTAGGAAACTTCAGTTCTCTACATTATATCAAAGCTTTATTGGGAACTAAACTCTTCACAAATATATATAAATATAATTCCAGTTAACACATATTTTATGGTTCATCTTTTCATGCTGCAAGTTTAGAGCACAAAAGCAAAGCCACAATTCAATATGCAGCAAAGGGGCAACAACAGCACAAAGAACTCTTCTAGCTTTTTGTGGTATATTTGACCTTTTTGAATTATTCATATATGTTATGGTTATATGTATAGATTATAGGTATATATGTGTACAGGTGTATAGGTGTATGGGTATAGTTGTAGGTGCTATTGGCCACACATGGCTTAATGGCAGTCAACTGCGTCCACGCGGCACGCAAACCAAATAAAAATTCTAATTTGAATAAAGAACAAAAGCGTCGCAATTGTTGTACAATCGGTGGGAGACAATTGGGAAGCCAATAAAACTAACCTACCGTACAGTGGAGCACATGAAGTGGCCTTGAAAGTGCAAGTGTTGCCAATGATGACGCCATCGTCATCAGCAATGTTAAACATTACAATTGAAGTTTTAAATTGATATTGCCAGTTGCCACGCCCATTGAGTTATGTTGCACAGTGTTTCTATTGGAATTGTACGTATTGCATTGCCCAAGAGTCTAGTGAACTTTTTCCGCCAATTGCCATTTGACAGTTTTTGTCCAACAATTTGGCAATTTAAGAATTGAGTTTCAATAGTTTGCATTTGCATTGATCTCTTTGATTTGCAGACTGTTTCGTGCGATTGGCTTTGGAGGCAATGTTGCCATTTGAGAAGACCTTCCGCACTGAAGATACAAATGATTTGAAGATGTGCGAGGCAATGTGCCTGCAGGCGGGCGAGAGATGTCAGTCCATCTCATTTGGGTAAGTTTTCAATGGATTGCAATTGCGATTACCCAACATTACAATGATCATTTTGCAGATTGCATTTTGCATTTTGCTTTTTGCCTATTTTGTTATTTTCCTACATTTCTATTTGCTTATTTGCCGATTTGTCTATTTGTAGTGTTCATCGACGCGGAAACGGCACATGTCAGTTGTCATCGGAACAGTTTGGCAATGGTGGAGCGGGAGGGGGAGGAAGTACACGGCCAAGCGGCGTCATTTTCGATCCCGAGTTCGATTTGTACACGCGCAAAACGAATTGCTTTGATTTAAGCGACAATTCGATTGGACCCCACGATGGAGCACCAAGTCCCATCAGCACAGGCGTAACGCCAGTGAATCTGCCCAATCGACCGCTGGATGTGGGCAACACACCCGTGTTGGTTGTGAATCCCACACCAAATACCAATCAGCCCCAGCCGCCGCCTGTAGGTCCCTCAGTGCCACCACCAAGTGTTGGTGATCGTCTATACTTCTCCCATGAGATCTATCCGCTGTACAAATATCCCACGCTTTACGAGCACAACTATCCATCACCCAATGATCAGGCTTATATACCTGGTGGCTATGCAGCAAATGTGCCTGAAGTAGATGATCGTTACAGACCTTCATATGGACCATTAGATGAAGATAGCGTACGTCCAACACCGCATGGCCCACCACGTCCTATCTTTGGTTTGGGCTATGGAAACGGCTACAGCTATGGGACACCGGAACGTTATGCACCTACCACATTGCGCCCATCTTCAGCCGAGCGTCCTAGCTATGCGCCTAGGCCAGACTATATCAGTGATCGACCCGATTACCCGCGTCCCACACCAGCGAGACCCTACGACAGCTCTACAACACCTTCCAATGGACCACGACCCACTAGCAGCTACGATGGTCACCGTGAGCCACGACCAGACTATACTAATCGTCCCGATCCACCACAGCATGATGGTGGCTACGGACCCGGACCCAGTTCTTCAGCAGGTCCACCTGTCTACGATAGACCACCACCAACACCACCCAGAGATGAGTATGTGCGTCGCAATGGCAGCGTAATGCGACCCGATGGCTACAGTAACTATGATGATGACAAGACTATATCCACCTACTTCAATCCCGGTGACTATATGAATGGCAATAAAAGTGAGTCCTTTCAAACATGTATCCAACCCAAGCTGAACTACTACAATAACTTACAGACCGTCCAATGCCTGGCGATAGAGATCGTGATCGTGATCGTTATCCCATGGATGAAATGAATGGTAAGTTGTAATATAAAACCCTTTGTAATATAAAACCCTAACATCGTTTACCCCCCCATAACTAATTTGGATTCGCGCCCAGCTAACGTTGGCAATGGAGGGTTTGGTCGAGTTTGCTTGGGTTTAGAATGTAACAAACTAAAATAATTTAGAATTAACATTGAGCACAATTAAAACTCATTACAAATTGTGGAGCAGGGGTGAGAGGGGGTCAATGAAGTGGAGCAGCGTAGAGACGCAGTTGACCCACATTTACTGGGCTTTTATTCATTCAGTGTAACAAAACTAAAATCCATTAGCTAAACATAAAGCGAGTGGGTGGACACTGGACAGGGGACAGTCAGTTGCTGGTTGCTGGTTGCATGTAGCTTAAAGCTTATGGTGCATGGAACAGCAGCAACAACAACAACAACAACAACAACAACAACATAACAACAATAACAATGAAATTGTGCAAAATAAAAAAAATGCAAGCTAAGTGGGTTATCGATGGGTTTTGGCACTTGGATTAGATACCAAATGGTATGATGTCAACAAAGTAAGCCAAGCTTAAAGAGAATCTGTCGACTTGTCAACTGCAAAAGATTTATAACAATTCTAAAAAAAATACTATTTAATGTTTGCCAACTCATCAACGAGTAATTTGTATAAATATATACATATATATATATATATATATTTTGTTGTATATTTGAATTTGATGCTAACTTCCTTTTGGATCTCTGGAGTGTGACGACGAAGTACATGAACTCTTGGGTTTATCATCAGCATAGTATCATATGAGGGTGACATAAGCCAAGTTCAAATGCTCGTTACCAACTGACAACTGAGTCAACTTAACTCAAGCACAGTGTTAGACGTAATTAATACCAGAGGTCTGCGTGCGCGTCAGATTTAGTTAGTTCGAGTTATATTAGTTAGTTAGGCGTGGGATAGTAGACCAAGATATATGATTATTTTTTTTTATTTTTATTTTTTTTTGTCATAGCGGAAGCATTCTATAAGTGTGTATATATGGGTATGTGTGTGTTTGTTTCTTTTGGTACTGTTGAAGTTGTGCAACGTGCAGAATTGCACTTGAACAAGCGCCCCGAAAGGCTGCATTGTATGCAAATCTAACAAAATGCACAAAAAACCAACCATAAGGCAGCCATTGAAATGACAGCACTGACATTGATTAAGAAACGGAAATGCGCTCAACTTGTCTGGCAATTCTTTTTTTCTACTTTTTTTTTGTTATTTGTTGCAGTTGTAGAAGTCGCTAATGATCAATGTGATTGAATTTGACTAGTAAGAACATAGAAAATATGAATTATGTATGTTTATAAGAACATTGTTGCAGACGCAGCTACAGCTGCAGCAGCAAAAAACAAAAGACTTAGACAACAAACTTCATTGTTTAAGTAAAACTTCGATTAAACCCCAGACAAAGCTTTAAGTATATCTTTAGGAAACATATAGTAAAGCTTTACATATGTGATAGGAATTGTATAAGTTAAGTTTAGATTACAGAAAAGTTTAGCAAAGGTTGATTAGAATTATTTGTGCTGTCTTTAGCGTAAAACAAGCTGATTGTATGGAGTTAAGTATAGAGTATAGTAAAAAGTATAATATAGAGTATAGTATAGAATATAGAATAGAATAGACTACAGCATCAGGTAAGCCATAGACTATATAGTACAGTTTAATTTTATAAATATCAGATTCGCCTATTGACTGCATACTCTTGATCTTATGAACAGTTTTCCCTAAGTTCAAATTAATTTACGTAGAATTCGAGGCTTGCTTTAATCTTGTGGGTATCCTTGAATGACGTCAAGTCATGCTTGGTTACACTTATGCATCTCATAGCTATGGGTTACAGCAGTAACTAACTTAAGGTGCTGGTCAAGTAATTTTAACTAAACCATAAGATAAGACATCTCCCATAGCCAAAAACAAAATTCTCATTAAAAACGCAATTCAAGGCTTTAACAAAAAGACGCCAAAAGACGCCCCGTTGGCAGCTTCATACAACAACAAAACCAATTCGAGAGAGACTCCCACTGAGTTGGAGTGAGAAGTTTGAGAAAAAAAAAGCTCCCGCCCTTGTCAAAAAAAAAGCTTTTGTCGAACGATCTCGGGCGCGCGCGCGCGTCGAAGTATTCAAATATCGTATAAAACCGCAAGCTTGACCACAGAAGCTGCTCATTCGCTATTAGAAGCGGTAACGCAGCGCGTCGGAAAATAGTCGGAAACAGTCGGAAGCAGCCGGAAATAGTCGAGAACATAATCTAAATACGTGTATATCCTGTGCGAGTGAGTGTGTGTGCGTGTGTGTAATGGCTGCTGCGCCTGCGTTCGCCTCTTCACATCTCATATATTTTGACATTCGAATTTGAATTTTCAATGTTCTACTGCGCTTACGTAACCATTGAGCAATAGGCACACACAGAAACACACACACACATACACACAGAGAGAGTTAAAATAGAATAAATATATATATATAAATAAATAGATAGAATTTCAAAAGGAGAACACGATTATATAAAAATATAATTAGTTATTATACTGGATTTAGTGCTTCGCTGAACGCGTTTAAATGCGGTTGCAAAGTGTTCGCCAGTTGCTGTCGCTTTTGTTGCTGTTGCTGCTGTGTGGCAACAATGGCAGCAATGCAAAATTTGTTAGTCCTACGCGACACACAAGCAACAGCGACATTAGCAGCACAATTATCATTGTGGAGGATGCAAAAGGTAAGACCAAACATTGCTGAATTTTTGTGTCTGGAAGTTCAGATTAGAATGTTTAGAAGATTTCGTTACGAACAAGAATCATTCATAATTCGGTCAATGCACTGAATATAATCTTGACGTTTAGCTGCTTTTCGTGCGTACTTAAAGTAATTTGCATAATGTTTGAGCCAAAAAGAACTATTTGACCCTCCCACGCATCTTCCTCCCCTCAAAAACCCCACACCGTGTTTTACCAAGCAATTTTCCAGAGATTATCTACGCGAAGGCTGAGCGTCAGCCCTGTACTCTCCGAGTCGAGTAGAGTGAAGAGTTGTGGGAGGAGGGAGATATTAGGTTGTAGTTGGTAGACAGTAGGTGGTAGGTGGTAGGTGGCAGGTGGGAGGCAACAAGTGTCCGCTTGGCGTCGCAAAAACATGACTCGAACATAATTTACAGCAGCAGCGGATGTGACGGTAAGAAAACAAAAACATGAAGCAACATGGAAGCCCCCGATCTTGGGTTCTGGCCGCGCGTTTCGAACGCTTCACTGACTTCTGTGTCTATCTTTACTGTATAATACTATTACCATTTTTTTTTGGATTTCGGGTGGCAGCAGAGAAACATAAGCGTTCGCTACGATTGCGTTAACATGCCACATATCTTGAGCTTGTTTTCTGCATCTCTTTGCATCCCTTTGCATCGCTTTGTATCTCTGCATCATAAACATCATCATCATCGTCTTGTTGTTGTGCATTTGCAGCCTGTTTCCGGCGTGTGCTGGCCGGTAAACGTATAGCACCACATTGGGTGCGTCGCTCTATCTCCTGCGAACGGGTGGAGGAATGCATGCGGGAGTGCGGCCATGAGAAGCGTTTCATGTGTGAGGGCTTTAACTATCGCCTGGATCCATCCGGACATGGTCAGGGTGATTGTGAGCTTATTGAGATACCGCTATCCCAAATGGATCTCTATTCGAGTGCCAATCGCAGAGATTCGAATCTCTTGAGGCATCCCGACTATGATTACTATGAACGGGATCGCAATGCACCCACCAGCTGTCGTCGCAATGCCTGCCAGGATTGTTCCAAGGGTCCAATAAGCAGTAATCCTATATACTTTAAGCCCAGCAGTAGTGGAAGTGGCAGTTATGGACCTGGCAGCGGCTATGGTGATATATTAGACAGAGATCGTGATCGTGATCATTATCGTCCAGGACCACCACCTCCAGCACACAGTAGCACAGCTGTGGATCATTATCGTGGTCCATCGGGTCCACCGCCAGGCAGTTCCTACGAGCATCGACCGTTCTCTTCGGAGTACCAAAGCTCTCATTCATCTTCATCCGGTTCCTCATATGAGTTCTCCTCGCATGGCTCTAGTTCCGGTTACTATGGGCACACGCCACCCAGCAGCTATGGAGATCAATCTGGGTCCCGCCCTGACTTTATTGACCGTCATGACTTCGCACGTCCTTCCCCCTACAGACCTGATCGCTGGGAAGCTTTGCCTAGTAGCTCGGGCTATGATAGCTCCGCCTACAGACCGCCGCGACCGGAAACCGATCGCATCGATAAGTATAGACCATCCTATCGTCCAGGGCAGGACTACACACCTTATCGCCCACATGAACCTAGTCGACCAGCACCAGCACCGGGACCACCAGGTCCAGGTCCTGCACACAATTATCTCGATCGCGATGGGCCCGGACCTGGTCCTGGAAGCGTATCTTACAAGAAACCCAATAAGTTTGTGCCTTATTTAATTGGAGCTGAGGAGAACTGGGGCAGCTATGGTGGTACCTATGGCAGTAGCAACAGCAAACACAGTTCAGCACATTGGAGTTTAACCGAATCACAGCGTCGCAAGGATCAGCATGACTTTAACTACTTTGAACTGGGCTCAACGCACAGACAACCACCTCGTGAATCCAATGCAGTCTTACGTTATCCTGGCTCCAGTTATGACAACGATTACCCTCGCATAAGAAACGACTACAGGCATCAATGGACACGTAGACCCGGACCAGACGGTAAGCATAAAACACAATTGGGAAGCATCATCTAAGCCAACTATTCCCGTTTAGAATGCTCCGCGAAGACGAGCGAAGGTTTCAGACTACACAAAGCCGCCGTTAAACATGCGTTCAATGTACCCACACTAACAGAATGTGAACGCCTGTGCTCGGATCCGCTAACCAGTCGACCCAGTTTCAATTGCCACACCTTTAGCTACCGCTACAACCAGGCGGGACGGGATAATTGTATGCTTTGCGATAGACCTGTAAACATGCTTGACTATTATGTGGACATAGAGCCGGATAGAGATTATGATATCTACTCCATGGCCGACGACATGGATGTCTGCAGGCAGCCGCCACGTCGAAGTGATGGTCCCAGTACAGCCCTCTCCGACCCAAGAAATGCGCGTAAGCTATCAGTATCATATCAAGATTCCCCAAATCTTATTACTCGATGCTTTTTCCAGAGTGCTTCTTCCGCGCCATTGATGCTACTAGGTTTTTCAAGTCCATTGTACGCGATTCCCTCACTGTACGCACTGTGGGTGAGTGCGAAATGGAGTGTATTCGCTCTACTAAGTTCACCTGCCGCGCCTTTGCCTTCCGCTATGGTCAACAGCGTCACACCGGCGTCATAGACAACTGTCAGCTAAGTGATTGGCCCGTTAGGGACATGGATAAGGAGCGCCATCTCATTTTGGATGCTGCATTTGATATCTTTGAGCGCGCTAGCTATGGACATGGCTGTGAGATACAACCAATAGTCGACGAAAAGCACAAGAAGTGTAAGTACAGGACATAGATTTAGTTATTAAGCGATTTAACGTTGAATCCTTTAGTATGTTATCTGGGATATGGTTCGCCGGCTAGGCTACTGCCACCTGCCATTAAGAAGGTGATCTCAGTGCCATCGGAAATGGCCTGTAAGAAGGAATGCATACGCTTCAGGGAAACCACACCCTTTAAATGTTATGCTTTTAGCTATGGGTAAGTGCTACAAGAATGAGTGCATATAATCCTATAGTTAATACGTTTGTAACTTTGTTACAGTTCCCATGAGAGTTCCTTTAATTGTGAAATGTCTGATCTTGATCAGACGGAGCTAAAACTCGATGTGCACTATACTCACACTAAGGAAAGAGAACGAGATTACTGGCTCTTCGCCTGGAATCCATTCGATTGGACATGTCGTGATAAGGTCAATACAATTGGCGGTTCACGAGTTAACAACGATCGACGCATGGATATATTCCGGGAACCTGGTAAACTGACTATCTTAACCTGTTGCACGTCCATCCATGTGTAAATAATCAGTGGTCCATAAGGCCCCGAATGCAGCCTAAACATATTCAGCTGCAATCCCAGTCCAACCTATAACCCAACCTAGTATTATTATTATATGTATGTAACTAGTTTGTAATATGGCGGAGAGTGTAAATAACGTCCACTACTATGTATAGTATCTCAAAGTAACCACAAAAGACGAATCCAAATATTACTATCCACTGAACTACTAACACAATATTGAGCATGCCTAACGGTATTTAAAACCTACCCAAATCTTACTGTAAAACTAAGAAAAAAACAAAGTAAACTAACTTTTCATTCGCATCAAAATGCAACGAAGGCGACGTAGCCTGGCGACACTACACGGTCTCCGGTAAACCTTGTCGACGAAATAGTCCCTGCGAGAAGAACTTAATAACTGGTTTCTATTCCTGTGAGACTGATGGCGCGGAAGTTGGCTCCTGGGATTACTGCTGTAAGGCAGATCATCCCTGTGGCTATAGTCGCGGTTTTGAGTATCCCTGGTAAGTGTTGCCAGAGTTTTATTAGCTATGTAAGAACTAAAATTTGTTGTTTTGATGCTTAGGTGTTTTGTCGGCGATGAGGCTGATCAGTGGCGCAAGTGCAGCGATCGTTATTATCCTGGAAGCAACAGCACAAAGCCGACAACACACTCAAGCCTTGGACTACCCAGTTCTAAGCAAAAACAGAAGCATCAGCAAACATCTGCGACGAGCAGTGAATATAGCCAACATCCACCTCGGCCCGGAGGACTGCAGAGTCTCAGTGACTTTGCTGCCGCACGCCTCTGGCCCGTCACATACCTATATAGTGAAGGTCCACCAAATGCCACAGAATTTAGTAATTTTGTGGATTGTAACAAGGAAACATGCTAGCACAACGCAAAAACATTTTAAGCTAGTTACCCCTATCAGATTTTTCAAATTGGCTGAAGAATGCCCAAATCCCAATTAGAATCTTAACTCTATTCTCCTAACAATGACGAAAAATGCGTTCTCACCGTTTGTGTATTGCACATGTTGTGCATGTTGCAACATTTCGTAGTGATTTTCAATGAGATTGGATACAATTTTCCGTCAAAATCAAAATTAAATAAGACCCAATTAACTTATTAACTTTAAATATTTAACGTTGATCACACTTTCGTGTTGACGATAAATCTTCTACTTATATATTTACGATATATATGTATATGTATTTAAGTTAAAAACTCTGTACGTACCTTATGTGTGTTCTACATGCATGCATATAATTGTATGTATGTATGTAAGTATGTAGATTTGTACGCGTAATAATAAAACTTAGCTAACTGCGGTGCGGTTGTAATTCGATCGTATTCAAAATGAATTTGTTCTTCTTTTACTTCATAACCAACACAATTTCACACACTTTTAACCACATTTCATAACTTTAACTTATTCTTTCGGTTTTTTTTCCGGGTACTAAGCACATTTTATCTTTCCTTTTTTTCTTCACATTCCTTTTTTCCGTTTAGAGCAAGAAGCTTTTGTCTGTATAGACCGCGCCAAGTAATCGATACGTCGACAAATGCTATCGACATAGTTATTTTTGCATTTATTTATATGGTCCCACTAACATTTCAACACTGCCAGCTGACTGCAAAGTTATTGTGCAATAATCTTGACGGCGTGTTTGTTTTCATTTGTAAATATTATTAATAAAACTTAGCATAAAAATGAGTGGCTTAAAGCTAAATAGTATATTTGCCATTAGCGCAACAGCGTTGGGTGCATTTTATTTGGGCACGTACACAGAACGACAGCAATACGCCAATGATAGACAATTATGTCGTTTTCCCGGGCTACCCACTTTTGGGACGGTCTCTGCGGCTGCACTTATACCAGCAAATGAAACAAATCTGTCCGCAAGCCCTTCACGCATATCACAAATTATGAAATATGGTTTTCCTGGGCTGGATCACGTGCGTTCACATGCGGATTATGTGTTATCCTATGACAGACGTAATCGTATTCCACACTGGGTGTTTGAACACCTGACAGCCGAATCGGTGGCCAAAAATGATGCTGTGGATCGTGCCAAATGTGATTTCCGATCAGATGAGAGCATACATCCATTCTTTCGTTCTCAGAATACCGATTATCGCCGCTCTGGCTACGATCGTGGCCACATGGCTGCGGCGGGTAATCACCGGCTACATCAAAAACACTGTGATGACACATTTCTGCTATCTAACATGGCTCCTCAAGTTGGCCAAGGATTCAATCGTGATGCTTGGAATACCCTCGAAGCATACGTACGCAAATTAACAAAAACCTACGAAAATGTCTATGTGTGCACGGGTCCATTATATTTGCCACACAAAGAGGACGATGGTAAAATGTATGTGAAGTACGAGGTTATTGGTTCCAATACAGTAGCAGTACCCACCCACTTCTATAAAGTGATTGTGAGCGAATCTTCAGACAAAAAGCTACACATGGAGGCGTATGTAATGCCCAACAAAATTATAAGTAATGACACACCCATAAGCGTATTCCAAGTGCCACCAGAAACAGTTGAACGTGCAGCAGGCCTGCTCTTCTTCGATCAACTTAATAGAAAACAACTTACAACTATAAATGGTAAAAAGATTTAAAATTACGGATATAGTTTTTGTTTTAGTGAATTGTATTTTAATTGAACGCAACTGCATCAAAGTTGGGTACACTTAGTTATTTCTTGATTTTGTTTCTTTTTCAAAGAATTGCGTTGATTAATAAAAGTAAACAATTAATACAGAGATATACAAATATAAAGGTGTATATGAAGAAGCTGTGAGATAAGCAAAGCGAAGGATGTACTGGTGTATGTGTATGTGCTGATGTTAGACGAGTGTTTGCGTGTGTGTGTGTGTGCGGTGTTATGTGTGTACGCAAATTTTTTACATTCCATTATTTTTGGAACGTACATCATCGATCTTGAGTATCATCTTAACCAGCTGCGTGGAGAGGAGAATCTGCTGTTTCTTTGAGTGCAAGGACTCAACAACATTGTGATTCTTCATATCCGAGTCACCAGTCAGCATGCAATCTACTCCCAATGTGGGCTTATTTTCAGACACTTGGTAAGCCTTAATCTCCGACAGGGTTTCAACAGGATGAAGACCGCTGTTTTCAGCCAAAGCCAAGGGAATGCTCTCCAAAGCGACAGCAAATGAGCGGAATGCATACTGTTCCAGGGTAGATAGCTGATCAGCTTCCTTGGCCACAGCAAGGGAACAGCTGATCTCAGCGGCACCGCCACCATAAACAATACGCGAATCCTTTACCAGGGAACGCACCACACAGATGGCATCATGTATAGAACGTTTGGCCTCGGCAATGATCATAGCATTACCACCACGCAAGAATATGGTGACAGCCTTGGAGTTCTTGCATTCTTCGATTACCAGCATTTTGTCCTTGGATGTGCCGAAAGCTACAAGAAATAGGTAGTTAATTTAAATTTAAAAGTACAATTTCAAAGAGACTTACCCATCTCACGAACAAGACCTGCAGTTCCCAACTTCTCGGGTGTCAACTCCTCAAAACGTGGTACAATGCGACCACCTGTGGCAATGGCAATCAATTCGATCTCGGGACCACCAACCCAACGAACGGCAGGTAAATCCTGCTGAAGCAGCAAATGATTGGCTTCATCATCGAAGCCCCATTGGCAGATAGCTAGAGTAGCACCAGCGTCCTTTACTTGCTTCACCATTTGTGTAAACTTCTCTTGCTCATATTCACGCAGAGCTCTGTAATCCTCAGCAGAGGTGACATCCAACTTATGCTTGGTCTTAGGCTTTGGTGGCTCAAATGGGCAGGTAAGTATAGCCAATTTAACATTTTTCAGCTCCTTCGGCATTTGAGAGTGACTCAATGTTTTGTCCACAATAACACCTTTAACGAGCATGGAATCCTCCATACGTCCACCCACTTTGGTCTCAATTTTGATTAATTCAAAATTAACATCCTTCTTTTCAATGTCGGCCACATTAAGCACAGCATCGACAGCCATTTCAGCCATCTGGCGATGGCATTTATTTACAATCTTGCTGCCCAGGGTGGTCATTGCAATCTGGATTAGTGGCTCCTTGTTGTTGGGGTCGACGGGAAATGGTTCAGCAATCGCGTCCAACTGCTTAATAGCGCATTGAGCAGCTAGCTCAAACCCATCAGCAATTCGTATGGGATGAATACCACGATCGATTAAACTTTCTGCTTGTTCCAACAATGCGCCAGCCAAAACAACAACACCGGTGGTGCCATCGCCGATTTCGTCGTCCTGCGACTGCGACAGCTGTACCATCAACTTGGCAATCTCATGATCCACTTCCATCAGCTTCATAATGGTAGCACCATCATTAGTCACTGTCACATCACCGTCAGGACTGACCATAATCTTGTCCAGACCTTTAGGTCCCAGTGATGTCTTCAGCGTTGAAGCAATCTGACGTGCTGCCATAATATGCGTCTAAAAAAAAGAGAGTGGAGAATTCTATAACTTAGTCTGAATTTTAGCTGTGCGCGTGACTCAGCCGGCAGTTGGTGGTGAACATCTGTGCGGTGTTTTAACCTCAAAAATGTAAAACTGACATCACATTTCCGTGGAAATTTTTATAAATTATTGTTTAACTTTAAATTAAATGCAATGCTGAGAATTTATCACATTTTCAAGGAATAATATAGTAAGAAACCATATTTTATCTACTGTATCAAATACCGGCAGTACAAAACATCTGGAACATTCGGTGGACGATGCGTCATTGTTTTTAAAGCTAAGAAACCCTATATTAAAAGCTGTTTACTGTAGTGTCCCGAAATCATAAATTGATACTATCTAAAGTAATGTATCCTTTATAATTTTAAAGATAAATATTATTTTCATTTACCTTAATGGCATCTGTTCCAGTGATGCGCTTTTGCTGCTCCTGGTCGCGGAGTATGATGAAAGGGCGACCATATTCGTCAAAGGCGAACGTTCCCGGAAAGGCGCTCATGGTTTCTTAATTTAAACGATCACGGATTTAAGCGTACTTTGAAGATTAAATTTTCTTTTTTCCGATTCGAAACGCACAAAATTGACGGGCAAAAGCTGCAGATGACACTGAATATACAATCGCTATCGACTACAAGCCACACCACTATCGATAACTTAAGCATAAGGAATTACGACTCTTGCGTCAATAGAAAGTATTAAACTGTATATATTTAATAGATGCAATGAATGTGAGTACAAAAGACATAAAAATATATTGTAATAATCAATCAAACAGCAAAATTTATGTACTCTTTTTTGTATCGAAAAAGGTTCTATTTAGTGGCAACAAAAAGAATATCTATCGATAGACACATTATTGAGTGCATACCCACTCTAAAATCGATTACACATATTGAACTTTAGGTTTCATATATTGTATTTGATTTGCCTTAAATCAGATTCAATTCAGCAGTCGAACTAACTAGATCGCAAGTGCAGAGTTTTTGTAAACGCAATTTGCTAAACCAGTTGAGTTTTTTTGTCCAACAAAACCTAATTTTTGTTTCTTTGTGCGTTAAGTTGCAACCATTAAGTGTAAAAATGCCATCAAACATGAATAATAAACTGTAAGTAATGGTTCCAAGGTACCATACAAAGAGTGATATCGATTTTGTAGTGAATAAAAAAATTAATTTAAAAAAAAAAATGAAAAAGAAAAGTGCAATGGGTACCGTTTCAATTAGGTCCCATTCCAATTGGTGGCATATAAATATTGTAGTTGTCGATTGGCAATAAATAAATGGCAAGTTGTTTGTAGTGCAATAATTTTAGTGTAACCTGCTAACAAATTAGTGTCGGTACTGGTGGTGTAACAGTAATAAATAGCACGGATGAGATATATGCGTACATACATACATAAAACATATGCAGATGTATATACATATATAAATACAATATATGTAGTACATTGCATATGCGTTTGTGTGGAAGAGAGAAGAACATATAACCAAACAAAGAAATTGGTTCGTTACGGTAAAGTAATTAATTGATTTCAAAAAATATTCTTTGAACGTTCATTTTTTTGAAATATAATTTCTTACTTTATTTTTGCGTATTTTATTTTGTTTTTCTCTTCGTAGCAGCCATCTTGTTCGCCTTATGTATGTGGTTGTCACCCCAAGGCAGCCCCGAAGTGGAGACGATGAATATAAGAAAAAGGAACAACTGATAAATATTTATTAGTTGTTCATGCGCGTATCATTTAAAATTTTGATTGTTTGATTGTGCGAAAGCCGAACTGTAGCAACAATTTACTTTGTTGTTGGAGCATTTTGCCCAAACAGTCCGGCAACGCTACAAACACATACAAAGACAAATTGACCGTTTTAATTCCCCTTCTAACTTTTTAACATGTGTGTGTTTATATTAATATTTTCTTGTGTGCGTATGTGTGTGTATGTATGTATATGTATTGAAATATGTTCACTTGTACAAATTGTACATTTTATTTTTTATTATTTTAAGGCATGCAATTGACTTGCTTTCATTGACACTTAAAATTTACTGTAATTTATGCATCAAAATTCTATAAAACATATTAAATTGCATTTTCATAGACGTCAAAAGGAACTTCTAGAAGGTAACAAGCAAATGAATTTAACCTTAAATAATAATTACAGTTACATTGATAAAAATGTGTCTTATGACTGTTATCTGGCATCCATAACCAAAAAACAACACTGTCAGCAATGTTTTTTCTTCACTGTATAATTTTCCTGCAAAAGTAAACAAATAAAATGATTAGCTTTATGAAGCTTTTGCTCTATTGCTCAATAAGAAAGTACGAGACTAAAGCTACGACCGGTTTGTTTGCTGCTGCTGCGTCATTCGACACTGTTTGCTATTCAGCACAAAATGCAGTTATTTATTTCTATTTTTGTTTTAAGTCCAACGGCAGCCATTGTTCGTTCTTATTACGTCAAAAACAATAACTTAAGCAAACACACACATGCACACACACGTATATGCATTCATGAGAAAACAAACAAGTACTGTAAACATACATGCACTGTTTTCGAACGAATTTTTCCCACTTGCCATACAATTCATCCGTTTAGTTACTATATAAACATAAACAAATATTTTTATATTCATTTTTATATATAAGTTCAGAATCAAAAACATACATTTGCTAAGACTTGCTTAAACAACACATTATTGGGTTAATTGTGTAATAAACAAAAGAGAAGAGGTACTTATGAAAAACAATCGAGAACTGCTGACTATGAAGGTCATTATGAAATTGCTTGCATCTGCTTTAATTCCACTTAACACGTTTTCGAGTTCATATCTTATCATTTTGTCATAAATCTGTCAGCCATCTTATCGTTGACTGCTTTTGTTGTGGAAACAATAATAATAATAAAAAAAAACTAAGAAAGAATTATGTTTATTTTAATGAGCGTATTGTTTTAAATATCTTAAATTCTGTTTACTTAAGTATTTCAAAGCATCCTCATGCGGTACATATTTACTTAAGCTAGAAATCTAGCTATCTCCCATTTATTACATTGTTTACTGACAGCTCAACTTTATGCACCCCATTTCATCTATTTGACATGTTTTCATAAGTTAACTCATAAATGTAGTTTATACCGTTTTATCTATAGTCTTATCTTAAGTGTAGAGTCTAGAACATTTCAAAACATACGGTCATACAAAAAAAAACCAACGGACAAAACACTTATAAAAGACTATCACGTGATAATTTAATTTCAATGTTTTAGATTCTGTTTCAATTTCAAAGTGTGGTGTAAAACGTGATCGCACAAACACACACAAACATTTTTATAAGCGAAATACAGGCGCATATATGTATTTGAAACATATATGTATTTGAGTGCGTGCACGCTTTCTATGGCTGCTGCTGTATTAGAATTTGTACATTTATTACCACCAAAACATGGACGGCAAAGCACGTAGGCCCAGATCGATTAGCGGTATTTGTTATTGTTATTGTTATAGTATTTTCATATTAAAATCTTTTAGCCACATGACCTTGCTATTAATTCGCTATATAAAATTTATTTTTGGGAAAGGAACACGTGCTTTATACCATTACTAATCGGGTTTGAGCACGAAAAGCAACATTTTGCACATAGTTCAATTTCTATAAGAGATAGCTATAATTGTTTTTGGCATATAAGTAAATTTGTTGAGCAAACAAAACAACGCAATAGACAAGAACATTTGTATAACATTTTTCGTTTTCTTTTATAATATAAACGTATATATATATTATATATGTATATACATATTTTTGCATACAAAGCATTAACAACAACAATGTAAATGTAATTAGTTTTTGTTGCTACTTCTCGTATTTTGTTTTTGTTTCCCGTATTTACGTTGCCGCTCAGCTTGAAAGAGACTGGGTCAAACGGGGATAGGAGGAAACGTTTAACCTTCGAAACTAGATTTCAAAAAATATGCCTAAAGGTAGTTTTTTTTTCTTATATAGCCGAAACTGTACCTGTTTGTTAGTTTCTATAATTCTATATCAGTTTGTCTGTCTGTGAAGTAGCAGTATACCTATTGTGTCTATATTGCACGTAAACATATATGTGTGTGTGTGTGTGTGTGTGTGTATGTGTGGGAGCAACTAAATAAATTTTTTGTTGTTGTTGAAATAAATGATGCCACCGCATTTTGGATCCCGTCAGTCGCTAGACAAACGCTCAACGTTGCTATACAACGCCGGAAAATAAAAGCGCATACTAAATTGTAAAACAGAATAGAACAATAAAACGACTATACCATACATAAAGAAAAGTAAACATCACGATAGCCTTTTCGATGTAAACTTCTAGACCTTTTTCTAAGCGCAAACAAACTGTGATAAAGTAATTAACACAAAGAGACATACAGCTAGGTTAGCTAACGGAACGTAACTGTGATTTGGTTTGCATATAAATACATATATTAAATATATACATATACTTCATAATTCAACTGAGCGAAATCTCAAGAAAAAATATGGCAGTGACTAACACACAGCAGCCAGTATTGGCAAAATCTGAGGATCTATTTGGGTAGGTGGTAAATATCGCATGCATCCCATTTATTCAATTGAAAGAATCCATTTAATTTCCACTTGAATGCACGTGCCATCGATTGATTTGAGGCCTCTGTTGCACTTATACAAAGTACATGCCGCTACTCCGCGGTGCAGTGCCCTTCAGTGGATACTCTTCTTTTCTCTCTCTCTCTGTGCTCACACCCAACACCCACAAAACATGCTACTCACTCAACTTGGAATGGTTTGCCAAGTGCGCAGTTTGTTGTTAAATTGGCATCAATAAATAACGAAAATACAACACAACTACATAAATTTTCACATATTTTAGCCGTTTGCCGGCCCGGCAGACGTCTGTATATATATATATAATGTATTTTTGTGTTGTCTAGTATATATACATAGTGTTGATTAACAAAAAGATTACAAAAATGCGAATAAATGAATAAAGAGAGCTGTCCGTCGACAGTCCAGTAACAAATGTAATACTGTCATGGAATTGCTCTCTTTATATGGTATTCGATGTTGCTCTTACTAATTTCTAACTAACTAACTGTCCTTTGTCTAACCTAATTGTCGATTGTCTGTTATTTGTACAATATTAAGCGTTCGGTAGCTTCCCCCCAACTTGCGAATAGCGAAATGAAGAGAGCTATCCGTCGACAGTCAAGTTATGCCAGATTGTAATACTGTCATGGAATTGCTCTCTTTGTATAATATTCGAAAAGCGACAATATTTGTTTATTATATTATATATACATAAATATAACTGTTTTGCTTACTGTCCACATAATTGGTGTTGGTTTCTATTCTACAGAAAATAAATACACATTTTGATTACATATTCATTTCAGTATTTTCTTTATTGTTTCAGTACAATAATAAGATTTTCACATAGTTCTATGCGTCCCCACCCTCTAAGATTTATTTCCCCAAACTTATGTAGTAAAATGTGTAGCGCATTTATGATATTTTTTCACAAGCCGCCGCGTCCACGTCCACCAGTTGGACCGCCTTGCCAAGCACCGCGACCGCTACCACCCGGAGCCCCAGGCGGGCCTCCACCACCGCGACCACCACCTGGAGGACCAGTTCCTCTGCCTCGACCGCGCGCTGTAAACGAAACATTCGCCGTTATTCATTAAACACTCAGTAGTAATATATTATACAAGACTCACCCTGTGCTCGAAGTATCGCTGCTTTACCGCGACCGGCTGTCCCACCAAGGCCTTTACCAGATTGCTTTTTAAACATCGGTGCGTTCTTTAACATGTCCGGTAATATGAGAAAACGAATTTTTGAACCGCGTATGTACACATTTTCTAAATTAGCCGTACGTCCATCCCGATAGGTAACTGTAATTTGTGTCATTTGACAATTCATATTGTCCTCTGCTTCAATTAGCTTGCCGCGGTACACTTCGCCGGTAATTGTCTCACAAGTAATTATGTGGCCTTCAGCTTCGTGCAATACTTTTATAGGTACACCAATCGACATATTTAAAGTAGTTTGTTTAATTTATTTTAAATATTTAATTCTTTTTATTATTTTCGCGACGCCGCAAGTTTTCGGTGTTTTTTCTTTGCACAAACGTTTACGAGTGAATGCTACAGTGTGTGTGTATGTGAGACAGCTGCATGTGCCGCCATGCTGTGGTGAAAAAGTGTTTCATAGCTTCACGGTTGTATTTCTTTGCCATGATTTCATGACTGTGTTATCGTTATCGACATATCGCCGGTAGTGTAGACATATCATATCTTTTGCGGGCTTATCTTTATAAACATTCTTTGATACATCTGCGTCATAAAAGTCTGTTTAATTTGATTTAGTTTTACCGATAAGAACTATTTACTTTTTTTTCCTCGGAGCTTATGCCAGTTTACTGTAAGCTATTCTCTTGTTAAGCAGACTTGCCACTTACAAATTAATACTAATAACTATGAATCGGTAAAATCTTTTTTTTCCAAAAAGTTCATACTACAAAATCGACAGCCAGCCCAAATTAAAGTATTTTAAGAATTGATTTGTTAATACCATAATTGCCTGTGCTTGTTTTTATACTTCGCAGCGACCCAGTCTTTAGTAGTAGTATCGTTAGAAGAGATTTTAATGATAGCGGAGTTGCTGGATGTGCCTCTGATGGCAAGCTCCGCACGATTTCGACTTCGTCTTGCGCCACGACCATGTCGACTGAATCCTACCGCATCTCTCTCGGCGTAGGGCCTCTGTGGTGGTCCTGATGTCCCTGTCCACCACAGAACAGATCACGATAGGGCATCGCTCTTAACGGGTAAATTTATTTACGTTTATTATCATTTATTTAAAATAAAAAATTTTAAACAATTTTTTTCTTTTGCAGGCTACAGCCGAAAGTCTTCGGTTGACTCGGCTGGCGGCAGCTTGTTCGAGGCCAGCTCTCAGGCTTCGTCGTCCTCTTCATCTTCGGAATGTTCCGATGATGAGTCGCATGATATTCATTCATTATGCTCAGAGGATGATTGCCAGGAGGTGTTGCGCCAAATCTTGCAGCATGACCAACCGGTGCATATTTCCATCAAATTGCACGTCACTGAAGACCAGTCTACCAATTGGATGTCGATTTTGAACCCAACTAACAACTTATTATATGTTGCTTTCCCAACTGATTTGCCCCCAGCTGGTTCCAAGGAGACTTTTATCTCACTTTTAGAATTTGCTGAGGACAAATTGGAGGTAGACGGCATTGTCTTGGTAATGCGAAAGGATCAACCGGAGTGTGGTCGTCTTATTGAAGCATTCCTCTTCATGGGATTCGAACCACTATCAAGAAAATCACCAAAGGCACCACCAGCAGCCATCAATGATAATGAGAACTACTATTTTCTTTACACCATCGAGGAGTAGAAAAAGGATAATGTTGACACACGATCAACTTAGACAAACGATTTGATGAATATAAACAACAATAACAGTAATAATAAACATTGAAATCTATTCAAATAAAATAATAATCAAACTATAATATGGTTTTAATGCCAACAATCAAAATAGTTAAAGCCCTTATATCTGACATATTGACCTCAATGTGTTCAATGAAAATCCAATTTAAATATTCTAAAAACTAATCATAAATCGTTTCTAATGTTTGTCAACGCTACTTTTTTCTTATTTTGTATGTTGCTTTTCTTTATCAAGATCCTTAAATACCTATAGCTTACAGCATAACACAACTTTGCTTCAGCCACGTTAAGAGCAAGCTTAAACTTGTCGTAAACTTATACCACAATATATATATTCAATATAAAAAAAAAAAATTAAAAATGTAAAAAAAAATTATATAAAACTACGAAAAAGTGAGAGAAAAAAAATGTCCTAGTATTAAGTATATTTGTGAATTATTACATTTATTTATGTTTTTCTATATATATATATTTTTTTTTCTATTTTTGAACCTTACTAAAACCAATTTATGTTATTATTGTATTTTACCCAAAAAAAAAAAATAATCACAACAATTTATGTATTTCACACAAGCAACAATATTATATCTATATATATATTTATATATAAACACAAATATAACCATATACAATATTTTTTATGTATTGTTGATGTGCAGAAATTGAAGCCGTCGCAAGCAAACATACAACACAACATATAATATATAATAAATAAATAAATGAAACATATTGCAAGCAAAACACTATAGTAAACATCTACATATATATAATATAGATTTCTATATATTCAAAAGAACTAAAGTTTCAAATCATCACAAAATATAAATAACAACAACAGCAAGCAATAAGAGAGTTAACCTTTTTATTTAATTACAATAATTTTTTGTCAAGTATATGCAATAAAACTAATGATACAATACATAAAAAAAACTGTATTAATATTGATACTGTATATAAATCTATTTTCATATATCCGTCTATATTTATATATACGTGTTCGGTTTGATTAATTGACCAATGCTTCTTCAGTAAGATAAGCGAATACTGATTACTGATGTGTATATAAAATTTATATACTTTGCAAGATATGGACTGTTTTTATGCTGATTGTGAAATTTAGCTATCAATAATCCTGAATCTTTAGCATAACGCCACGTAATCGGTTGGATTTCCCTAGTCTATTCCTCTTAAGAATCATCTAACTGCATACACAGCTGCCGTAAATCTTAGCTTTAAAAACACTATATAAATAAAAGTGTCTATACACAAGCTCAGACTTAATGGCCGATAAAAATACTATATACTCACACATATGTTATGTGTATATATTGGAGCTGGAGCGGCGTATACTGCGGCTGCCCTGGCCATATAAAAGATAACGTTATAACCAGCAGCGGAAGAGTTTCCGAAAGCAGTCGAAGTTTGGACGTCTACGTTTACACAACGCAATTGTATAGAAAATAACATGTTGAAGTTGGTGAGTGAGTATATAGATTTTATGGTCCGTGAAGGGAAGCAATATTGGGTTCGTTTGTTATCTTATCCGCTTAGATAGTGTTTGTATGTCGCTTCATCCATAACACTGACTAGGGGAAATGTTTTGATTGGATTTTTATTTGCTGTGTATTTTCTTTTAGCTGGTTATAGTCGCCACTATTTTATGTGCTGTGGTCTGGGCTACACAGCCTGTCCAGGATAATCGACGCCATCAGCACCAACACCATAAACGAGAGCATGGTCAGACTTTAGCTGCACATACTGGCCATCCGGTAGAACATGTTAAGCATGGCTCACATCATCAAAACAAAGAGCGCAATCATGGACAGCATCCTGTGTCATTGGCACCACATCATGGCAAGGAACACCATAAAGCGAGAAATAATAATAAACATCACAAGATCGCTAAAAGCCCAAAATCCCCCAAGGGACGTCAACATAACCAAAAGACTAATCATCACAAGAAACAGCAATTGCATAAGGCACATTTAAATGGTCACAAGCACAAGTAGACCACAAGCTTAAATGCAGTCATAATTGTTTAGTGTATTTAAAAAAATTGTTGATGCCACATTAAAAACAATTTATTTAAACTTAAGTAAAATTAAGAAATTTGTAATTTTTGTATACTTCTATATAATGGTCAGCAATCTTTGGACTTATGATCTAACACATAATAGCTTTAGCTTGTGTGCCTCGTAAAATTTGGGGGTTCCAGGTTCAGCTTTCAATTACCCAACGCGCTCGGGTTTTCTCTTTTAGTTTATGCTTTGCGGCTTGCCTCAACATTGTAATTACTATTTTAACTTCTTTGGAAGAGCTTAACAATCTTTTAATCCGGTTTTTTTTTAACGTATTGTAAACAATCCTCCCTCTTTATACCTGTCTGAGGGTTAGCGTTAATTGCTGTGGGGTCAAAAACCATCTATGACGTCATTTTTTGAATGAACTTGTTTTGTTTTTTTTGGATGACACAGTGGTCAAGTGAAAGGAGAAGCAAGTCAACTGGATATACCAATATTTATAGTATACTTAACAGTTTGTAACTTGATACAGAAAATATAAATATATTATATGTAAGAATATCATTTATTTGGTTGTTAGTAGAAATAGGGGTATTTTAATTTCTAAAGACGTTAAAAGTAGAGAGGCATCTATTTAGCCCCAAACTGGATAAATAGGGCGACGATAGTAGCGTCCATACCCTCTGTAACCGCCATATGCACCATAGCCGCCATAACCGCCATAGCCACCATATCCGCCATAGCCTCCATATCCGCCATACTTATACCCATATCCGCCTCCACCATAATAAGGACTATAATAACCAACACCAATACTATCTGCAGTGGATAGATCATTGGCTTCAGCATCAAGTGCCGAATTCTGAAAAAAAACCAACGGTAAAGTTTTAATTGAAGCAAGTTGAACACTGATCATTCCTTACCTCTATAGGAACTGCATTAGCTGGTGTCAGTAGTAAAATAAATGCAGAAAAACAGATAAAAGCCAATAATAATACTAACTGGAATTAGAGCACAGTCACAATTAAGTAATAGAAATCAATTAGCAACAAGTTGATATTTTACCTTTGCCATTGTTAATATTGTTTGTAAAATTTCACAGTAGAATTTTATTTGTATTTATTTATTTACTTTTTTCCTTTAAACTTATTAACGCCTTTCGCCTTTCGTGTAGATTTGTTCCGTTCAACTGGGCTGTTATTGATGAACTGTGATTCTAAACAGATTTATGATGATTCTTATATAGTGCGCAAAAAATATATATAAATATATGCCGGAGATTGATTTTGCACATTGATCATTGATTGGACAAACATAAGTCTGGAGAAGTCGTTAACCGTGAGGAAATTGAATTTATTTATTCATGTATCAGGGTCATACATTACATACTGTATATTAGAACTAAATTTTAAGTTAATTAAAACTAATTAAAAACTATCTTAGAAGAGTTTCATAGCTCCAAATAATAAATTCCTTTAAATTTACTAAAATCACTTAATAAATACATTGACGCATTTGTTATAAAAAAAACTTCACAATAAGTTAAACAAACAAAAATAAATTAGTCATTGTTATTGACAAGCTCATTGATTTGATTATAACAATTAGAACTTAGTGGGGAATTTATTTATGTGTCTCAATTTCATTTGGAAACATTTTCAAGCTTTCATTTGCTTAACGTTTGAATATCGATTTCAACAAAGAGTAGCCGCGTTGGTCACCTTGATATAACGATATCGATAGTGCTTTGCAAAACTATCGGCTATATCTTAAAAATGTCTGCCGCATCTTAAACGTTTCGCGAAAAAAGTGCCGGAAAATTGTTAAAACTCAACTAAAAGTGTTCAAAATATAATTATATAGGTAAAATAAGCAATAAAATTACTTATTTTAATTAAATAAATATTAAAAACAACACAGTGTGAGGCCTAAATGTGTGTGTAATAAAAGTAAAACGCGTCGGCAGCGGCGAGGTCTGCCTCTGCTTCTTCCTTTTTTACCTTAAAACTGTAAACGAAACGTGTGTAATTTGTTTTCATAGAAATTTTTTTTATTTATAGTGAAGAAGTGTCGCAGGCAAATAAGCGATGTCTATACCACCGTATATGATACCGCCCAACGCCTGGGCGGCCCAATTAATGGCCCAGCAGCAGGCGTATGCGGCAGCCCATGCACAACAAGCTCAACTGCATGCTCAGCATCAGATGGCTAACCAAATACAGCAAATTCCTCCGCCGGGTGCGCCATTACCACCGCCAGTTCATCCTAACGGCTTGTCTGGTGCGCCAGGAGGTGTTCCACAACCGCAACTAGGACAAATACCGACACCCAAACCCGACATTTTAACCGAGGAGAAGTTACAGGAGAAGGCCATTAAATGGCAGCATTTACAATCAAAGAGGTTTGCAGAGAAACGTAAATTCGGATTTATTGACACACAAAAGGAAGATATGCCACCAGAGCATATACGTAAAATTATACGTGATCATGGAGATATGACATCACGTAAGTATCGCCATGATAAACGTGTTTACTTAGGTGCACTTAAGTACATGCCACATGCTGTGCTAAAGCTTCTTGAAAATATGCCAATGCCTTGGGAACAGATACGAGATGTCCAGGTGCTATATCACATAACAGGTGCCATCACCTTTGTCAATGAGATCCCTTGGGTTATTGAGCCTGTCTACATTGCCCAGTGGGGGTAAGTGGTTGTTACATATTTCAATATATTTGTTTTGCTAAATATATCAATACTATTTATAGTACCATGTGGATTATGATGCGTCGTGAGAAGCGTGATCGTCGTCACTTCAAGCGTATGCGATTCCCACCTTTCGACGATGAAGAGCCCCCATTGGACTATGCCGACAATGTGTTGGATGTTGAGCCGTTGGAGGCCATACAAATTGAGTTGGATAACGATGAAGATAATGCCGTCTATAAATGGTTTTATGATCATAGACCATTAGTCGACACGCCGTAAGTGTATAATTAAAAAGTTTAAACTGCATTTATATTATTAACTTAAACTTAATAATTTGAAGTTATGTCAATGGGTCCACGTACCGAAAATGGAACCTTTCTTTACCCCAACTCGCTACGCTTTACCGTCTAGCCAATCAATTGTTGACGGATTTGGTAGACAATAATTTCTTTTATCTTTTTGACCCAAAGAGTTTCTTCACAGCCAAAGCTCTAAATATGGCTATACCCGGTGGACCAAAGTTTGAGCCGCTCATTAAAGATCATAATGTTGGGTAAGTGATCAATCTAATATATACTAATGACTTGATTAAATTGTACCATTTACCTAATTTACAGTGACGAGGACTGGAATGAGTTCAATGACATAAACAAGGTTATCATAAGACAGCCAATTCGAACAGAGTATCGCATTGCGTTTCCATATCTATATAATAATATGCCACACTTTGTGCATCTTAGCTGGTAAGTGATAGATCCTTAATTTATTAGATTTATTAACATATACACATGGTCGTAGAGTTGCCAGTTAAATGTGTTCAACGGGGAACGCTTCATACCATGTAAGATTAAACAATTTATTCCCAATTTACTACCAATTTAGCGATTGTTTCTCTTTGGGCTAGTGCAATGTGAATGTTCGTTGCGATTTGAAAGTTTAAATCGCAACTGCTGATAGTTGCATACAATTCTACATCCATAGCTTGACACCTTTTATTGTAATCCGTTTAATTATTCAATTACCATTCTTTTTAGGTACCATACACCCAACGTGGTCTATATCAAGACCGAAGATCCTGACTTACCTGCCTTCTACTTTGATCCACTTATCAATCCCATATCACATCGCAATGCTAACACAAAGATCCAAGAGCCCTTGCCTGATGATGACGAGGACTTTTCATTACCCGACGATGTTTGTCCTTTCCTGCAGGATACTCCACTATATACGGATAATACAGCTAATGGCATTGCTTTGTTGTGGGCGCCTCGTCCGTTTAATATGCGCTCGGGTCGTTCCCGTCGTGCAATCGATGTGCCTTTAGTCAAGTGCTGGTACAAGGAACATTGCCCACCTGGACATCCCGTTAAGGTGCGTGTCAGCTACCAGAAACTGCTCAAATACTACGTGCTCAATGCACTCAAACATCGTAAGCCCAAGCCACAGAAGAAACGGTAAGTGAATACCTTAAATTTAAATTATAAATTCAATCAATTATTTTTATTTATTCCTCGCAGTTATTTGTTCCGCTCGTTTAAAGCAACGAAATTCTTCCAAACAACCACGTTGGATTGGGTAGAAGCTGGTCTGCAAGTTTGTCGACAAGGCTACAACATGCTTAACTTACTGATTCACCGCAAGAATCTGAACTATCTGCATTTGGATTATAATTTCAATTTGAAGCCAGTCAAGACTTTGACGACAAAGGAACGTAAAAAGTCACGTTTCGGCAATGGTAATTAACCACTTAATTTTATTTTTGTGTATTGTATTGTATATTTCTCCGCTCTTTGAAGCTTTCCATTTGTGCCGTGAGATTCTTCGTTTGACCAAACTGATCATTGACTCGCATGTACAGTACCGTCTTAACAATGTAGATGCCTTCCAGCTGGCTGATGGCCTACAGTATATCTTTGCACACGTTGGACAATTGACGGGCATGTATCGTTACAAGTATAAGCTGATGCGACAGATACGCATGTGCAAAGATTTAAAGCATTTGATCTACTATCGCTTTAACACTGGTCCCGTTGGCAAGGGTCCTGGCTGTGGTTTTTGGGCTCCAGGCTGGCGTGTTTGGTTGTTCTTTATGCGCGGCATAACACCTCTACTAGAACGCTGGTTGGGCAATTTGCTATCACGTCAATTTGAAGGTCGTCACTCCAAGGGCGTAGCAAAGACCGTAACGAAGCAACGTGTTGAATCCCATTTCGATTTGGAGCTGCGTGCTTCAGTTATGCACGATATAGTAGACATGATGCCCGAGGGTATTAAACAAAACAAGGCGCGTACCATACTCCAACATCTTTCGGAGGCATGGCGTTGCTGGAAAGCCAATATACCTTGGAAAGTGCCTGGTCTGCCCATACCCATAGAGAATATGATACTTCGTTATGTCAAAATGAAGGCTGATTGGTGGACAAACACTGCGCACTACAATCGCGAACGTATACGACGTGGCGCTACTGTGGACAAGACGGTGTGCAAAAAGAATTTAGGGCGGTTGACACGTTTGTACTTGAAGGCTGAGCAGGAGCGACAACACAACTACCTCAAGGATGGTCCCTATATATCGCCTGAGGAGGCGGTTGCCATTTACACAACCACAGTTCATTGGTTGGAGTCACGCCGCTTTGCACCCATACCCTTTCCACCGCTCTCCTACAAACACGATACTAAGCTGCTAATTCTGGCTCTGGAAAGACTGAAGGAGGCATACAGTGTTAAGTCACGTCTGAACCAAAGTCAACGTGAGGAGCTAGGTTTGATTGAACAGGCCTATGACAATCCTCACGAAGCACTCTCCCGTATCAAACGTCATCTGCTGACTCAACGTGCCTTCAAGGAGGTGAGTTCCATCTCTTTATTTATTAAATCGTCCTTTGTTTTTATTTTTATCTTACGTTTATTTAGGTGGGCATTGAGTTTATGGATTTGTATAGTCATCTTATACCCGTGTACGAAGTGGAGCCGCTTGAGAAGATCACAGATGCTTATCTGGATCAGTATCTCTGGTATGAAGCCGACAAAAGACGACTTTTCCCGCCATGGATAAAACCCAGCGACACAGAACCACCACCGTTGCTTGCATACAAGTGGTGTCAAGGTACCAATCTATTAAAAGTTCAAGTGAAGAAAATAACTTACATGTGCATTTTGGGTGTGTGATTTGTGGCAAAGCGATGAGCTTAGATTCCATCCCCTTGTTGCAAACCTCACGCCGAAGGTGTCTCAATCAAGCAGCGATACCAAAAGAAATTCTATTAATGTTAAGTTTTATGTTGTAAGCACATCTAAACGTGAATCCCAGTTAAATAATTTGATCCTTGACAGGCATTAACAATTTGCAAGATGTATGGGATGTGGGTGAGGGTGAATGCAATGTGCTGCTGGAGTCCCGCTTTGAGAAGCTCTATGAAAAGATTGATTTGACGCTACTCAATCGTTTGCTGCGTCTCATTGTGGATCACAATATTGCGGATTATATGACGGCCAAGAATAACGTGGTCATAAACTACAAGGACATGAATCATACAAACAGTTATGGTATTATACGTGGTCTGCAGTTCTCTTCCTTTATAACACAGTACTATGGGCTGGTGTTGGATCTGTTGGTGCTGGGTCTACATCGTTCTAGCGAAATGGCTGGACCACCACAAATGCCCAACGATTTCCTCACATTCCAAGACGCAGTCACAGAAGTGGCTCATCCTATTAGGCTATACTGTCGTTATGTGGATCGCATTCATTTGTTCTTTAGATTTACGGCTGAAGAGGCGCGTGATCTGATCCAGCGCTATCTTACCGAGCATCCCGATCCCAATAATGAGAACATCGTTGGATACAATAACAAAAAGTGCTGGCCACGTGATGCACGCATGCGTTTAATGAAGCACGACGTAAATCTGTGAGTTCTGATTATAATTTTTTAAAAGATTTCAAAGTTTTAAACGTTGCCTTCTGTTCGCAGTGGTCGTGCCGTGTTTTGGGATATTAAGAATCGTCTGCCACGCTCTGTGACTACCATTGGTTGGGAGAATACTTTCGTGTCGGTCTATTCCAAAGACAATCCAAACTTGCTGTTCAACATGAGCGGCTTCGAATGTCGCATACTGCCAAAGGTTCCTTTACATCCAAATCTTTTACAAGTTCAGTTTTTAATTTGTTTATTTACTTGCAGTGTCGCACCCAAAATGAAGAGTTCACACATCGTGATGGCGTTTGGAATTTACAGAATGAAATCACCAAGGAGCGTACAGCTCAGTGCTTCCTGCGCGTAGATGATGAATCCCTGGGACGTTTCCATAATCGTGTGCGTCAAATTTTGATGGCTTCAGGCTCCACCACATTCACAAAGGTGAATTCAATCAATTAAAATCTATCTTACACAATGGTTATATTAATATAATCTCTTTAGATTGTCAACAAATGGAATACAGCTTTAATTGGGCTTATGACCTACTTCCGTGAGGCTGTAGTCAATACACAGGAACTGCTGGATCTGCTGGTAAAGTGTGAAAACAAAATTCAAACACGTATAAAGATTGGCTTGAACTCCAAAATGCCTTCGCGTTTCCCGCCCGTTGTGTTCTACACACCCAAAGAGTTGGGCGGTCTAGGCATGTTGAGTATGGGTCATGTGCTGATTCCACAATCGGATTTACGTTGGTCGAAGCAAACAGATGTAGGCATTACGCATTTCCGCTCCGGTAAGTTCTACTCATATTACAATATGTTTACAAATATGTTTTGTTTAATAATTAATTTTTGTTTGTTGAACAGGCATGTCGCATGACGAGGATCAGTTGATTCCAAATCTGTATCGTTATATTCAACCTTGGGAAAGTGAATTTATTGATTCACAACGCGTTTGGGCTGAGTATGCGTTGAAGCGACAGGAGGCAAATGCACAGAACCGTCGATTAACACTGGAAGACTTGGAAGATAGCTGGGATCGTGGTATACCGCGTATCAACACACTTTTCCAAAAGGATCGACACACATTAGCCTATGACAAGGGCTGGCGAATCCGTACAGAGTTTAAGCAGTATCAGGTGCTTAAGCAGAATCCCTTCTGGTGGACACATCAGCGGCACGATGGTAAACTGTGGAATTTGAATAATTATCGTACGGATATGATACAAGCCTTGGGCGGTGTGGAGGGTATTTTGGAGCACACACTATTTAAGGGCACATATTTCCCAACCTGGGAAGGTTTGTTCTGGGAGAAGGCGTCTGGCTTTGAAGAGTCCATGAAGTATAAGAAACTGACAAATGCGCAGCGTTCCGGTCTTAATCAAATTCCGAATCGTCGTTTCACGCTCTGGTGGTCACCAACTATCAATCGTGCCAATGTCTACGTAGGTTTCCAGGTGCAGCTGGATCTTACGGGTATTTTCATGCATGGTAAGATTCCAACATTGAAAATATCCTTGATTCAAATCTTCCGCGCTCACTTGTGGCAAAAGATACACGAGTCCATTGTGATGGATTTGTGTCAAGTGTTCGATCAGGAATTGGATGCCTTGGAGATTGAGACTGTACAAAAGGAGACCATCCATCCGCGTAAATCCTACAAAATGAACTCTTCATGTGCGGATATACTGCTATTCCCTGCCTATAAATGGAACGTATCGCGCCCTTCATTGCTGGCCGACACCAAGGACACCATGGACAATACAACCACACAAAAGTACTGGTTGGATATACAGTTACGTTGGGGTGATTACGATTCACACGATGTGGAGCGTTATGCCAGAGCCAAGTTTTTGGATTATACCACGGATAACATGTCCATTTATCCATCGCCAACAGGTGTACTTATTGCCATCGATTTGGCCTACAATCTGCACTCAGCATATGGCAATTGGTTCCCTGGCTGTAAGACCCTTATTCAACAAGCGATGGCTAAGATCATGAAGGCCAATCCTGCGCTATATGTGCTCCGTGAGCGCATACGTAAAGCCCTGCAGCTGTACTCATCCGAACCAACGGAGCCATATCTTAGCTCCCAGAACTATGGTGAACTTTTCTCCAATCAAATCATTTGGTTTGTGGATGACACCAATGTGTATCGTGTGACTATTCACAAAACGTTTGAGGGTAATTTAACAACAAAACCAATAAACGGCGCAATTTTCATCTTTAATCCACGTACTGGACAGTTGTTCCTCAAGATTATTCACACTTCTGTGTGGGCAGGTCAGAAACGTTTAGGTCAATTGGCAAAATGGAAAACAGCTGAAGAAGTTGCCGCTCTCATTCGATCATTGCCCGTGGAAGAGCAGCCCAAACAGATTATTGTCACCCGCAAGGGCATGTTGGATCCACTTGAGGTGCATTTGCTCGATTTCCCCAACATTGTTATTAAGGGCTCAGAGTTGCAGCTGCCCTTCCAAGCCTGTCTTAAGGTGGAGAAGTTTGGTGATCTAATTCTAAAGGCCACAGAGCCGCAGATGGTGCTATTCAATCTGTACGATGATTGGCTCAAGACAATATCCTCATACACAGCATTCAGTCGTCTAATCCTCATCCTACGTGCATTGCACGTTAACACGGAACGCACCAAGATTATTCTAAAGCCAGATAAAACGACAATAACAGAGGCACATCACATCTGGCCAACGTTAACGGACGAGGAATGGATAAAGGTGGAAGTGCAGCTAAAGGATCTCATTCTTGCCGATTACGGTAAGAAGAACAATGTGAATGTTGCCTCTCTGACACAGTCTGAGATCCGTGACATTATACTCGGTATGGAGATCAGTGCACCCTCAGCACAACGTCAACAGATTGCTGAAATCGAGAAGCAAACCAAGGAGCAGAATCAGCTTACTGCCACAACGACACGTACAACAAACAAGCATGGTGATGAGATTATCACATCGACAACGTCCAATTATGAGACGCAAACATTCAGCTCCAAGACGGAATGGCGCGTGCGTGCCATTTCTGCGACGAATCTGCATCTTCGTACGAATCATATCTATGTAAGCTCCGACGATATCAAGGAAACTGGGTACACTTACATTTTACCCAAGAACATACTAAAGAAGTTTGTGACTATATCCGATCTACGTGCTCAGATCGCTGGTTATTTGTATGGTGTTAGTCCCACGGACAATCCACAGGTTAAGGAGATACGTTGCATTGTGATGCCACCGCAATGGGGTACACATCAGACGATAAACTTGCCCAATGCACTGCCAACACATCAATATCTGAAGGATATGGAGCCACTGGGCTGGATACACACGCAACCAAATGAATTGCCACAGCTTTCACCACAGGATATTACGACACATGCGAAGATCATGCAGGAGAACACAAACTGGGATGGTGAAAAGACAATTGTTATCACTTGTTCGTTCACGCCTGGCTCCTGCTCCCTCACAGCATATAAGCTAACGCCGTCAGGTTTTGAATGGGGTTCCAAGAATACCGACAAAGGCAACAATCCCAAGGGCTATCTGCCCTCGCACTATGAACGCGTACAAATGTTACTGTCCAATAAGTTCCTTGGTTTCTTCATGGTGCCAGCGCAAAGTAGTTGGAATTACAATTTCATGGGTGTGCGACATGATCCTAATATGAAATACGAGCTGCAATTGGCCAATCCAAAAGAATTCTATCATGAACATCATCGTACATCGCATTTTCTGCTCTTCTCAAATCTCGAGGATGGCGGCGATGGCACTGGAGCTGATCGTGAAGATATGTATTCATAAATTCATACAAAAATCTTGTACAATTTTATCCTTTAAGTAAGCAACAGAAACAATTCTTTAACCAATCCTTTTATAAGCGTTTGTGAGCGTCTGCCGTTAGATAAAATTTTGAAAAGTAAACAAAAAGCAAAAATAATAAATAAATCCTTCAAATTAATTTCCATAATTCTCCGCCAAGTCCAAACATTTGTTGCCATGGCAAAAACAACAACAAAAAACTCAAAGCTACAAAGGACACAGTTCATCATTTGGCTTCATTTCCATTTAATTCATCCTTTTTCCCTACAAGACATAACTTAATGCATAACATTTAACTATTTCGTGATCTGATTACGACTATATATATGTTGTAAGTATTATGTAGTATTATGGTTACAAAAATTTCCAATTATGTTTTTTATGTGTTTGTTTTATGGTTTCGTTTTTTGGTTTCTAGGTACGTCAGTTAGTTGATGGTTTGGCTGCCATTTGACCTGGTTTAGGAGCATTTCCACAGCAAAATCGCCAAATTGCCGGCAAAGAATAAATAGAGTATGTTCTCAGTCTCATAGGATACTTCAAAGCCGAACCCCTCACCGACAACGACATGCCAATATATTCCAAATTTCTTATCCATGGATTCCTTGATCATTTTGGCAGCCATCTGTTGGATCAGATCATATACTCAGTCATATATACATATGTATATATAAGTTGATTTTTAATCCACATTTACCTCATAATTAGAAGAGTATTTCTCACAGATGGCAACACTTAAGTCTATAACTTCAGTTCGCATCTCTTCCTTCATATCCGAGTGCTATAGAAGGTAAATATTTATATGGTTTTGGGATATATTTAGTTATAATATAGCTTAACCGACCTTTACTAACGGATATGTGTGCACGATTTTTTTGTCGGCTCCTTGGCCTTCACCCTCATCGGCCATGTCTTGTCAGTTAAAGGTAGGTAGACCGCCTTACCGACTTGTTTCCAAAGAAGTACTAAAGATGGTATAGTTCTTTCTTCAATATAAAAGAACTATAAGGACACGCAAATATAATATAATACAAAAAAAAGGACGGTGTACACACACACACACACACACACTCACATTCAGGGACTAATGTAATAAAAATTGAGTTAAATTCCTATTTGTATGTGACATACAATTCAAGGTACTATTCACATCGGGTAACTCTATATATCCTATACTATTAGCTGTAGTATATATGATATGATGACTGGCATGTGAATGAATGTATTTCAATGTTTATGAATATTGTTGTCACGCCAGGCTCACACAAACACACACACATACACTAGGCTGTAGCTGCTATGGCAATTTTTAGTTTTGCCTGTTGAGGAGCACGATTCACTTGCAACTGACTGACGTCGACTCCATTAACTTTTCTGAGCCAGGCAACCGCAAGAGCGAAATGTAACACACACATACAAATGTACATATATAAAGCCATGAAACAGGGTGATGGTTAATGGACAGCAAATTGTTGTTGTTACTCTTGCTGTTGTTGTGCTGCGTTTGCGCCAAGTCTACAGTTGAACTGATTGCCACCCCCTTAACAATAACAATAGCAATTTCCGTCCGAGTGCCAGCTAGACGGATGCCGGTGTCTCGTCATCTTGGCGGCCACCCTCAAAATATTTGCCAGTATCATTCAACATTGGATTTAGATGCTTGTTTTTCGCTACATATCGGCAAATGGATGGGGGTAGCACCCTCAACATAAATCTGTAAATTGAATACAATTTCTAGGAAAAACCAAGACCCATCCATACACCATAAAAAGGACTCAAACAGTTCTCCTGTCAGGCCAGCAGCATGCTGTTAGATTTATTTACCCCGTGGCAATTAATACATATGTGCAGAACTTATTTCTATTAATCCCAGGTCTCTCCAACGTTATTGGAAGCTGCGTTTCCAATTGCTTCATAATCATCATCGTCATCCTCACCAAAAACATCATTATCATTGTCATAATCATCATCATCATTGAGACTAAACTTATCAAAGTCCAAATCGTCGTCTTCCTCTTCATTCTCTATAATAATAAACCCATTTTCAACTTGTTTATTTTTTTGTTCTAATAGTCGATCCAACATTTCCTGTGTAGCTCCATGCATTTGAGTTCTTTCTAATATCTCAGAAATTGGTATCTTAATTACATTGTTGTCCGCATCAAAGTAATCATCAAAAAACTTGTAACGATTCATTTCGTACTCAACTTTAGCCCAGATCTTTTCCTCAAGCGTACGATTATCCACAAAGAATGGATAATCTACGTCATGTACACGTTCGTATTGAGATTCAGTGCCTGGGACAGGTGTAGAAATAATTGGTTCTAACAATGGCAAGTTCTTTATATCTCTTCTTACAAAAAGGGCTATTTGGGAGACATAACCAATAGATTCGTGACCTTCTGGTGGTTTACCAACACCAATCAGGCTAAATAAGTAATTTGGAAATTTTTCAGTTATACTTATGCACCAGTCTTCAAACTGTTTACGTGTCCATTCAAATTTATGGTCGAAATGACGAAAACCATTTGATAAAAGTGGTTTAAATTTCGTGAAGATAACATTAAAATCGGAATTTGGTGTACTAAACATAACAATTTTAGGCTGTATAAAGCCAAATATGTTCAATGGTATCTTAGCCAAAACATCATCAGAGACGTGTTCAATTCTAGAAAAAGTAAAAAAAAAATATTAAATATCAGAATGTATGATTGTTAGATGCCCGCAGACTTACAGTTCCAGTGCTATGACGGCATCTGTGCCTATCAATTCTTTGGCCGAATCAGCAACGCTGCCATGGAACACTTCGACACGTAATGGGCGATCTCGGTGTTTAATAAAATCCGAGAGCAAAGGTTTAGTGCGGAATGAAGCAGCCTTTAGACATTCATCATCAATGTCAACCTATTAATATGATCGAGAGTTAAAAAAATATTTGAAATTAACCGCCTGTTTCCATATCCAAGCGTTCCAATAAAGAAAAAAATAAGTTTATTTATCTGGCAACGCTGCATAAAAATGAAACGATACAAAATGGCGAAACGATACGGCAACGAAACAGCTTGTCACTTCAAGTGCGTGTGTGTGTGAGTGGTCCGAGCACGGGTAGCAGTGCACGAAGAATATGTAATTTGTTGTGAAAATCAATTGAATATCAACATAAATATATTCAATTGCAAAACAGTGTGGATAATGTGCTTTTAGGCACACACATGCACAAGAGTAAGCATTAATTGCATGCTTCAAAGCGTGCATAGTGAAAATTTTTCTTGTATTGCTGGGAGAAAAAGACAACGTGAAAACAAGAAGAAGAAAATACGTGAAAGAAATACATACTAAAAAGTGGCAAAACGAATTAAAGTTACCGAACAACCAAATGCTATGAAAAATCTATGATTTTATTTAAAATCACGTAATTAGTCGATACTATGGAAAAAATAACGTTAATTTGTGCTAAACCTTTGCCAATGCCGGCGCAACTAAATCAATATTTCATATAGCCAGCCAATTTCTGTCTGCCTGTCAGCCTCCGTCTCATCATTTGTCTAACATGGCGCTTGTTAAATTATGGTGTTTGTATGAAACAATGTTACTTGTGCAGTAAAATAACAAATTTCTTGGAAAATATATATATTATTTAAAAATAGTAACAGTGATTAATAATATCAAGTTATCGGGGATTTTTTTTCTCTACATATTTGTTTTGTTGTGTGTGCATATCGTATAGTTAACACCAATGCAAGACATATTATATATATATATGTGTGCGTCCATGTGTGTATGCATGCATGTAAGATGTACAAGCCCCGTTTCCATATTGTTGCCATTCCGCTTTAGCCGACAATGTTTCATTCAATTTGTTGCGATGCAACGATGAAATTCAAAACAATTGGCTTTGAAACTTAAATTAGTGGTGGCAAAACAATAAAAAAAAAACGAAAGAAAAAGCAGGAAATACATACGTAAAATTATTAATCAGCAGCAGCATTAACAATGCGATATATTTCTGTGCTTGTATTTCTGGTTTATTGCCTAAAACAAATCATAACTTAAAAATAAACTCAATAGCCCAATTCTTCTTCTTGCCACAGCTACAATAACAAATGTCAACAGAAGCGAGAGTGGGGTAAAAACAATAACAAAAGAGAAGAGAATACTCGCAAAAACAAAACATTTCAAACTTAACGTTCCTTTATGCGCCTTGCGTTGTTAATTTGAGACTGACTCTCGAACCAGTCGAAATTGGAATTGATTCTTGGCTAATAAACGCGATACGAAACGAATTGCCGTCTACAAAATTAAAATGGGCAAACGTATTGCATCAGAACGCCAGGATGCTACGCCGCCGCCAACAAAATACAAAGCAGAGTGTTCAGAACGTAGCGCACGCAAACGCAAGCGTTCCGCTATTAGAGCCTCCCGGGTGGAGAAGTGCCAACGTATTAGCGGCAGCTCTAATGACAACAATTCTGACTGGCATGAGAACGATGATGAAGATTCGTCCTCTTCCGGTTCATCAAATGATGCACTGATTCAAACGCCACAACAGCAGCATCTGGGACGTAATCAGTGTCCTATCAACCTGCGCACATCATTATTGTCTTTGTCTACATTTGCCAGCGGTGGACAAAGCGATCATAATAATTCCAATACCGATTCACCACGACCGGTTTATACATTACGCCCCTCAGTTGTCAATGGAGCCATCATGAGAGATGTGCTTTCAAAGGCCTGGCGATTAGGACGCCCTATAGGTATATAATTATATTGTCACTTTTAATAGCAATTATCTTATTTAACTTTAAATTGAAACTTTATTCAGGTAAGGGAAACTTTGGGGAGATATTTCTTGCCTCGGATGATACTATTTGCCCGGTTTCATCGGAGAGCGCCAAATATGTGATCAAAATAGAGCCACACTCCAATGGGCCACTCTTCGTGGAGATACATTGCCTTATAAACACTAATCAAACACAACGTAAGTAAAGGGTGTAATTTTGTTTGTTGCCTTCTGTAATTATCTTTTAGTTGCATCTACAGAAACCACAAATAGCAACGAAGATATATCCTTACAAAGATTGCCACCTCGCATAAGCAATGGACCACCATCTGGAATTCCAAAGTACATTGCATCTGGCACACATTACTTTGGTGACGGTCGTTATAGATTTCTAGTGCTTCCACGGTTCGATCGGGATCTGCACTCGCTAATAAAGAATGCGAAAGTTGCACAAAAGTCCCTTTTGGCTATAGCTATACACATCATAAATGTGCTCGAACATTTACACGATAAGGGCTATTGTCACAATGACATTAAAGCACAGAACCTGATGATATCTAAGTGTAAGTACCTTAAACAAGAGGTAATGCAAGGGTCCAAAAGCTACGATGAGCACTATGATGAAAAACAACAGACAACGGATAGTGGGAACAGTTCCGAGCAAGAGACCAATGACGATGATTATTTTATAAAGAATGAAAAGTTTGCAATGAAACGCATAGAGCCCGTTAAAGAGGATAATGATGCTGAGGACGAAGATGAAGATTTTGATGATGGTGCCACCACGAATAGCAACAATAGCAATAGCCTAGATATGTATCATACCCCAGAAAACAAGAATAAGAGACGTGTACGCAATCTTCATGTTGAATTTAGCGGATCAAATCCAATGCGTTCTTGTCGACGTAACGATAGTCGAAATTCTAGCTCTATGTATGAGGAAATGGTCAAGTCACATTATCTGCGTCCGACCAAGCGTGTCAGTTATTCAGAGTTCTTTAACGATGATGTTTATCCAATGAAAACTAATACAAACACTGATAAGACCCCAGTCAGCTCAGATAATGAGTGGGAAGAGTTTGTGCCACCGTCACTACGTTCGGGCGTTGCAACGGCTTCCAAACGGACCTCACGCTCTTCCACTTACAATACAAAAACACGTTTATCACGCCGCCAGGAGAAACAACAACAGTTGAAATCTGATTTGACTGAAACTGGTCGCAATGGTAGCAATGTTAGAGCTAAGCACAATTCCACACAGTATCAGATAATGCCAGTTGAAGAGGAACACATTTTCCTTATCGACTTTGGTCTTGCCTCCAAATATCAGGATCGTGATGTACATCGGCCGTTTATTATGGACCAGCGACGTGCGCACGATGGAACCCTGGAGTTTACGTCACGTGATGCACATTTGGGTGCACATTCACGTCGCAGTGATTTGGAGTGTTTGGGCTACAATTTATTGTACTGGTCGGAAGGATATTTGCCGTGGAAGGATATGGCACAGCAACAGCAGCAAGAAAAGGTACATTGCGCCAAGGAGCTGTTGATGACCGATGTGTGTGAAATGCTGCGACAAATCTATGGCAATCAGGTTCCTAAATATTTGGGCGAATTCCTGCAACAAATTGGTGTGCTTGGATACCAGGAAAGACCCAACTATGAGCGTTATCGTAATATATTCAAGCGTGAGTATCGTCGGCTTGGCTTTGACTGCAGCCAGATGCGTTTAAGTAGCGATGAAATATGGCGTACTCGTGTTTCTATCAAGGATGAAGTTGATAGCAGCGCTAAGTGTGATATATTCGAGTTGAACAACAAAGCTGCGAGTAGTGTGATGCGGACTTCAGCACTCGGTACGCCATTCCAAGAGCACTCACTCACAAATCGTGTATCGCCTAAAAATCTGCGTTCCAAATCCAACAAGAAGAATACCAAAAAGAAATTCTCATGGGCAGAGGTGCTATCACAAGATCCTGACCAAATAGCACGCGAGCGTGCCGTCAAGGAGTATGAGCGTGAGGAAGTCATATGCCCGCTACAATCACGTCTGCCCAGACGCTACGAGGGCAAACCGACCTATGCGATACTGGCCGTGGAGCAAAGTAGACGCGACAAGGGTCTAACAGTGCAGGAACACAACAACGAAGATGCACCTGAACATGAAAAGAAGAAGCATTCGATTCACAATGCAGTTGCAGATTTCGCTGATGAAAGAGGTGAAGGTGAGGATGGAAACGAAGAGACAGACGCAGATGAAGACGTAAAGGTAAGATACGGCCCACAATGAAGTTTAAATATATGTGAATATTATTAACTTAAATACAATATCTTTTTTTCAGATGGTAAACAATGGCACAACGGCTGTCAAAAATCGGGGACGTGCACAGTCAAATAGCAAAACGAGGCAAATCCAACAGTTTTCCAAAAAGATAAACAAAAGGATACGTAATGGGCCGGGAAAATCTCAGAGTCCAAATCGTAACAGCAATGCGACACCATTAACAGCAGTCGGGAGCAACAAACGTGGCTGCGCCACTCGTAAGGAAAATGCCACTATGGCATCTGCCACAGGTGAAGATGAGCATAAGCTTAAATCCAGTCGGGCCGTGGTTAGTGTGGATGTCGATCAATCCAAACAGCGGCGCACGCGTCGTTGCCTATATAAGACTGAAACAAAATTGCTTGGAGAACAACACGATGTGGAGAACAATTCAAATTATGCCACAAATATGCAAAACGTATATAGTGTATGGCAATTTGATGATGAGAACAGCTACGGCAAGGGGCGAAATGTCACCTCGTCCAGGCATTGTCGCAAGTGATAGATAGATAGTTAGATATCCTACAATAGCAACCACATAAAAAACCAATAAACACCTTGGGAGAGAAACCGTGAAATGTTTAAATTAAACATTTTCACGCAACTATGAAATCTACATTCGAACAGATGCAAATATATTCGATTTATCGATAACAATAGCTGCTGCGCTCTCAAGTATTCTTTAGAAATTAATATCGTGTAAGTGAAGCAGAAAAGAAATTGTAAGAAAAATGTTGATAAAGGCAGAGAAAAAAAACAAATCAAATAGTGTGCATGCCACTAGGTGATTATTTGATAAATTTTTTGTTGCCTTCATATTTCGGTAAAATTGAAAAACGTCAAAATATTTTTTTTTTGTAATTTCATTCTTATTAGTTTGCGTTTTTAAGATATTAACTTTAACTTTGAAAAAAAGTTTGATGATGCATCTTAAGAGACCATCAAATAGGTAGATTGTTACATTTGTAGAATAAATATGTATGATGATATAAAGTTAATGATAATGTTGAGGATTAATATGAAGATGAGAATGATGTGTAGGCACAGTGAATAGTGCAGTGTTAGATTATATATTGATCTTTATAGCAAATGATCGTTTTATTTTAATTTAAATTTGTTTTTTAAGTTACTCGCTTTAGGTTGCACCTATTATTATATAATAAATCTAAATGTAATCCCACTTTAAAATCAGAAAGGAAAAAAGTATTTAATTGCTATATGAAAGTTAAAATTGCCTAAAATAATTATAAAATTCTATGTTAAGATATAACTGCGGATATAAATAAAACACATAGAAATTATATGTCTTCAAAAATTACCCAAAAAACAATTTGTTAAAATTATAATTAACTAAATTTTTTTACAAACCTGGATTATATGTTCGATTGTTTCGATGCGACGTATTAATTGAAACAGACGCATTTCAGCACATCTATAGAAAAACGAATACCAATAAGAATATAAAATATATAAAGACAAAAAAAAAGTATAACGCACCCAAATTCAGCAATTTTTTTTATTTTATTTGTCCAGCGTGAATCTTCTAGAATTTGAATTGCTGCACAATACCGCTGTTCGTACACCGGCGGATCAAATTTGATATCCGTGTCAGTCATAGTTGTTCTAGTCTTAAAATCACCACAAGGGAACGTATACTCGAACTTACTAAACATTTTTTTCTTTAAATTTCAAAAGATGGGAATGTATAAAATTCTTTTACAACTTTATTCCAGGGGCTCTTGTGCGACCGTAACTTGTCAATGTAAAAAAGCCAAAAAGAACGTCTGAGCTAAAAATTGCAAGCAGCCAACTTCATGGCTTTACTCTGACAGCTGACTGTAGAGTTGCGTTACCTTGAGCACTTTGCGTTCTTATCGATTCTAGTGTAATCGAAATAAACGCATGGTTGGATATCGCGCGCGATGTTGTTAAATCAGTTAAAAGTGTTAAATTAGAATACTTATTGTGTATTCTTTACATAAATTTTAAAGAAAAGTGTAGTATAGTAGTATACGACGTTATTGTTAAGATAAAATTGATTGTATGGTGCTCTGATTATTGAAAATTGTGTAAGAAAACAAAATGCACAGCCATGTTCATTTTTTTAAGTGCATGTGCAGTGTACAGCAGTATGCACTGTGCAGCACTGTGCAAATTCTATACGGTAAGTTTTGTTGTTTCTTCTAAAGTATAATAGTTAAACGTCTGCTAAAATAATAAGATATTGAGCCGAAAAGGTTATTTATTTATTTTATTTTATTTTATTACTTAGAAGGTAAACAATATAATTATTAATCTGCTACAGGGTTTAAGCACTAGCTGCCAGGGTTATCGGCTCTGAAAACGTTAAATTAGCAGTGTTGTGTGTAAAATACTTATTTTGTATTGGGGCTAAGCTTTTTTTTTTGTTTTTATATTTGGTGAGGCTGCTGTTTTGTCGGTTAAACTAAAACTAAAGAAACAACAACCACTAGGAAGTAACAAAAGGGTCCCAAAACACACAAACACAATCAAAGCCCAAATATTGTTTGACCCTCATTAAGTTTGATATTTTCTTAACACATTAAAGACGCTCAAGATGTAAAACCCACTAGCGCCAGTATAAACCTAGTTAGTTTTTAACTCTCTTATACTGCTGGCGCCCAGGAATATAGAAAAAGTAATTTAAACAAGAACAACAAACATGCAACAAGATATGAAGTAAAGTAAATATTAAGACAGCCTCTGGGTAGCGCAAAAACAACATAAAAAACGAGTTTGTAATTTTTGCATTCTTTTTTGTTGCTTTCTTTCTTGCTTCTTCTTTTCTTTATGGCAATAATACAATTTCGTAACAAAAGTTGAACCATTTCAGTTGCTCTCATTATTGTTGGGTTTTCTTCTTGATTTTTTTTTCTTACTGCTGTTGTAGTTGATTTTGGGGGTAAAACCATTTTAGGCGTTAACTTGCCCTCATTGAATTTACCCCAAGTTAAATGAAATGTTCTCGTTGTTTTATAATATATATATATATATATATATATATATATTTATATACATGAAACTTTTGGATAACGAGCAAGATATCAAATAGCCCTCTGATTCTCTATCCCTTATCTCTTTCTCCCTTTCTCTTTGGAAAAATACTCATAAAAACTTGCCAATGCTCCATTATGAACACGCACACGTAGAAAGGTAAACAAATTTGTTGAGACGACAATTTTAGAATGCGACAACAGCAGGAGGAGCGAAGAGGAGAAGTAGGAGCAGCAGGACAAGAAGCAGTGCTGTCCAGACTAGACTGGGACAAAAGCACTAAAGCTGGTCAGGAGGTAAGCAGCAAATGAAAAATACATTGGACAAAGTATAAAAGAAAATTATGCAAAAATAAACACAAACACACACAAAGCCAAAGTGTAGACAAAAAAGCACGTGAAGCATGAAAGTAAAAAGTATGATAAAAACCAACGCTTACTCTCACTGTTTTTTTTTATCTCCTGTTTTTTTTTTTAGGTCTGTTTTCAAGGTGATTATCCATAAGCCTCAAGCACACGGATACTCCTCAAAAATGGGTCTCAAATGACTGAAGACAAAGTTTTGCGTCAGCCCAGAAAGATGGAAGATGTGCCATACGTGTGCTCGTACTCCTGCTGCTGCTCCAACTTCAGCTCCTGCTGCTACACCAACATCACAGCTACAGTTGCTGCCGCTTGTTCATCTTTAACATTGGGCAGAGTTAAGGTAGGTGAAGATTCAAGCGTTAATACCTATTTTTTAGCTGTGCACCCAAATACCTAAATTTGTTAACCACCCAATCTCCAACCCACCCGCTCATCCACTCACCCACCTTTTGCACAGTGACAATGAAACGCGGATAAAGCATTTTACGTGCTGACGCCGCTGGCAGTTGCCTTCCAGGCAGCTGTTTGTCTTTGTCACGGGTATGAGTACATGAAAGAACTTCTGGGTTGAGTTGTCTTCCAGGTTGTTTGCGTCGCTGATTTCGCATAAATTATGCAGGCATTGGGCAATGGCAGTGGTAACGTCCAATGGCAACAGTAACAGTAACGGCATCACTTACAACCTGGTAAATGCTACGTGCTTGGTTGCATACAGGCGCCCGAAAAAGTAGACTTTATTTTTGGCCCAACAAATTACTGAAATCTGCCAGAATAGGGACATAGTATTATCGGGATATGCGTCCCAAAAGCGTAAGCATTTGGGATACATTTGTGTCTTCTAATTTTACATCAGCTTTGTGCTTTGTATATTGTACACTTTCGGCTGCCTTATCGACGAGTATACAAGTTGTTGTGTAGAAGCGTGTAGAAAGGGGGAAACAGGATGAAAAAGGACTATACAAAACCACACAAAAGATATTTGCATTTCAACATGAACGAAATTAGTTTGGTTAGCTTTCTATCCTAATGAATTTCTATGTGTGTGTGTGTCCATTTTTGGGTATGCTTTGCCTTTATGCGGGTTTTTCTAACCAATGACATTTAAGAACCCCAAATCAAATAACTATATATACTATATATATATATAAATAAATATATATATATATATATATGATAGGAACGTTGCTAGACAATTTGAAAGTGCATTTGACTGGAAGACCGCAAAACCAATTCATCATCATGCCACATACACAAAAGCTATAACCCTGCAACAATTCCTGCATCCACAGAAAAAACATTTACGTAAATGAAATAACATTCATGTTGCCTTATACAAAGAAAGCGAGAAAGAAAGAGACAGAATGACAAAGATAGAGAGGGGTGATTGTAGAGTATATGCAAAGCGAAACTCATGATATTACACATAAACTGCCTGCAATTTCTGAACAAGGCAACAAGTTGGCCAGAATTTTTGTAGTTGTTTGTATTGTTGTTGCTGTTGGTGTTGCTATTGCTGTTTTTGCCCCTGACACATTTCTGTGGCAATACGCTTTGGCTTGCCCAGAGCAGAACGCGGCAACAACCAGCGGTTACACCTCTCCACAATACACATTGCATATGTTTCGATAGCTCCGAGAACTGTACAATCTCTCTATGAGCTGGAGTGCAGCGAGAGTACATATAAACCTTGTACATTGTTTGCCTACAGTTCGTGTACAACGACCGCACATGGAAATCAAATGAAAACTAGTCTGAAACTGGTAAATATGAGGGGCGGCCATTGGGGCCATTGTGCCATTGGGCCAAGGGGGGGAGGTTTTGGAGCAACGCTTTGCTATGCTGCTATGGGGCTAAGGGGCATAGGGTTTAGCCAAGGGCAACAGACTGACACCAATAGCATACCCTACACGCACACACATACACATACACACACATGCACAGTTAACTCCTTGTGCTGATTTTAACATAAATATGACTGGAAATGGCCAAACCCTTTGCCCCACTAAAAGGTCCTTGCGTGTACATTTTAATCAGCGCTGCCAAAAAAACACAAAATTTAATTTTCAAAAATTTTATTTTGTGTACTATATAATAAACTGATTTTATTTGGGTGCAAGGATACAGATTTGAGGCTGCCTTTTAACCATTTGACTTTTTGACTAACTTTAAAGTTAGTTACTGTAATTAAGGTTCGTTTTTTTCTGAAACTGTTTTAAGTACTCAAAGGATAATATGCAGCTTCAGTGATAGTTAGCCTAGTTAATAAATGGTTCAGCTTTAGTTAAATGTAAATCCTTTAAGTAAACTCTTACTCATGTATTGTTGCTGGAAAAACTGTGTAACACAACACAACTTTCCATATTTAAACGAACAGGAAACGTTTTCCATTTGATAAATTTTTGTGGTGTGAATAACAAAACATAATCCAGCGCATAATAAGGTTTTATTTAAATATTTAGCTGAATCATCTATAACAATGAGCTATAATTTGGTTGAATAACTTTATTTTTGTTGTGCTGTGGCGGGGGGTGGGAGTGGGGCATTGCAAGGGAGTCCGGAGGATTGGACACAAGTCGCATACACATTTGTTGTTTCAGTCGTTTATTGGCAATTTGTTGCGGTTGTGTAATTTTGGTATAACATTACGACGATGTCCTTGTCAACGAGCGTGGACCATATCGAATTCCCAAAAACACCTGCTGGTACTGTGTGGTGGGGGGAGGGGGAGGTGGGGTAGAGGAGTATTATATTCATGTCACGACAGGCAGAATTTCAGAATTGTGTATAGCTGTGTGTGTGTGTGTGTGCGAAGGTGTATGTATAGGTGTAGTTACGAATATGTAAATGACACGCCCAAAACGCACATTATACGCCCACATGCCAGTTGCCGAATGTTAGGCAAGTGTGTTGAATGCTTTTAATAACTTTAATAATACACATACACTCTCACACACACACACACACACACACTTATATATACATATACATATATGTAAATACACATATATATGCAAATAGTAGCTGCAAACAATGGACTCATCCTGTCCTGAATTTTAGTAAACTAAGCACTCATATTATGTCCTTGTGCCCAAAATTGCACACAGCATTTGAAAAGGAGAGCCACTTTTATCCTTGTGTTAGGTTCTACTACCATTTAGATGTTAAGCTCACCTGGCCAGTGTGTTTAGGTAACTTGAAGCTGGCTAGGATTAAACAACCAGATGACGCTCTCCTTGCTGTTGTTGTTGTTGTTGTTGCTGTTTATTTGCATTAGAAACTTTTCAAATGAAATCAAAAGATAATTAAATCAGTTTGACGTTCACATTTGAGTGTGAGTTTTATGCTATAAAGCAGAAGCACACAAAGAATGGCTAAAAGAATAATGGAGACAGTGAAACAGAGATACACAGAGAGAGAGAGAGAGAGAGAGGGCAACCACTTCCTATTTGAAGCTCATAAAATTTCTAAAGAATTTACTCCCCGAGGCATTTGAATGAAATTTTTGAATCATCCCACAGCTAAAAGTTAATTAAGGCAACTGCTGTTGTGCTGAGTGTACACAGCATGTGGGTGTATATATATGTGTGTGTGTGTGCGGGGCAAGTAAGGATGTGGCATAGACACAAACACACTTTTACACACACACACACATCAATTACAAAAGCTGCCAAAAATCGTAGACAAAAGTCCTGTGGGTGAATTGTTGCTTTAGGTGCTGGTTGTGCTGGTATCTTTGGTACCTATGCAAAACACGTATACGTCATGTGGGCCCAACGACAGGGCATAATTCGTCCAATTAGACGTGTTTTGTGTATGATGAAACCAGTAGCCACAGAGTAAAGGGAGATTCAAGCTGCATGCAGCTGTCACATCGTGTCCAACACAAACAATAACCAGGGCCACAGATCTATAGAAAGCAGTCAAAAGCTAAAGGATAATGCAAGGGCAACAGTTGGGCAGTTGGGCAGTTGGGCAGCTAGGCAGATGAACAGATGAGCAAGCTGTCAGTCATTTGGACAGGAATGATGTGTAGTCGTGCTGCCACTACACAGGACATTGGCTAGAGAAAAATGACCAAAAATAGAACAACATATCATATATGCTTTGCGTAATTGTGTGTTTTGTGTGCGTGTGTGTGCTTGTGTTTGAATTCAAAGCATAGCTTCAGGCGCTGCTTAGTTGATTAAAAGTGCATTTTGTGTGCCAAAGAATGCAATATCAGCATTAGTATTCAAATGAAGCAATCAACGTACTCTGCTTGTTGTTGTTTATTTTGTTGTTGTTGTTTCTATTAACCCACATACAGATGCCAGACCCACAGAGTCTGCTAATCAAGCAATGCCAAAGTATATTCCATGGACGCGCTATGGTGATGGCACTGAAGTTAATTGCTTAAACCGCCTGCTGACTGGATATCTGGCTTGATGCCTGGATGGTTAGCCTAGTTGCGGGTGCTGCCTGTTGATGCGCAATGAGGCGAATGCGTGAAAACGGCGCGTTGCTTTTGGCATTTGGATACCGGCAGCATGTCCTGACATTTTTGTCCTAACCATGTTTTTAGAGCTTTCTACCAACGCCTTCAGGGGTCCTGTAATCAGCGAAAACACGACACTCACACGGCTCAATGATTTCATTGCTAAGTGGGTCTGGGTTCAAATTCAAGACTAACAGAGGCTCATGAAAAAGGATATAAGGGATAAGAATAAGTATAAGGCTGATATAATTCGTTTGTTGTCCCGCTTTAATTGGAAAACTTTCTCTATCCTTTTGTGGTTAAGCTGTGTATGTAAGTAAGTGCTTGTGTGTGTGTTTGTGTGTGTGAGTTTGTCTATGTTTGTGACAAAATATTGCCATTTATTGCAATTTTATTGAATGCCTTGCGCAATTTACGCAATTATTATGTGTGACAGCAAAATGTTATAATCCTTGCGCGTAATAATATTCGACTTGAATACAACTTTATGTACATACACATATATGTATATATGTATATATTTGTATGTGTGTATAAGGATTAGGTTTGTTGCTATATGTATTTTAATGAGATTAGAATTATTGTCATGTCTAACTGAATCATATGAATAGCAGCAGACTTATAATAGGATTATTTAGATTTACAGCTGGGAATTGAATATATATGTATGCATATATATATATATTTCTATATACATGTGTGTATATGTATGTATTATATGTTAAATTGAATGAGGATTTGTGAGTAGAAGCACTTAAAGCAACCTGTGCTGACCTCCATTGAGTGATGCATATTAATATTGATTAAATCAAAAATGGATGAAAATTCAATCATAAAATGAAGTATATATCGTACAACATATGGCTTCTTCAGCTATGGCAGATGAAGTTCTTTCATCCATGCAATTATGCAAACGATGTTGTTGTTGCTTGTTGAATGTTGTTTGTTGTTGTTGCTGTTATTGCTGCTGCCTCTGACAACATTCAAATTGCAGTGCACTCAATCAACATGCATCGAATATGAAGCAAAATGCGGCCAGATATATACTGCGCTATATATACTGTGTGTGCTTGTGTGTGTTTACAGGTTGAAAGGACACGAGTGTATGCATAGTTATATATGTATGTATGTGTGTGTATGAAAGGACTGTTGGTTAGCTATGCAAGTGACCTGATTTGAATTGCATTTGCCTTGTGCACAATGCGTTTATCAGCAAGCAGCCAGACGTTTGTCCCCTGTCTGTTCAGCAATGAACAATGAACAATAAACTGTCTGATGTCTGATGCCTGTTGTCTGTTTGATGTCTGTCTCATTGTGAGCAGGATAATCACCGGATATTATACTGTCCAAGCCAGCTGTCAAAGCTATTTGCTTTACATCTAGACAAACCAAGCGCAATTTTCCTGATTAGCAATTCAGCACTAAATGCCATCAATTGCCACTTAGCTAGACATCCTTTTGTTTGACCTGAATACCATATATATATATATATATATATGTATATACTATGTAGTATTAACTACTCAAATTGTTTTAACTGACATTTGTGGTCTATGTAGAATCAGTATTAAGCTTCATTAATATATATACATATATATATATCAGACTATTGTCTAATGGCCAAAATTAAATTTTAATGCCAAGTGCTGCTACAAACTGCAAAACAGGATACAATTTCTAAGTGTATGTGCGCTTTCAATTGTTGTCCTTTATCAACAAAAATAAACGAGCAGCAATTTAACGAAGCAAATCAAATCAATAGCCAACTTCCAAATGGAATATATACAATATATATATATATATATATACGTTATATATATAGAACACAATAGAACAGGCACAAAACTCGTTATGCTATTGTAATATCAATGGGCATTGTTTGGGCTTTTATTACTCAGGATTATTGCATTAGCTGGAACTGAGTGGGCACAGCTGATGACAGCAGCTGAATGGAAGTGTCAGGGTGACAGATTGACAAATATTTTTTATACAATATATATTTTTTTGTTTTTGTATAAAATATATTAAGAAGAATTGCTCAAATTTTTAGCTAAAAATCCTTTAAATTTGTTTTTATTTTTTGCCACAAATTGTTGCAGTTAGTTTTGAGTAGAGAGAAATGGGCATTAAAATTGAAATATTGTTGAGTCAAAGTTAATTCGAATGTTAAACAAACCGCAAACCACAGGGCAAACAATGATAAACCCAAACAGAAACAACAATAACAAGAACAACATCAACAATAAGAACAACAGCAATACAAACAGCAAAGGGCAACTACTTAGAAACAGCAGATGGACAACGACATTTCAACTTTAAACGAAGCGGAAATGCGAGCCCACAACGGCATCATTAATCATGAGTAGCTACGGTAACCTGCTGTAAGGGCCTCCTTTTTGGATCCTTTGCTGCTCTCGATCCTTGTTACTTGTTACTTACCTTCGTTCCCTTCTTACCCTTTAAGCAGTCTCACAGTTACACTGTTGACTTTAGTCTGTATTATTGTTCTTTCTCTTTATATTTTTTTTCACTCTTCTACCTTTTTAACCAATATACCCTGCAATATATGTGTTGGTTATACTCAACTATAATTACATTATGTACTTAGTTTATCTAATTTTCTATTACTTCAACTCAAAGTTTTGGTCTATAACTAAAGACTAGTTGAGAATTCTATTGATGCCAATGTAGGGTATCTAAAGCGTGTGCTAGGCTTATGTGTGCTCCTCCTTCTCTGTGTGGCTACCGAGTATATTTTTGTGTGTGGCACACGGAGTATTAAATTTTAATCCCGCACAAAGGACGAGGTCAGCCGAGCGATGCTACCTTTCAAGCGGAGTTAATGGCATTTTGTGTCCTGACCAAAAATGAAACGGAAAGTTGCCCGAAAAACTTTAGCCTTAGTTCGGGGCATGGCCAACAATTTCCGCTATGGCACCAAAAGCCAAAAGCTGCAACAAATACAAAAAACAACAAAAAAAATGAAGACGAGTAACACGTACAACCAACACACACACACACACGTCTTTCTGTGTGCATGTCTGCGTTGCTTGTCAGCTAAAATGGCTGCAGCGTTCACTCATTGCACTCACTGGGACATACTGTGAGCTAAGCCAATATGATTGTATCAGTGTCTGAGTGTTGGTATGTGTGTACGTGTGTGTGCGGATGTGCCTGTACTTTAAGTTGTTGCCTTTACTTTCTATCAGCTGCTAAATAAATGCCAAGCAAAGTGCGCCATGTTTGTTTTTAGTTGCTATTTTTTTTTTAGCATTTACTCCTCCCTGTTCACCCTGTTGTTGTTGTTGTTGTTGTTGTTGTATTAAGCAGAGTTGTCAAGTGTCTTTAATGTAAACAGCGAAAATGTAAAAAGTTGTGGCTACAGTTTGAGGGCAACTGGCATTAAATATTAATGCAAAACTCTTTGCTGTTGGCGTTAAATTCGTTATCTCCACTTCCCGTGCTCTATCTCTTTCTCTGTCTATCTGTCTCCTTGCTTCTCTGGCTGCTAATGTGGTTTTAATGTTTTTACTTTTGACCAAAATTCAATTGTGACAGCTTTAAAATGCGATGTCAGTTAACCTTTAAGCAACTCTGATTATGTCATGCATATAGCAATTGAAAGAGAAGTTAATATTTGAAGCTTAATTCACATTCAGATCACACTTTAAGCTTTACAAGGATAATATATAAAATCCTTACCATCAGTTTGATTACAACTATTAAATGTAGCTTAAGTTTTAACTGTCTTCCATCAGTTTCTGATGCTCTATCAATCTCAATGAAGCATCGCTTACTAGTCACATATAATTCAAGTGCCTTCAAGTAAATGTTAACAAGCTTAACAACTATAAATCCGATCACTTACAGCTCGTAATCAATGTACAAACAACAACAACAACTACAATAGTAATAATAATAGAAAGAAAAAAAGCAACAACAAACAAACAAACAAACAACAAAAGTCTCCCTCAAAAGTTTAGCTTATATTTCACACAGTCTATGGTATAAGTTGTAGTACCAAAGCCCATAAAAAGTTTATCCATTACTTGTCCAACAGCTGCGCATAACTGTTCCAGCTTCTATCATATTTCCTTAGCTAAAGCTACCTTCAATTATCCTACTCCTCTTAATCCTCCACCTCCTTCTACTTCTTCTATAATATATTGTCCAATGAAACTTGAAGCGTTGTCAGTGCACAGAAAACATATTGTACTTGTGTTAGTTATAGCCAAGTTGATTGATGTCCAGCCATGTTCTATTGTTGCCGCTGACGCTCAGCCAGCAGACCCATTACGGAGCTATGCAATTGGTTCATACCCTCCTCGTTAGCTTCCTTATAGTATGGCAACTTCTGTAGACGCTCAAACCATAAGGTTAACTTTGGATACTTTGCGGCATCAATAGGTGCAAATGTTGCAGCTGATGACATTGTGCCCAGTGTGCACAGATCAGCAATTGTTAAATCCTTGCCAGTCAGGTATGCTTCTGTAGATAGACAGTTCTCCAGACCATCGTAGACCCTCTGTAAATAGGATATACGATCTTCGGGTATTTCCGTTGCGCCAAAGTAGATGACAGGCTCCGTGATAAAACGCAAGCGGGAAAACAGATGGCCGCAATCAAAATAGAGACGTGCATCCACCAGACGACGCTTTACCGGATCCTTCGGATATAGCGTATCGTTCTGAGCAGCATACTTATCTGCCAGATAGCTACAGATAACATGCGAGTCGCTTATAACTGTCCCATTATCATCTAATACTGGTACTGTGTGCTGTGGATTCAACTTCAGATATTCCGCTGTTAAATGCTCTCTAGCCTTGATATTCACTAGGCTTAAATAGAGAGGTAAACACTGTTAGAGTATACGAGCTTCGACTTGTCCATGACAAGTTTTATATTACCGCAGCTCCAGCTCAACGTTCAATGCGGCGGCAGTCAGCAGCACCGAACGGCAGGGTGCACTGGGTGGTAGATAGTATAGTATAGGCTTGCTGGGCATGCTGAGGGTATAAAAGAATCGACTTTAGTTCACAGTTAATATATTCATACTCGTATTCATATTCTTATTCATATTTCACTTCAATAGTTAAAGGAATTTCGTAGCTTACATCAATTGATTTTAGCTGCGAGCGGAACGATAGACACGTTGTGTTAAGGTCCGAAGAACATTATAAACTGAACGAAGAAGCTTTTGTCGTACGATCATAGTTGAAGAGCTTAAAGCTTGCTTCGTTTGAAAATTTGATAATCAGCTGTTTTGTATTCATAAACATCATCCAAACTTGATAATGATGAAATACTTTATCATTGTCGAAGATTTTCATGAAACAAAACTCAATTGTTTTTGATCAATAACAATTTTATTTTATGAGAATCTAATCTGTAGATAATTACATTATCTATATAATTAGGCTTTCTTTTGCTTTTGACGTTCTGCTATTATTTCCATGACTAGACTGTGGAGTAGGTCCACACCCTCCTGATTGTTTTCTTGGTAGTAGGGCAGTAGCTGTAGGCGTTTTAACCATTGGGTTGTCTTTGGAAACTGTTGAGCATCGATTGGTGCAAAAGTAGCAGCTGATGAAATTGATGCAACAGTGCAGAAATCGGCAATGGTTAGATCTGAGCCGGTAACATATGGTGATGCGGCCAGACAGTGCTCCAGTCCATCGTATGCTCTTTGCATGTAGCTTATGCGATCGGCGGTAATCTCCGTTGCATCCATGTGTAGCACCGGCTCTACAATAAGACGCAAGCGCGGAAACAAATGGCCGCAATCGAAGTAAAGACGTGCATCTACCAAACGCCGTTTAACCGGGTCCTTGGGATATAGAGTATCATTCTGACCACCATATTTGTCTGCAAGATAGCCGCAGATAACATGGGAGTCGGTTACCACGGTGCCATTGTCATCCAGCACTGGAATCGTGTGCTGTGGATTCAGCTTCAAAAATTCTGGTGTTCTATTCTCACCGGCTTTAGTATTGATATTACTGAAACAGATAACAAGTTGGATGACCTCTATAACCTTTAGCTTAAAAATTTGAGTTCTCTTCTTTAACTTACTGAAGATTCAGTTTAACGCCCAAAGCTGCAGCGGTTAGAAGAACCGCTCGGCAGGGTGGACTGCGTAAGGTGTAATAGAGAATCGCTTTTCCAGACATTTGACTAGATGATCAAAATTAAGTCTGTACTTTACAAAAATAAAAAGTAATTTTCAAAATGCAAGCAACAATTTCTTGTATGCAAGAAATGCGTGTGAATAGTATACGACTCACTGTTAGAATGAAAAAGCTCCTAATAAGCGATTGCTATAAGTATGCCCAAAGCTTTTGCAGCTCTCTCTAAATGAAGACAAGTTGTTTGGTTGATAAACAGCTGTTGGCTCTCCATAGATTCTGTGAGATTTTTATGGGCTTTCCATTAAACTCAAGTTGTATAGTAAAACGATGGTAAATTAAAATAGAATTTGTATTTGTTCAAGATTTGATATAATTTGATTTATGCCTTGTTCTGTTGCTGACGTTCGGCCAGTTGATCCTTCACAAAGTTAACCAGCAAATCCACGCCTTCTTGATTAGCTTCCTTGTAGTAGGGCAATGCTTCAATTTGCTTCAGCCATTGCGTTACTTTTGGATACTTCTCAGCATCGATGGGCGCAAAAGGTGCTGCAGTAGAGACAGAAGCAACAATGGATAGATCTGCTATGGTCAACTCGGAGCCAGCCATGTACGGCCCTGTGGCTAGGCAATGTTCTAGACCATCATATGCTCTTTGCATATAGGTTACACGATCCTCGGGCAAGTCTGTGGCACCAAAGTATATGACCGGCTCCACAATAAAGCGAACGCGTGGAAAGAGATGACCGCACTCAAAGAAGAGACGCGCATCCACAATGCGACGCTTTGCCGGCTCCTTAGGGTAGAGGTTATCATTCTGACCAGCATACTTATCTGCCAGATAACTGCAGATAACATGCGAGTCGCTTATAACAGTGCCATTATCATCAAGCACTGGAATTGTGTGCTGTGGATTCAGCTTAAGAAATTCCGGTGTCAAATGTTCCCCAGCTTTTAGATTTAGTAAACTAGAAAAGAGATTTCAAGCAGTTGGTGAATCAAGTTTTTAGTTCATGTAAATGCAACTGGTTTTTGTTAGTTGAAAAACTAGCAGATATTGTGTTTCTAACACATTACTAAAAGCTGGCTTAGAACGCAATTGGCTTAAAGCCAGAATCTCCAACTAAACCAATTTACAACTCTGCCAAAACCAGCTTCAAACTTACCGCAGATCCAACTCTAGCCCCAAAGCTGCTGCTGTCAACAACACTGACCGGCAGGGCGCACTGCGCGGTGTATAGTAGAGAACTGGTTTGTTGGACATACTATGAATCATTTGGGTAAGAGATAATAATTATTATTGATTACTTTCGTACACGCACATAAAATTATTAGCTAACAATAATTAATTTACCTTTAATGTTAATTAATTACAAAGAGACAGAGAAAGAGTAAAAAGAAAACACAACTCGTTTGGTTGAAGTGTTGGAAGCAACTGAACAAAAGGAGAAAGCTGAAAAATGCCGATCGGTATGTAGTTGAAAGCTCTATAGCCCTTTAGTTCTACAGCTGACAAATGTATCGATTGCATTTCAACGCCAGCCCAAAAGTATGCATTAAATATTTTATGAGCAGCGATTGTGCCCATTTAACTGTTAGATATGAAACTCTTGAAACATTTTTGTATTTCCTGTTGTGTGGGAGTCAAATAGGTGTTGAAAGGAAGGAAGAGAATAAGAGGAAATGGTTGAATGAACTATAAAATAACAATATTAAATTCATATTGTTGGGGCTGTAATAAAAAGGAAGGATAAACAACCGCAGTAAAATAATAATACAAAATTGAAATACAGAATTCATTTAAACGACACACTCGCAAATTTGTTGATTAATTAATTTACTTACGTGATAATTTAATTACATTCAATTTGGGATTGCTGTTGCTGCTGATGTTGTTGATGTGCTGCTGCTGCCAGGGGGACATTTGCTTTTGTTGCTGTTGCTTTTCATTAAAAATTTTTTGTATATGGACAGATGGAAGGGATTTTCACATTTTCAACGCTGTGGTACACCCCCTTGGGGCAATCCTTTCAGCAGGTGCAAATATTAAATTTTTAAGCGGATTTCAGTATTAGTTAATGGCTCAGCCGAATAGCTTGCTCGCAGCGCGTTTTGTTAAAGTGAACTTTAATTGGATTTTTTAGTCAACTGAAAAGGTTGAGCTTGTGTTCTCTTTTTTCTGGAATTTTGGGTCGATAACACTTCACTTCAACTCCACACACTCTTTCTCTGTCTTTTCCCCTCTCAAACACTCGAACTCCAATTCCAGCTCCGAATTGAACTCAAAGTGCTGCTCGCGTTGAGTGTCCTTAAATATTTGGTCACGCGCCGCAGCGAAATGGAAATACCAAAGGTAAAGTCGAAACGGGGCGAGAAGTGGCACGTTGGCATCCAGAGGTGAGTTTTTGTCAGGTGCTAGATACCAGTTGACTTAGACACAGAGAGTAGGATGGGAACAAAGGTAGCTATAGTACACAGACAGACACACACACATACAGAGACAGTCTCTTGTGCTGTCAAAATGTTGTGAAAGCAATTTGCAGTTATTAAAGCTTTTAGTGCGATCAAAAGCTACCTCGCGTGTCCTTGTTCGGTTCTGGGCATTAAATTTAATATCGTAATTGAGTAATTTCCAAAGTCAACTATGTCAGGTACGTTCGTTGTACAAAATGGAACTAAAAAGCAGTAGGAGCAATAGCATAGAGGCGTGGGCAACGATGGTGGTGAGAGGACTTGTCGTTGGGTTTTGCTTTCTCAAAAAGCATTGACTAATTGATTGCCATTTGACATTTATGACATTTATCTTCATAACTTAGTTTTGCGCGTATAATTGAAATCACAGACAGGCCACAATGCCTCTGGGCGCTTTAGGGGATTGTCTGTAGGTGGACTATAGACTGCTAGACTGGTGAATTGGTGGACTGGTAAACTGTTGGACTTTTCGACCGATGTAACAAACTTAAAGTCCCAAAAGCATGTGAGATTAATTGGCATAGAAAGCATAGAGCGTGGCAGGCATAGAAGGCAGCAAGGACAACGCGTATAGAAACACGCACACGAACACGAACACGAACAAAAATGCGAACACGAACACGAACATGAAATAAGGACACGGATACGCACTTGAAGCATGTTGAGTGTTGCCGCTGGCATTGTCAGTTCTCAAGTGGAAAATCCAGTGTTATTAATGGATATGCCACTGCGACACCCAGGCTCAGTGCATACATATATATATATGTATATATATATATATATATATATATATATATATATAGTCTTGTATACCCTGTGGGCGTTAATCGTTTTGAATTTCCGTCTGACTATAGCCATTGCCTACATAAATATTACTTAACATTTCTCTCTATCTGTCGCGATAAATAACAATTAAATGCCATTCGCTATTCTTTTGGCTAATTGCTTAAATTGAAGGCCAACATCATGGCTTTAAAGCCAAGTGGCCAATAGCCTTAAAACAATGAATGCCAAGCACAGAGACAGAGTATACACATCGACAACCGACAAGTATGCTTAAGAGCATCCAGATAAGCACAATGAAGATGTCCCTGTACATAAAAGCAGATTCTAGCCTTTAATATGGCTTCCACCACACACCACACACCACACACTACGCACAACACACCATACCCTCTATACCATAGACGGCAGCTCCTTAGCTGCCTTTTGTTTTTATTGGAAATGATTTGGCTATGGCACTGTTTGCGTGCCCCAATTGGACATGGCCAACTGCCTATATGCCAGGGGGAAAAGGCTCAGTGAATTGGGAGATTTGGGAATACACACACATATATATATATATATATTTATATATATATAAATACGTATATAAATCGTTGGTAAAATTAAAAGTGACATGCCATTACTTAGATATAGATATGATCAAATAACCAAAAGCCAGTAAAAACATTAAAGCAGCAAGCACTGCCCTTCATTTGACTTGGCTATTTGGTTTCTCTTTTCTGTTATTTTTGACCCAAAAAAAAAGAAAATTAATACCAACTACACTTCTCACTGCCAATCAATGAAGACTTTGGCATGCAAATGAAACAGCTCATTCTTTCCGTCTAAACAAAAGAGAAAAGTAACTTGAAGAATTCCTTAAATGCTTTTCCACAGACTCACTGAGCCAAATACACTGTGGCCGAAGGGAAAAAGCAAAAAATGGTAAGCGAAGAGAAAATCAAAATAAATCCCATTCAATGGGGGCTTCTTTTGATAATTTTGAGGAATGATTTCGTTTATACAATGTTTAAATCCAACTTCTATACAGTTTAAAGAACGAAATCAGTTGCAAAGTGAAAGTTTACTTTATTATTCAATGCTTTTCTTGTTAATTTAAAGTTGAAAGTGTTAAAGAGAAAGTTTTATGAAAAGTTTATATAGCAATTTAAGTTAAGTGAATTGTTTATTATATAATTATATTATATTTGTAAGCCATTAGTTAATGAACAGTTTTAAAGTTGGGCCAGCAAATAGTGGCCTTCACTCGCATTGAGTAAATTTTATCACTACGAAATCAAATTTCTTTTGGCCCAAATCAAACTGACAATCAGAAGTCCTTTTTCAGGCTTCGTTGCAGTCATGAAATATGAAACTAGTTTTTAGCCCCTTTGCCTTTTTGTAAAAAAGAAGCAAAGCGGAGCTATTGGAAATGTGCAAAATCGAAAAGTATGTAACACATAGAAATAATCATCGGAGACCCCATAAAGTATATATATTCTGAATCAGGACGACAAGACGAGTTCATCTAGCCCTGTCCGTCTGTCTGTCTGTCCGTCTGTCTGTCTGTCTGTCCGTCTGTATGAACGCCTGTTTCTCAGAGACTATAAGAGCTAGAGCAACCAAACTTGAAATCTAGATTCGAGTTTGTTTTTGATTTTTGAATTTCCTCCCCTGATCCCCGCAATTCGAAAAAAACGATTATTAAGCACAATTTTCAACTGATCAAATTTATTTTTGGTACACATCATAATTAGACCATTCTTGATCGATGTTGTGAATCTGGGTAAGATTAATCAAAAATCTCGGAAGTTATAGATTATCAAAAGTGGCGTTATGGGCCTCGGGGGGGTATAGTAGTGCACGCAAAATAAGAGCTAGAGCAACGAAATTTGGAACGTAGATTTTTTATGTTCGTACGCTATACAACTTTGTTTTTGATTTTTAAATTTCCTCCCCTGACCCCCGCAAATCGAAAAAAACGATTATAAGGTACAATTTTTAACCGATAAGATTTATTTTTCGCACACATATTAAGTAGACCATTCTTCATCTACGTTGTGAGTTTCGTTAAAATTGAACGAAAAACACGGAAGTTATACAACAATAAGTACCGCGCTATAGAGCGTGGGGGCAAAAAGGTGCGCGCAATGGCTAAGTACGTGCAGAACTGTCTGTATGTATGAGTATGTGTGTGTATGGCTGTATATGTAGGCAAAGGGGCTCTCGTATTCGGGTACACTCGAATACAGACTTCTTACTTGTTTTTGTATTCCTTTGAGCTGACAGTTTTCAGTTATGGTTACTCAGTGCACATTTTAGCCAGAAAGGTTGACTGTCAATGTCCATCAACAGCAGCTGTTCGTCCTGCCGACAAACCTTCTGACACGACAACTTCAAGCATTGTAGACTTCTTGGTAATCCTTATTTACCAACATTTTTGGCTTTGATATACTTGATTTCTTTCGTTTTGGTACTTGGGGCATTGAGGGACAGCTATAAAATCGTAAAGTTGTATGCCTTGCGGGTTAGACTTTAATTTACTTTCGGCATCTTTTCAGGACATGAAATCGTGCGAGCATTTTTCACTTTGATGTCATTTTATTGAACTTTATTGAAGCATAAAGAAAAATAAATGAATGATGGGAAAGAGTAAAAGGTAGAAGTATGTTAAAATATATATAAAAATGTCTGTTTCATTTGATGTCAGTTTAGTTCAACTGTGATTGCAGGTGTTGCTCTTTGCATAGCCTAAGGGCCATGGCCAAAACATATGGGCCATGCTGCTACCATTGCTACTACCACTACCACTACCACTACACATATATGCGTTTCGTGTACACTTTTATGGCCTTTATGCTACCCACTTTATAATCCAGCTGAATGAATATGGATTTTTAGGGCTTTTTCTCTTTTTCTTTCATATGTATATATCTATCTGTGTGTGTGTGTGTATAGGTATTTAGGTGCTCAGTTATATATACTATACATACAGACAGACATAGAACATTTTATTGGGTTTTTGTTTTGAAAGCTACTGTCGGCACTCACTGCTGTTGATGGATTAGCATCTGTAAGCCAAAACCCCCATCAGGGGCACCAGTTCGATGCATCATCAAATAGACGTAATGCCTGACAGGCATATGGCATACAGCAGCGTCTAAACGGCCCCTTACCAGTTTCGTTGCTACGTTGATACGTTGCTAGTTACTCGGCAAGTTGCCAACATGGCAAGTGACATGGTGAATGGGTGTTCCAAGGTCCCCAAAGGCATTAGATTACATTGTTTTGTATACGCTTACGGAGCATGCCATTAGGTAGTCTAACAATTGGGGAATCCTTTTCTATGTACCTACTAAAACAGTCAGCAGCTCAACAAGTTACAATTTATACACACACTCTCTCTCTCTCTCTCTCTCTCTCTTTCGCTGTCTTTCTCACTTTGCTTTGCTGTTTCTTTCTTGAACTAGACAACAGTTCTAACAATAGACTTAAATGCTTAATGTTGTTAATAGCAAAAGTACATTTAAAGCTTATAAGTATTTGATCTGTTATAAGTACTTACAGTTCCTTATTTTATGCGCACAAAAAGGATACCAGAGAGAAAAAAATGAACTTTATGCCAGGTGCAAATTATATTCAAAACTTTAAAAGTAACTGTTTAAAAAGTTATGTAAATAGACAATTATTATTTGAAACATTTTGTGGCAGAGTAATGGAGGTATGTAATTGGTCACCACAAGTGGCATCATTAAATGCTATAACGGAATCCCATCAAAGGATTCGAGTGCAGCAGCTGGAATAGTTGTAACAACAGATATAAACCTAACTGTAAAATTAATGACAGTTTCCATTCATTCAAGTGCTGCTGCTGCTCCTGCTCCTATTGCTCCTCCTGTTGCAATTGCAATGTTGAGGTCCTGCCATGCACAGTAAGCTGCCACATTGTCCGCAAGCACTCAACAAAGATGCCTCCCTCCCCTGCTGCTGCTGCTCCTGTTGTTGTTGTTTCCTCCTGTTGCAAACACCATATAAATTCCTGCCACCAGAATTTGCTAGCCAATCGGATTAGTTTTCAGCTTTTTGAGTGCTGTTTAAATTTTGATAGAATGCGAGACAGCAACACACACACTCAGACACAGATAGAGGCAGAGAGAGAGAGAGAGAGGGAGAGGCAGAGTAATAATGTTTAAGCGCATTTGCCACAAATAAGTTCATTTAATGCGAAATTGAAAAACGCAACAACATAAATCGAATCAAGGACAATGCATACAAATAGCATTTACAACTGAAGCCTTTAAACACCTTTAAATCCTTTTCAATTTTACGATTTTAACAGCTGATTTCATTATCAGGTTATATACCTATTTTATATATATATATATTTTAAGGATTTTTATAGCTCAATATTTGTGCAATTTATGAGCAACTCAAAATGTTTTTTTTTCTTTTTGTTGCTTTTCTTTTTTTGGTGTCTTTGTTGTTGTTGCTCTTACTGTTGCTGTTGCTGTTGCTGTTGCTGTTGCTGTTGCTGTTGCTGTTGCTGGTTTGTGGCCCATTAAACAGGAACTGTGGCAGTTACGGCGAAACGGTCATAAAACCCTTCAGGAGTTAGAATTTATTGGTTTTTCACGCAATGTACGTAATTTAGGAATACGCCAGGATACGCCTGGACGTCAAAGCTAACCCAAAAATAAAACAGAATAAAGCAGAAAAGAAAAGAAAAGAGCAAAAGCAAATGCTAATTGGCAGATGGTCTGCAACTGGCAGGCAACTGGATTTTTAGTTAGCTCACACAAGCACTTAGTAAATCAATTAATTTATGCAATGACAGTGTACACACACACACACACACACATACATACATGCTTAATAAAAGCACAAGCACACAGACACACACAGAGAGAGAGAGAGAGACAGGGTATGGGCAGACGCAACAGGAGATTCAATTATAGACAATGGCAAACATAACAACTAAGAAAAGTCAAAAGCAGTTTGTTTTGACTACAACATACCCTATATATGCTTAGCAAAGGGTATTTAAATTCATTATAAATCAAGTCTATATATTGTATAGAGGGTTGGTATCCTTTAAATCAGCTTATGGTATATTCCTTTAAACCAATTAGCTGGGTCACAAAAACAGCAGCTGATTAACTATTGAAATTGATTGTGCACTGTGAGAGGGGTTACCTGGGCAGGGCGGCATGGTAAAGGGATAGATATAATGATAGACTGAGTAGAGTGTAGGTTATGCAAATGCCCCAAAGCACAACACATTTACAGTTTTAAAGCTTTTACTGATGTTGTTGTTGGAGTTGTTGTTGCTGTTGCTGCTACCTAATCGTGTTTAATTTGCTGCAGACGGACAAAGACACCTGCGTTTCAGCTGTGGGTGGAAGCTTTTTTTGTTGTTGTCGTATTTTGGTATTTTAAGTGGGAGTTGGGCCAAAAGTTCGTTGGCATTAGGCGACCTTAAAGAGTGAGTGAGGGAAAGGGTGGGAGGGGTAGCTTAGCTTGAATGGGGTAACTTTTGTTATTTGCGCTTGTTTTAATGCTGGGTTTTTGGTCGTTTTTCTTTTTGCTGTGTTTTATGTAAATGTTAACTTAAAGTTTATACAGTTCGATGCTTCTTTATTATTATTATTATCACAATCACAATTACAATTACAGTTACAATTACAGTTATAGTTACTGTGACAGTAACAGTAACAGTAACAGTTATGCTCTAAAGTATGTGACCACAGTTGAATGCAAATGTATATTCAAGGGTTTGTTACGTGTCGCATCTCTGTTACAGTACATAAATCTTTGTACCTAATTTGCGACAAGACATGGCACAGAGGAGCATTAAATCCTTGTTTGTGTGACTAACATGTTAACATACATATGAGTGTATATACGTGTGTGTATATATGTGTGCTTTTATGTTGGCTGACAAATGTTTGCCGTCTAAAAGGGTTATTTTGTTGTATGACACTAATGCGTGTCTTTTCTTCTACCTCTTCTACCAACTCCTTTGCTATTTTCACATTATTTTTGGCCACAAAATGCAGCAACGCAGAACTCATTTGCCATGGTTTAAGACAGGTTTAAAGCAGGTTGCTGTTGTTGGTAATAAATAATTGAGGTAATGAGAATTTGATGCTTAACTTAATGCACGTAAAATTATTAAAGAGGCCATTCTCTGCATTTTAAATGCGCGCCAAACGCTGATGAAATGAAATGGAATCATAATGGAATGCTATGGAATTGAAACGTTTGCTTATAATGATAAACCGAACCGAGTTAGGCAACAACAATGCCATGAAAGCTTTCGTCTCTCGCTTGCGTTCTCTCCCTCTCCCTCTCGCTCTGTTTCTGTCTCGCTCTCATCCTGACGCTTATTGGCGCTAACGCATCGGCGCTGCTCTGCGATGCTGCCCGGGATTGACACACACAAACACTCACACACACACACACATACACACACACACACACACACATAGATACAACAACAATAATAACAATTTGTATAGTTTTTTAGCCGCTTGATCGCTGACTCGCATTGTTTATCTTATCAGCAAACAGATGGCCAAATAATACTGTTTATATAATAATATCAACAAATTATACAAATATCACACACACACACACACACACAACTGGTTGCTGCATTTGCTTTTTTGACTATAAATTGCCTCAGGTGTGTTCAGTTTACCTGAGAGATTGAACTGACAATTGCCCTGGGTGTAAGACACACACACACACACACACACGCACAGCAGTAAAGGTAATCCTCATTTGTTTACACCTGCGATATACACACACTCACACACATATGAATAGGCGTTGTGTGACTCGTGCAACAGTTAATAGCTGCTGCAACATTTTGTGTACTAGCAACATGGCCAGCGACTGAGCTACAAGTGTCCCTAGCGCAACATAGAGCACATTTTCTACTTTACCTCTTACTCTGCTGCGTCTCTTTGCCACGTGCCAGCTCCATTAACACACACACACACGTACGTGTAATCCATTGCTCTCTCTAGTTTTCGTATGCTCTTGTTATGTCTGTTCCATTGCCATTTCGTTGCGTTCGCCTGAGCTTTCATTTATATGAGTGTCTGAGTGTATGTGTGCGTTTTTCTTTAGACTTTTCCGAGCTGCTTTCATATCGGTACAGATTCAGTTCCTCGTTGTAGTTCAATGCATTCGGTGTGCGAAGCGGCTAAAGGCAAACAAACAAAACAGAGAACACAAAGCACAAAACAAAACTTTAAACTGTATGCGAAACGAACGCGAAGTGAGCAGCAGCAGCAGCAGCAGCAGCAGCTAACGGTAGCCAACAGCCATTGGCCAACTGAGTGAAGTGTAAATAAGTGAAGCTCCCCTAACTCATACAAATACAAACATATATATATATATATATATATATATACACGAGTTGACAAATGTATATCAAACACTCACACACACACACACACACACACACACACATACACGACACATTTAAGTAAAGGGAAGTGTGTGTCAGTGTTTGTGCTTGTGTGTTTCATCTTCATATGTTTATGTTTGGGTGTTGTTGTGTTGTGTTGTGTTGTGTTCTTGGTTCGATTGTGCTGTCAACTCCTGGTTAAGATTCTTCCCCCTCTCCTCCTCACTCTCTCCTATTCTCTCTGTGTATGTTTCGTTGTTGCTCCGCTTTGCTGGGCAGGTGCCATCCATTAGCTGGTAATATGCTTAATTTGTATGTGTGCTTATTCTCTTTATTTATTATCTCCTTCATTTCTTTTTCAATTCCATTTTCTTTTCACATTTTTTATTTATTTTTATTTTTATTTTAATGGTTGCCACTGCTGCAATTTTTATTTAAAATGTCAGTTACTGTATTCGTTTGCATTTATCATTGTTGCCCCATCCCCTTCTCCTTAACTTATATACGATATAATGGCGCCATGTTGATGGAGATTGATATAAAAAATATCAACACAATATATATATATATATATATAGTTTATATATTTATGGATATATATATAACATTTTTATGTTATCAGTTAAAGAGATGAAAAGGAAATGGAAAAGAGAAAAACACAAATGAAACCAATTAGCCGCTGGCATTGCAAGCGCTCTTAAACAAGTAGAAAGTTCTTGTAACCTGAAACACCCTGTCTAGCCGCAACGAATCACTGCCAATTGGTCAAGTAGAAGTTTTCAAGTGTTTAGAGCAGAAACCCTTACAAAATATACTGCAGTCTTTTAATTGAAAAACTTCTTCAATTGAAGTTTAATAAATACATTCAACAGCAGCACAGCCGAAGAGCCAAAGAGGCGAAGAGGCAGGAAACCGTATAAACAGTAGAGAAGAATAAGAAGAAAGAAAGTAGAAACAAGAACAAAAGCGGCACAAAAAAAACCATTGTAAAACTGTTCAAGGACCAACTTGAGCAGGTTTTTCCCTCTAATTTTCAATTAAAAATGGACCCCACTTCAGCCTCAAGCCTCAAAAGACCCCCCCACACCCGAGCAACCCATCAAAACCCAAAAAACAACAACAGAAAATCGCAAAATAGATGCCAAGTGCATTGACCACAAGCTTACAGCCGCCTCAAGGCATCAAGATCCCTTCGTGCAGCACAGCTTGTCCAGCCAGAGACCAATTTTGGGTTCCATTGTTCAGTTCGGCATTTGCGTTTTTGCTGCTGTTTCCTGTTTTTACATCTTTTGCCTGTTTCAGACACGGAAAATCTGCCTCAAATTCTCTGCCTGTTAGCAATTAAAATATGCATGAAAATGTAAATCAGCGAGACATTCAGCACACACACACACACACACATACACACACACAAACAAACACACACACAAACGAACATAATTTTTATAACAAATAAAAAAAAAAACAAAAAATATTTTTTCGTTAAGTTATGCGACATTTGGTGCCAATTCCTTTTAATTAAAAGTGCAAAAGGAAGCAACAAAAAACAACAACAAAACAAGAAAAACAGCAAGAAAAAGAAAAACAAAAGGAAAATCCAATTTAATTATAAAATTATCAGAAAACAGCATCAAAACTCTATTAAGCCAAGTTAGTAAAGCAAAGGAAACCAGTCGATTATAAAGTAAGTTCAAACAAAAGCAAACTAACAATGTTTGCATGCACATTACTATAGCATATCCTTGTTGTGTGTGTGTATGTGTGTGTGTGTGTGTGTGTGTACCCCTTCGACCAGCATCCATTTATAAGATCAATAAAAATTTCTATTGAAAGCGTGTTTATTTTTAATCTTGTTCGCCTTCTGCCTGACTTCACACTCTGCAGCGCATTCTCTTTCTCTGTGGCATACATTGTAATTAGTTTTAGTTGCCACATGGAAATGAGGGCACTAATTGCCACGCCCACACATGCTGTGTTGGAATGTTTTTACTAGCCACGCGCCATATTAACTTAATTGAATGGCCATCAGGGAAGGGGGCAAAAAAAAAAAAATAAAGAAAAATACTGAGAGAAATAATGAAAATTACTCAGTTCATTTTTTTTCCTCTTTTTGGTTTCTCTTGTTCTATATATTCTTGGCCATAAACCTAATGGGCGTACTACCAACAGGCCGCATCCTTTTTTCATTGCTTTTTATCATGCTAAAAAATGAGCCATTAAATATGTTTATGACACAGACACAGACTGACAAACACACACACTGATAGAATGACAGACTGAGCGACAGACAGCTGTAAGGTGAAATATGTGGCAGCTGATTAACTGTAACTGAAATAGGAATGAGAGAAAAGAAAAGTTGAAATTTCATTTATTTATTTGACTTTTCCATGGCTAAAGCTATTGTCTGAGATTAGATAGCAGCCTAGTCGAAGTCCAAGTTCGCTTAATGCCAAAACTTTGAGCCAAGTTTGATTTTCATCTGACTTCAGTTAATTACAAGTTGCCTTCCAACGTGCCACAAACAATGCCAAAACATCAGCAACTCATATTCTCACATATTTGAGACAAAAAAAAATAAGTCTATGTGTGTGTGTGAGTGTGTATTAACTATGTAATCGTTGTTTTACTTATCAGCATTTATGTGGCATGAAATAAGTTTTCCAGCTTCATTAATAAACGTGCCACAATGATACTCTGCATATGAGCAAAACCAGCAGCAGCAGCAGCAGCAGCAGCCGCAGGAGCAGAATTAACACAGCGTGTGCTCAAGTCTGTGCGTATGTGTGTGTGTGTGTGAAAAGATGTGGGCGTGGGTCATGCGGTGACGCTTCTAATTAGAGCAACTGGCAAGCAACTTGATGAGGGTAAATTGGCAAATAATTAATCGTCGGTTAATTAAGGACTTACATCAGCAAACACCACATATAGTATAACCCCTTTTGTCCTTGCTGCTGCTGCTTACTGCTGCTGCTGCTGCTGCTGCTGCTGCTGCTGCTGCTGCTTACTGCTACTGCTGCTTACTGCTACTGCTGCTGCACGCAAGGTGTGGTAATTTCTAGTTTCATCCAACACTAAAACTTGCTTTAAATATGTAATTATAAACCTTTCCACTCTGCCACATTATTAACATATTTCATATTTCTCCAATCGACTAGAACGTGCAACAGTCTTCAACGTTAAGTGCCACAAGTAGTGCCAAGAGCGTGGCGCATTATCTATACTCAATCTTATTGAATCAGCTCTAAGCTAAGCATTGATTCTATATGCATAAAGCGTTACTAGTGCATAATGTGATTTTTATGGCCTTTCAACATAAGTTGCATAGCATTTTCCTTACGTTGCCGTTGCCCTGTCCACAGTTCAAAGTTGAGCCTTGGGCAAATCTTTTGCTCAGAGCAAAGTATTTGAGCTCGTTAATTTTGCTCTGTTCTACATAAAGAATATACTCAAATTTGTTCGTCTTTCATCAATTTCAAACAGTTTTATCTATAAAAATCACTTAAAAAGTCACTCAACTTGCTTTTTAGATAAATATTCAGTCGAGTCGTATATATAGATTCTTGATCTATTTTTTTGTATATGGCAAATTTCTTTCTATAATGGATAAACCTGCATTTAATGGCGTATTCTAAAGAATTGTCTTGATGTCTGCATTTGATTTATTGCTTTTAGTTAGGTTTCTTTGGATCTCATTTTTTATTATATAGCCTTTTTTGGAGGGTATCCAAAATATTGTTACTTTTTGCCAAATGTTTGACATGGCGTATACGTAATTTCTACATACGTTTGCCACTGTTGCTGTAGCGGCTGCTGTCTCTGAGCTTTGTAAACATTAAAAAATTGTTTATATTTGCATGCGCGATTTTCAATGCTACAAACACACACACACACACACAGATATCTTTATATATATATATATAGAGTAACACTCAGATCTTGTTAAAAGCAAAACAAATGCAAAGTGCGAGTTTTTGTTATTGTTTCACTTATTTTGTTGTTGTTTGCTGATGCTGTTGCGGCAGCTTCTACTACTGCTGCTGCTGCTGCTGTTGTTGTTGTTGTTGTTGTTGTTGTTGTTACTGTACCTGTGGCTGTTGCCCGTCTACTAGCAACTGGCAACTGGCAACTGCGTTCTGGCCGCATCTACTGTTTGCCGTCTGCCCAATCGAAATGCTTGTCGCGTCATACATTTTCCGAGCCAAACACTTGCTTCACGTTGTTTTTACACTCAACAATTTGATATTCATTGAAACTATAAAAATTTTATTAGCATTTTCCACTGCTGCTGCTGCCAGAGGCTAGAAATTGAAGCTAAATTGTATTGAATCATCTTTCTCGCCTAATTAAAAATATTATATAGTCAAATTTTGCAAAATGTTTTCAAATACAATTTGACCTTGTTATTTCATGGATTTTCCTCATTTAATTTTTACTATATTTTCTATTTTCTTTTTTCTTTTTGTGGGGTTTCCATAAGTCTATTTGGAATCTTAAAAACGGCAATAATTTTATTGCATCCGTTTATTTTGTTGGGTAAATTTGGTTATGGTGAAAAACACTTAATGTAAACACTTACGGGAAATGTATGAATGATCACATAAAGTGGGGGGGGGGATGAAAATGCTTTTTCATCCAATGATTTATATGTCCAATTGATCTAAGTATAAACTGAAAATGTGTTTCAATTATTTATTTCGTATACAAAATATATACAACAAATTATTTCAAAGAGCATCAAAATTCTGTGTGATCTATAAACAATTGATTTTTTATTTTATTTATAATTTATAATTTATAATTATGGAATGTGAAATATTTTGTTTTGATTATTTTTTATGGATTTATTGTCAACAATATTTGAAAAGAATATTACTCAATATCCTTTCTAACATTCGAATAACTCTTTGAATTTTCCTAGACGTATTAAAAATGTGTTTCTTTCTCTTTTGTTTAAACTGACTATAAACAGAATTTTATAGAATTTCCTTTTATATTCTTTGTGTCTTTTGTCTTGTTTTCGTGTTGTTTTCATGTGAAAGTCAAATGTTTTGCTTTGAGCAAAGTTATAGCAAAATTATCCTTTTTTATCCTTTACATTTTTTCGCTTACCAAGAAAACCTTTTGCAATGCTGTAAAACATTTTTTAACTCACACTAAGAAACAGCAAAATCTTTAGGCCAACTTTAGTTAACTTGTTTTTTTTGTTAGTGTGAAAAATATATATAAATATTGTTTAATTTAATATTCTTGCTGTTAAGTGCAAAATTTGTTTAAAAATGTTTCGCTATTTTCTCTGTTGCTGTTTCAGCTAAATTTCTGTTAATATCCTTTTGGCTTATACAGTCCTTTGGACAGCTACATTTAGTGCTGAGTAATCAAATTGTTTTTCGGTTAAGGCAATTAAATAAAGTGGATCCTCTATTCGTTTCGGGCACACGCTGTTGCCTGTTTGGCTTTGGCTTTCGCTTTGGCTTTGGCTTTCACATACAATATTTTGTGGCAGTTGCTGTCTGTGGTGGTGGCCTTGCCACATGGCGTATGAGTAATGCGCTCAAAAGCATTTATGTGCGCAAACATACACTTTAAATGCAAAGTGGGCGCTTTAATTTTAAATGTTTTTAGGTGTAAGGTAAACGTACAGACATACATACACACTCAGACACACACATATGGATAGCACAAGAGAGAGAGACTGACACACTTGTAAGAGTGTCCTTCAGTAGGTACGTTTCGCATGGGGGCATGGGCATGAGTTAGCCTGGCTAAGCAGAGTGCTGCAAAGTGCTATAAATCAACACTCGAACCACTTAATAAAGGGCAACGCCATTAGACAACGGCGATGGCAACGGTGACGGTGACGGTGACGCTGGCGGTGACGCTGGCGGTGACGCTGACGGTGACGGTGACGGTGACGGTGACTTTGACTGTGACTGTAATGGTGCTTGTGTTGGTGTAGATGTTGTTGTTGTTGACGTTGGTGTTAGTATTGGTGTTGGTGATGGTGACGTGATGACGCTGCACGTAGTCCACTGCTACAACTCATAACAATGTCATACACACCCACACCCTTGCACACACACACACTTACATCCAATCAAACACACATTTTATACAGCAACGTTAGCTGCAGAAAATTTTTCACGTTTTTCCAAATGAAATATGGCAACCAGAACAAAACCAGAAGCTCAGTCAGAAAAAAACACAATTTGGTGAGCTTTACGCGGCGCAGTCGGTAGACGGGTACATAGCCTGAGGATAGCAAACGAGGTGTATGTGTTGGTTAGGGGTAAAGTGAGGGACGGATAGGGGTGGGGTAGGGTAGCCGCTAAGCAGCAGCTAAAAGTTGATGGAATAAAAATTATTAACAAATGCTGACAGCTTGTGTAAACAGAGACGCCAAATGGCCGCAGAATATGCCGAGCGCAAATTGAGGCGTTTTGAGTAGCGTGGGTGGGCGTGGCAGTGAAAATGTTTTCGTCACGCGCTTTAATTGCCACGCCAGTCTGAGCAGCATTGATGGGCGGCGGGGGGGGGAGGAGTAGCAAAGGCAACAGCAACAGCAGCAGCAGCAACAGCAGCAGCAGCAACAGCAACAGCCATGTGCTGGGCGTGCCAGTTGCTAACAGCTTCCGCCCCTTCTGCGTAGTTAACACCACTCTGCTTCACTTCCTTATACCCCCCTTTCCCCTCTACATATCTCCCTTTGCACAACAGCGCTCAAATTTCGAGCTGCGCAGATTTTTACATCTGTTTAACGTAAAGCAATTGCAAATTGGCCATCACTTTAGCCACGCTTGATGCCCATATTTCCATCTCTTTCATGCTCTTTCTTTATCTATCTCTTTTTCTATTTTTGTATGTATGACTGTATGTGTGTGTGTGTGTAGGGGTGTGTGTGTGTGTGTGTGTGTGTGTGTGTGTGTGTGGGTGACTGTAACTGCTCTTATCGGCAGCAACGAAATAGAATCTCGTAATTGCGGCATTCGTATGATTTTAAATATTTGCACAACGATTCATTATTTTTATTTGTCGACACGATGACGTTTTTCTTTGTGTTTGTGTGCGTGTGTGTGTGTATGTCTCTTAGCTACAAAGCAGATATGTAATAAATATCATTGGGAATACACTTGCACACACACACAGACATATTTTAATTGTACTTGTATTATGCACATGGCTTGAAATTAGTTTACTTCTTCTGTGCGCCACAATTTTAATTAAATATCAAATGCGCCAAGTGAAGACAGCTGCAACAGCAACAGCAACAGCAGCGGCAGCAGCAACTACAATGACAACAACTAAAACAACAATGACAACAATCACTATAACAAAATCAAGAACATAAACAACATGCAGCAAAGGCATACACAGTTTTTATCTGGGGCAAAATGTAAGAATTCTATGCGTCTGCTGCAACTTTTTCTACACTTAACAGATGTATATCTAACTGTATATATATATATATATATATACATATATGTATATAAGAAGATAAAACATTTAATGAAAAACTTTAATTAAATACAAGCAGCACAGCAGCAACAACAACAACAGAAACAACAGTTACCAATTAGCCATTGAGTTGAAGTCACTTGCAGACTTTTAACATTCTATTTCTAAAAAGGAAACATTCTCTGAGGATTTAAACTTGTGGAACAAGCAAATGTTGCACAAAATGAATTTAAATCAATTTCTGTTAGAAAAATGTTTAGTTAAAAGTTAAAACAATTAACAGCAGGCAATTGATGTGACAGTAACTGCAGCTTACATTGATGGTGCTACATTTACCAGCTCAATCAGTTAAGAGCAGCTGCAACTTTTATAGCAACTGCGTTGAATAAAATTTATTTTAAAAGCAAATTTAATAAGAATATTCCAATTCAATTGAAATAAAGTTTATAGCCCTCTTTCAATTGTCTCAATTCAATTGAAAAACAAAAAAAAATATAAATAAAAACTGTATTTAATTTTCTTGTGAAATGCCTAAAGCTTGCCAGAAACATATTTCTTTATGGTTACTTAATACATTATTTAAATGGGCGAAAAAAAAACAAGAGAAAAAAAATGAAACGACCTCAACAGAAAAAACAAAATAAAAAAACAACTTAACGGTAAACAGACACAAACACAGGCACACACACATACTCATACACAAACAAACACACAATTCATTTTCCGCACTATTCGAAATTGCGTGCTGTGCGATTTTTATCGCTTTTCAGAGAATCGCCGCTCTGCTCTGCTCCTGTTTTTTCTATCTACTGCTGCTGCTGCTTCTTCTTCTTGTTTTTCCTTAGGTTACTTGTACTGCTACTGCTGCTTCTTCTGTATTTTCATTTTCATCTTCATCTTTATCGTTAATTCTGTTTGTGTGTGTGTGTTGTGTTTTTTTTTTTGGCTCGCACATAAATAAACTGTTGCATGCTTCTGGGCGCAGCCCATAACATGTACTTAGTTAAAGGTCCCTATAGCCTCGATCCATTAAAAACAGACTAAAAAGTTGAAGCTGTTAATTTAACAGTTTGAAAGGATATTTAACGAGCTTAAATAAAATGCGTTACAGTTATTGAGTAAAGTTTACTTTCAGTTACTAACGCTGTTTGAGTTAACGCTGGGAGTTATTGCTCTAGAGAAGTTGTTAGTAAGGGTATTTACTAGTCGTGAATAGCGTGTATTGAGGTTAGCTTAGTTGGAGCACAATCTGCGCCACTTGTTTATAGCCATTTAATGAATGTTGGCATTTGGCGTGCAGAATTGCGCTACACGAAGCAAAACCTTTTGGTGAAACTAATTTAGCCGCACCAAAGCGGAACGCAGGTGGTCTCCGCCCACAAGGCTGGGCGTGGTCAATGCAGACACACACACACACACATACCTACATACTTACATACGAACATACCAACATACATATATACAATATAGTTGCCAGATTGTGTGCTTTGAGCTGGTCGCTGTGGCCCTGGCCTGATGACATATGCAACTAAAAATAGAAGCAACAGCATCAGCAGCAGCAGCACCAGCAGAAGCAGAAGGAGAGAAACAGTAATAGGAGCAACAGCAGAAGTTGAAGCTGTGAGTTGGTTAAGCTTAGCATGCAAAGCACTGCATAAGCCACATATACACAAATACACAGAGCAAAAACAAACACATACATGTGTATCCATTTCATTGGAATTTTGCCTTTGATTTTGCAACATTTTTATACAGCAAAGAGAAAAGGAAAACAGAACATGAAACAATAACATAAACTAATCAAATGAGAAGTACGACATCTGTTACATTTTGATTATTAGATTTTCTTTCCTTAATTTTTCTTTTTGCCCCACTATATATATGTGTGTGTTTGTATTGAAGTTAAGTGTTTTCGCATTTATCTTAAAGTTTATATCATTTTATTGTTATAGAAGAAGTCAAGATGAAATTGTTGAAATGAAAATTTGAATTCGAGCAGCGTACAAAAAGTTTTTTTGCCGCTTAATTCGCCTAATGAAAAGTGCAAATTTTCTTTACTTCAGGGAAACACAGCACAACTCAACGCTTTCTATATCTTTTCATATATATATATATATACACATATATATGTTTGTTTCAGTCAAGGCAACATTCTTCTGGTATTCAGTCATCGACATGTGGGGCAACGTTGTTGCCTTTCCCTTACACTTCATGGCTCTGTGCCACATGAGGCAACTTGAACTTTGTCTGCACTTGAGGCGAGCTGTGAGAAGTTGTTGCTACCACAAAATTATTTTATGACTTGGTAAACAATTTGGCCAGCTGACTTTTACTGGGGTAATTGCAGCTCCATATAGCTTACTCAGAAACTCTACGTCACTCACTCCTTCCTTCTCTCTCTGTCTCTGTCTCTGTCCCACTCCATAACTAAGTTGATGGCTCAGAAGCTACTCAAAAACGTAATTGCAATTTGGAATGAGCTTTGTTTTATTTGCTTTTTATTATAGAACAGTCATAACATAAAGATGTTCTTATGTCCTTAACATAAATAGTTAACAATATATATAAAAAAAAATATATATTTATATATTTGTATATATATATTTATTACCTTTTTATGGGTTTCTGATTTAGAGCCAAGCAGACAGCAAACAGCCCAAATATAACTTAATAAAGTTGATGTACTATTCAGATTTGAGCTGAATGAAACTTTTGAATCCTCCAGGGTAATCAATAATTTTTAATCCCCAAAGTCAACATATCCTACACACGTATACAGACACGTTTCCATTGTTATATATGTATGTGTTTGTTATTGTTAATGTATTGGATAAACATAAAGAAAACTTTTCCGCCATGTTTGAAGCACACGCAGAAAATTGTGCGTCATGTTTTGCATGTGATTCTGCCTGTTGCCGGAAAAAACGGAAAATGATTTGTAATATGTGATTTGTGCGGCAGTTTTCCTCTTAGCGCAGACTCTACCCCAAGTATTCAAAATGGGGTAGTGGCAGATATGAAAGAATGGTGGCCGGCAACTGAAGGTCTTGCAGCATATGTAGCACGCATCATTAATTTGAAAGCCGCTTATCATATTTGCAATTACTCGTTAGATTCAGGTCGACATGACTCCCCAAGCGCCTTTCAAACTGATTGCCAGAGATCTGATTCCATATCAAGAAGCAGCAGCAGTGGCTGTGGCAGCTAGCAGAAGATGATGTAGGATAGAAACCTTGACACATTAGTGTGCGTGCGATTTGTGTGCACAGCTCAAGGGTTAAGTTGCAAAGTCTGAATAATTTTATACTTTAAATGTTGATACTCAAGTTTATGCCCCCTCTCTTCTACACACTCTCTCTCTCTCTCTCTCTCTCTCTCTCTATTGCTTTGTTATTGTCAGTCAGCAAATCCTTAAATAATTAAATACCAAAGGGCTGAGTATCCTTTTTTCCCAGTTAAGAGAACCCAATCAATGAGAATGGCTACCCTAATAATAATAATGCGTAAATAGAATGGAAATTTTTGACTCTAGATGCTTGAATACGCTTTGCCAAAAGAGGTCCAACATCAAGTATAACAACTTAAGAGCCAACTTCTACAACAAACATATTTCAAATATCAAAATTTTACTTGTAAAACGTTGCGACAAAAATTCATTGACATGAAATTCGGCGAAATTTTACGTGACAATGCCATGAAATCGAATCGAATTTGCCAAGCGACCGGAAATGCGCACAACTGTTAACATGTGGTATATACATGTGTGTGTATTTGTATACATATATATATATATATATATATATATAGTATATGTTAAATTATGTGCATGTGTGTGTGTGTTTGTTTGTTTGTTGAGAAAGGCTTTGCAGTCAAACAAAGCATAAGCGGGCCAACACTTTTTGATTTATGCGGCAATTTTATTGTAGGCCTCGTCTGCTCGACTTTGCCTGCTGCTGTGCCACTGTATTTACCACACCCCCTACGCCCACACTTGTTAGAATTTAGACCAAGTCACGAGTCCCGTGCCTGGCCGGGCTTGCCCTAAATGTAGTCGAGCATGAATTGCGTGAGCTGCTTGTGCAAGTTTATTTACTTTTGCAGCAGTTTGAAAGCCGCTTGGCGTACCAAAAACAAAGAATAGACAACAACAACAACTACAATATACACCCACACCCACCCACACACACACACACACACACACACACACACACACACACACACACACATATACACATTTATATCATAGCATACAATATGAAAGACACACTTGGAAATGTTGTCTCCTTTTATATTTTCCATTTTATTTACATATTTTTTGTGTCATTCTTTCATTCTTTTTCTTTTTTTTTTTCGCTCGTTCTTTTTTTGTTTTATTTTCTATCCTTATGCCTGCCTGCCTGCTGTGCATAAGTAAAATGTCTCCGCTTGTCTCTCTGTCGCTCTATCCCTATGTTTTGTGTCGTTGTCCTTCAGCCTGGGTTCAGCCTCAGGTAGCAGCAGGCAATGGTTAAATTGTCAAAGGCATTTCGAGGATTTTGGTGTCTCAAATTAAAAAGTCGTCGCACAATCAGCTGAATGCCAGGCAGCTTCAATAAAAAGCAATAAGCGTATAGAAAACGCCAATACAACGTGACTATTTCTATGTATTTGTGTGTTTCTTTGTGTGTGTGTGTGTGTGTGTGTGTAGCACATAATGTAGTCAAGGGTCAAGATCTACCCTTTGGTTATCTAACGAGCACAAGTAGCACTCGAGCACCTATTGACTTTACACAAAGGAAAAAGGTTAACACCTTTCGTTTCCTTTCGTACAACAACATCAACAACAGCACACACAACAACAACAACAACTGAAATTAACTTCATAACCGTTAGCAATAGAACTCAATACACAACCTTTATATATGGTACAACATTACGTATACGTATTGTATGCCAGTTGTGCTTTCGATTTGCGGCAAATCAAGCAGCTGGCCAAACACCCACACATACATTACATGTATGACCAGTTAGCTGGTATCCATTGTTAAATTGCTTTACACTCTATATACCCTTCCGTACCCCCTTACATGCTGGTGCTAACCCACTTGAAAAACGTTTACAATAAATCACAGTGTAAAATTGTTGCATTTTATATGGCATGCAAATGGTTTTAGTCCTTGTATAGCAATATAGGAATATATACGTGTATATATCTGTGGCACGTGGCTGATTACCGGAAATGTGTAATGCCAGAGAGCAACAGTTAAGGCATCAAATTGCTCAATTTTCACGCATCATCAGGAGGATTGCCAGTACCAAAACGAAAAAAATAAAAAAAAAAAAAAATAATCGGAGGGAAGAAAAAAATAATAATACGAAGCAAGGAAATCAATTTTGAGGGCGCCAACAGAAGAAAACTTTCACACTCTACGCTATGACTACAGCTCATTTTGTATTTATCAACATGGGATACGTTTACAGTGTGTCCTTTTAGTCCTGCTGTAGTAGAACTGTAGTAGAAGTGTAGCTACTGCTACTGTCCCAAGTTACAGCCACGTCTGGCCTGATGGGCGGCATAAACTTTTATTTCAATGAGAGCAAACTGAAACCGTTGAAGCCTGCCATTCTAACATCCTCGCATCCTCTCACATCCACATCCACATCCACATCTCACATCCACATCTCACATCCACATCTCACATCTCACATCCGGGTCCAACAATAAGAGTAGAACTCTGCTCCACTTTAAGTCGCTGTCTCAGCTGTGCCAGAAAATTTGTGGCGCTTTCTGCTATTTTTGTGCCATCGCACGAGACACTAAAATAAAAATAAAATAAACCAGGAAGAGAAACACAAAACGAAACACGACTACAGGATACGCTATGCAAAACATATGCAAACTATTTATACTATATATACCCCATTGTTTATCTCTATATAGGGTATGCACATTCGTGGCACACTTTCAGGACGTTTGTCCGACAATTTTGAGGCAGGCAGGCACAAAAGAAGCTCACAAGTTTTTCTTTACTTCGCATACAAATGCAGGCCGTAAAGCCAACAAAACTTGCTCATTGCAAAAGGGAATGGAATGGAATAGGTTGGGGGGGGGGGGGGGGTGAGAAAGGGAGAGTGGTGAAAGGTTAGAGCCTGTGGGTGCTGTGAGCTGATGTACGTAACAGTTGCAGACAGCCAGTGAAAATGAATAGCAACTGCTCTAATTTTGTGCGCTACGTTGGACGTAACTTAACTTAAATATTTATAAGAAAAATGAGCAGCTAAGCGGTGGGTGTATATATATCTATATATATATAACTAACACACACATATACATATGCTGCGACGCATTTATTATTAATGCCACACAATCGAAATGAACGCCAACAAACCAAAGACGTTGCACGTTCCCTTCTGTTTCTGCCTCTGTTTCTAAAAATGCTTCCACATTATTTGCTGAAGTTGCGTTTTCCTTTGTTGCTTTCATTATTATTGTTTTTGTTGTTGTTGTTGTTGCCTTCTGGGCTTGCCTACTTTTCGCTGTGCCATGGCACCTGCTACATGTCTGTGCAACGTCTTGAGCCCTTGGGTTAACATGTTGCCCGCCTGTTGCGGCGTTTGACTTATTACCATTAATTTATATATGCGTAGCGCGTCACAGTCAATATTTTACTTTTCGGTTTGGATTTTCCATCTACCATCTACTGGTATAGTGAAGCTAGAGTTT
>JBAMBS010001154.1:0-69061 GCA_037044455.1 Zygothrica quintamaculata | reverse complement strand
ACAGTCTGTTGCGAAGCCGTTCCACTTTAACTCGCATGTTGCATAATTTGGTTACTCTAGCTCTTATAGTCTCTGGGACAGACGTTCATACAGACAGACAGACGGTCAGACGGACAGACAGACAGACGGACAGGGCTAGATCAACTCATCTTGTGGTCCTGATTCAGAATATATATACTTTATGGGGTCTCCAATAATTATTTCTATGATTTACATACTTTTCGATTTTGCGGAAATCCATTAGTCCCGCTTTGCTCTTATTTTCCTGGGCAAAGGGTCTAAAAAGTAAGAAAACTGTAGTCTGTAGTAAGAAAACTGTAGGTGCACCCGACTACGAGAATCTGCTTTGCAAACGTACACAGGGGTATACGCACACATACCCACATACACACAGTTCTACATGCACTGTTGCGCGCGCCTTTTACCAAAACATTAACTCGATCGGTTAAAAATTGTGCTTAATAATTTTGTTTTTCGTACGCTGGGACGGGGTATTAATACATGTGTTCATACAGACGGTTGTCTTGTCGTCATGGTGGAAAAGAGGGTCTCAGATTATTATTTCTACTTGTTACATACTTTTCGATTTTGCGAAAATTAGCTCAGTTTATCGCTTTTTTTATGAAGTGCTAAATTAGATCTATTTCAATGAAGACATTGGTTAAGATTAAATATAAAATATTATGCTGCAGAGCGGTAATATTCAACATTTGCTGGTTTGCAAGTAAAATATTCTTCAAAAGCTTTCCTGTATTCGGATACTACTTCATTACTAAGTTTCTTAATACCTATATGAAATTGTTCACTTTGCGAATATAATCGCTTAAAAATCTTAAAAACTTATCGTCACGTTTTACCTTTGGTATCTGCAAAATTCGTGTACCAATCATTTGATCAATACTTTTATCACCTTTTCCCTGAAAAAAGGGTGCAGAAAACAAAAATAAAAGGAAAGGCTTTCTTACTTGTTATTAATTGTATTATCGTACTATTCTCTGTTAGAATTAGGATACATGAACATAGGGGTAGTTGGCAGTTATTTCAGGGGTCTCGGGTTCTTTGGTAAAAAAATGGTAATTGGCCATTTCAGACATAACTAGGCTGAAGAAAGTGTGAATTGGGAATTGGTCAGCAGGAAAAAGAGAGTCGCTGTGAACATTGGTCATGGGTACCTCAAGTCAATTCAGCATATACAATAAAGTACTTAGGTAATATGCTGAGGCTAATGTTAATATATAATAAAGTAATAAGTAAACTTGCCTAAAATGTTTTCAATAACTTATTATATAAATTTGTTATTTGATATCCTAAAATCCGTAACCTTCAATAAAACTGTTATATTAAACAAAACTTATTTTTATTGACAGGTCTTAATAATATTATACCTAGAAGAAATTGATAATGATACAAATCCTCTAAGCTTAGTAAATGGGAAAGTTCTTGTCAATATTGGCTGTCCATGCATGCAAACCACCTTCCAAGTCCTGAACGAAATGATCCGGAAAACGGTTTTTTATGTGTTTAACAGCTACCTGAGAATCGTTGCCTCTGCGACATACCACGAATATGGGAAATTCCTTGGTTTCAAATTGTTTCGAAAAACGATTTACATAACTGTCATCAAGGATAGCTGGTAGTGGCACATTTATTGCGTTTGGTAATTTACAGATCTCAAACTCGGCTGTCGTACGAACGTCCAATAGTAAATGTGGCATACATGGCAGTAACTCTTGGTACTCCTTTACTTTCATACGCTGCTCTGGTTTAAGTAATTGCCGAGGGATATCCTTGTCATTGGCACGCATGCCACAGAACTGTTCATAGTCGATCAGCTCAGTAATGACAGGAAATTCAGAGCAAACGTGACAACCTGGTCGCTTATTACGTATTTTTATGTTACGGAACTGACAGCTAATTCCATCAAAAATAAGCAGTCGACCGGCCAATACATCACCTATACCAATTATTACCTTAATGGCTTCCAAAGCTTGCAAAGAGCCAATTGTACCTGTTACGGCACCTAAGACGCCACCATCGCCACAATTCATTACTGTCTCTGGTGGTGGCGGCTCTGGATAAATACAGCGGTAACATGGCCCCTGCTGCCCGTAGTTATAAACAGTTAGTTGCCCATCAAGTTTTAGTGCACTACCAGAAACTAACGGCTTTTGTAGTATAACACATGCATCGTTAAGAAGATACCGCGTAGCTAGATTATCACTACAATCTAGGATGACATCATAAGAGCGTATGATGGGCAATGCGTTTGAACTGTTTAACGGATAAGAAAGTATCGTTATTTTACAGTGAGAATTAAGCTCAAGCAAAGCAATACGCGCAGATTCCACTTTTGAGAAGCCACAGCGGCCAATTGTGTGTAGTGTTTGACGGTGCAAGTTGCTGCTCTCGACCACGTCATAATCTACCAGTCCCAAGTGGCCACAGCCTGCGCTGGCTAAATACTGTGCTGCAGGGCACCCCAGGCCGCCCAATCCAACAATAAGAACTGAGCAGTTTTTTAGCTTAAGTTGCCCATTTATTCCAAAGTTTGGTAGAATGATTTGGCGGCTATATCGAGCGATGTCATCGTTGGAAAGTTCTGTTTCTGTTTGCTTAAGTTTGGATAACAAGAGTGGTTCAGATCCTTTTACTGTTGAATCCTTCAGATCACGCAACTCTCTTTCTTTTACATTTAATGCCGCTTGAAGTTCAGTAATCTCTCTAAGCAACCGTGCTGTTTCGTATTCCAAAACAGCGGATTTCATAATTCTCTGTTCCGAGTGTTGCATTATCTATACTCACTGCGACAATTGAGCTATCGATATTTAGTTTTGTACGCCAACTTATCAGGTTTTTATTATGGGTAGTACTGCAATTGCTAAACCAGCGCAATGGCTATGTAGTGAAGAAATAAAGTAACAAAATGATAATTTTTTTTATTGTCAATTTTGTTGCATTAATTTTTTAAGCTTAAAATACAGAACATAAAGAAACAGTTTTACATACACATTGTTCAACCTTTTTTCAGAATGTATAGGGGACATCATCTATCATAATCAAGTGAATTTATAATTATTAAATTACAATTTATTATTCATTTATATTACGATCAATAGGAAATGAAACATTGGTACCACGTTATAAAACATACAAAGATAATACCAAACCGTTTTCTAAATCTAGTATGTAGAGTTCATTTGATGCGATATTGATCTTAATACAAAATATATGTAATTAATAACGATTATTCGATAATTTCAAAAACTCGTAAAACAGTGTGGAAAACAGTTCGCAAACAGCTGAAGGAAGGCACTTTACATAATAATTACTTAAGACTTGCAAAATTAGAATGGCTTGGCTTACCAACATATTTCAGAATGAGTTTCGCGTAGGCGTCCAATTGCTTAACTTAACACCTTTAAGTTATCCCATAACAGTACGTCACTTATCGTATACGGAACATCAAACACGCGGTCGCACAGTTCGACGATATGGCTATAAAGAGAAAATATTTCAAAGTGGCTTACTGCCGCATTTGGATAATGGACAAAAGTTACCAATGCCTGTTTATCGACCCAAGAACGTTTGGTCGGAAAAGCGTGCGATCTTTGGACAAAACGACTACATAGACATCTTGGGCAATGACCGATTGCATCCAACGCGTGTGTTGTATTCTGTTCCATCTTGGTTGCGCGGAGTGTCAGGAAATGAGTATCAGGTATTGCTACGCAAGCGTCGACTTCTGGAAAGGACCAAGTATCCAATTGCCCGACCGACTAAATGGAAAGATTTACAAAAGCGTATTTTATATCTTTATAAGTTCCTCAATCGAAAGACAAAAACGGGTTACTCAACACAGTAAATCAATAGTTTTTGGACAAATAAAATGTTTAGTTTTATTTCCGTAATATATATTATTCTAGTACAATACGCGCCTCTTCTCCTTCAATAATAATCTTTTGGCCATTATAAAGGCAAAATTGGCGCTTTACGTGAGCAAAAAGCAAATCAGTTATTAGAAAGATTTGTCCCGTACAAAACGCTAGTGTCGTTCCAAAGAAAAAGTTTGCATTCGCTGAGCCCGCATAGATCCAAAGATGCCATAAAGCGCCCATCATAGATAACGTGACAATAAAGAAAGTAAACACCACAAACCCATGAGCCATAACTACAAAACAGATATTTTGGATAAATTTTTTTTCTCTCTGTTCAGCTTGTATTACTTACATTTCCAGCAGTGCCGCCAGAGTGGCAATAGAGTTAAATAAAATCCAACGTCGCCCAAGCTTGGATACGCACGAAAAACCGCCATTAGAGCAACTAAAACTGTAGTCAGAAGTAACGGTTCTTTACGCAGCTTAATAGATAAAGGAATTAAGTACAGAACGGTAGCATTCAGCTGGAACGTAATGAGGAACATGGTTCGAAAATGTTCAAACATTTCAGTAAAGAAATACCAAAATAATCCAACATTTGGTTGAAGATCCCGGAAATAGAATCTAAAAAACGCGACAAAACACTAATTTAATTTAGTACAAATAAAATCATAAAATGATACATACATAAATCCAAGTGTACCATCCAAAAAGTTCAAACTGTTCGTGACTAGAAAATTTGCACCAACAAAGAGCATACAGCAAGCACCAAAAAGGAAGAATATGACGAAGCCTAGACAGATGCTGCGACGTGCAAAGAGTAAAATCAATGGGGCAATGAGAACTACTGGATAGAGACTGCGCACGGACTCAAATGCGAGCAGTAGGAGACATTGTAAAAATTTCCGCTTAATCATTGAATACAAATACATTGCTAACATAAAATTACTGATAACCGTTGATGTTCTTCCCATGCAGTTCAAAATAATAAGAGGATTAAATAAGTAGCAAACTAGGACCAGTCGAGATATATTATTCGTGTCGATGGCAGTGTATTGAAGCTCATCCGAATCCTTGGCATATTCTTTTTGTTTTCGTCGTTGATCTATTAGTTTATGATCCACAAAATTGCGACTCATGTAATACAAGACTGTTGCAGTAAAAAGATCAAATAGAATATACAGCAGGGGAACAAATTCTGTATAGTTAACCAAAATTCCAGATAGAGCCTTCAACACTAAGGGCACCTCATGAACCAAATCTCCGCAATATGGATCAATACCTTGGCGAAGCAGAAATACACCTTCTTGCACTTAAAATTTATTGATTTAGTGTATTATAGAAGTAATTTATATAATTAAAAGAAAACTTACTGCGCTTATAGGAGTTTAATGGTGTTGAAAATTCTACACGATTGCCCACAACCAATGCAAAAGAAGTCCACCCAAAACATAAACGTATTGCGCCCCCAAATAACAGTAGTTTGATACATTGGTAGTCCATAGCTGTCGTCAATGCTTTATGGAACACTTACACCGTAAACACAACCGGCAAACACAATTCAGATGACTGTTTATCTAAATAATATGTTTGACAATACGATTTTAACGCATCTATCGATAACTCGCACGTAAAGGGCCGGAAATCAAACAAAATATGTGGTCAATCGGGTATATTTTTTGTAATATTTCGAAATATTTTTACTACTTTATCAATCTTTAATATTTCACTTTGGTGCTAATTACTTAAATCTATCATAAAATACAGATTAGTGTACTTTTTAATAATACTAAGTTGTAAAACTGTATACTAGGCTTAGATGATCTGATTCGTTTTTTTCTTTGACATACAAACGAACACCTATATGTTAGTTCATTAGATTCGTTCTCTATGTTTACTTTAGTTCCTTCTGAAAGTAATCAATTATTAATTTTATTGACTTGTACAAAAATACATTTTTAAATAAAAAATGTTAACAAAGAATATATCTCCTAAGAAAAAAACAAGTCAAGTTGTTAAAGACCTTAATGAAAACTTTGAACAGTTGGTTCAGCAAACGCATCATTACCTAAAGTTTGTTGCCATTCCACAAAAGTCACGCACGTGTTTATAACAATTGTTTATTTTAGACCACAGCCGGAAAGGATTGATGATTTTTACCACCTTGTACAACAAAGTTATGGATTGGCTGTCAACAGCGATGAGGATAATAACGACTTTTTGTCTGAGCTTGTACTAGATCAAATGGATGACGAACAAATATGGCAGCAGCTTGAAATAAGGAACGATTTGGTCTTTAAACAATTTGTACAACAAGCTTCCCAAAATATGGCAATAAGAGAACAACTTTTGGGAATTGAGCTTAATGATGATGACAATGAGCAAAAGAGTGAGGAAGATTCTGTGGCAGAAGGTTTTGACATTAAAGTTTTGAAGAAGCAAAAATATCAATCGAAATTGGACAAATTTGACGGAGTTAAATTAATACAGAAAGATTCTAAGCCAAAAATAGAAAACAAGCAGTCTGGTATAGAAGACAAATTTTTTAAAATAGATGAAATGAATCAGTTCTTGGAACAAGAAGATGCTAAGGAGATTCGCAAACAGAAAAACAAATCTGCAATTGGCGATTCAGAGTTAATTGATCATTTTTCGGAGAACTTTGGAATTGACGAAGCGTCCAACTATGACGATGAAGTCATTAATGCAAATTATACCGACTTCTTTAATTTGGATGATCACTTCGAATGCAAACCTAAGACACTAAATGAGCAAAAGCAAAATTCAAAAGACTTTTTTAAGGAACATAACAGCAATCAGAATTTTGAAGGAGAAAAAAGAGAAGACCAACCCCCAATCGCTGATGATAATGATGTGACAAGTGAAATGGATGAAGCTGACTTTGTGGCACAGAGTGGTGTGCAACAAAAAAACAATTCAGTGTCTGAAGCTGAGTCTGATCTGGAAAACTCTAAACACGAACATAATGAGACCATACAATCGTCCAGTGAAATCCGCGAAGTTAGGTTGCTTCAACGAATTCGAGACTATGAAGATGTGGTCCTTGGTGAGAAACCATGGCAGCTGAAGGGTGAAGTGCAGGGAGCACATCGACCACAGAACTCTCTGCTTCAGGAAATACTCGAGTTTGACTCAACGACGCGTCCTTCAGCACCTATTACCGAAGAACAAAACTGCACCATTGAAGACATAATTAAACAGCGTATACATGACAAGGCCTGGGACGACGTTGCACGTAAAATGCGCCCAGTGCATACCCCGCAGGAATACCGCAAGCAACTAGTGCTAGATCAAGAAAAGTCAAAACAATCTTTAGCTAAAATTTATGAGCAGCAATATCAGCGTGAAATGGATAAGCTGGATCCAAATCACAATGATGCAGACAACACAGATCCCGAAAAGAAAGAACATCAGGAAATCAGACGTGCTATGCATACACTTTTTCTTAAACTTGATGCGCTCTCCAATTTTCATTTTACACCCAAGCCTGTGGCACCCGAGGTTAAGATTGTAACCAATACGCCTGCCGTTTATATGGAAGAGGTAGCACCAATAGCATTGACTGATGCAAAGTTGCTGGCTCCGGAAGAGGTATTCAGCGGTCCAAAGCATATTCCGGTCGGTAAAACAGAGCGCACACGTACTGATAAAAACCGTGAACGTCGCAAAAAAAAGCAAAAGCAACGCACAATTAATGCTGCGTTTGAAAAACGCGACCTACAACTTACAAGGTTAGGAATAGCCCCTACGAAACAAGACGTACAGGAACAATTTCTAAAAACGATAAGCAAGAATAGGAATGTGCAAAAGGTAAATTTAAAACACAGTACATAATTAAGTTTACATTTTCATTTTTTTTTGTTGTTCTAGGTCACCACTAGTTATGATAATGCTGCACTCAAATCGTCAAAGGCATTCTTTAACAGGCTACAGAATACAACCTCAATGACATCAATGCAAAATAGTAGCAAGCGAGCAAAAAAGGATTCATCCAACCTAACTGCCAAAAAACTCAAGTTGTAATTTTATAAATCATCTTATATAATCATAAATAATTCTGAACACTAAATTTTTATGGTCGCATTTTCAATTCGAATATTAAAGACCGCATAGGTCCAGCCACGTGCGTCGCCCTCATACTGGGCTAATCAAACAATGATAGTTTCTTAAGAAAAGTTTAATAAGGCACCATGGGACTTGCCTCGCGTCGACCAGTAAGTTGCGTAAGTATGTGTGGGGGAATAAAGATTGACAACGGTTATTAAACATGCGTGGTATCTGAGAAGCTCACTATTTTTAGCATTTATTAACTAATTGCATTGCAATTCCAAATTACACAAAATAAGTAAAGCTAAAAACAAGTAAAAAAATCTTTAGTCGAGTGTACCCGACTACGAGAACCCCTTGCTAGTCACACACATATATATACGCCTATTAGGGTCTCCCCCTAATGTTGAATAACTTCCATGTTCAATCTTAAAGATATTTAGAACGTAGATCAATAATGGTCATTTTGTCAAAAGGTAAAGGGGTTAAACAGAGAACCAACAAGTATTAAATAAATTAATATAATCAAAATTTTCTTTGGGAATTTTAACAGCTTAGTATTTATATCCTTATCGGTTCTAAAATGTATGCATTTGAAAATAGAATTAACTCCATGGTATATTATAGTATCTACACAATTAGAGCTTTTGGCGGAGTGTGGGTAAAAAAGAAACAACATCGGAAAGATATATAAATATTTGATGTCTATTTCAGGAATAATATTTTCATCTGATTTACCAATTTTGTAGCCATAAATTAAAAAAAAACATTCTCGTTATATTTAAAATAACCTAGGTCAAGTTATAGTCTATTTCCAAATATTTAAATATAAGAAAATGAGTATATCGTGGCTCGGGAATATCATTATTAGTCGATGTTCCAACGCATTCAACGGGTGAATAAAATTCATATATATATTGTATAAAGCGTACAAGATTTTTTTATTCAGCTCTCAACCAAAAAGTTTGGAGCATTGTAAAGTTGACTGTCTTAAAATTTAATTTTTTTTAATTTTTTTTTTATATTAAATATTAAAGTAATTACGCAAAAAATATCACTTTGCAGAACTGTGGTCAAACGATAACGATAGGTAACAATCGGTATTGATTAACTGTGAATATTACTAGTGCACGTGTTACTCGAAGTGTTTCTTATTTAAATCAGCTTTAATTTCGAAGTGATTTTAAAACATGGTGAAATCTGAAAAGTTAATGTCAAAATCCTTATGCAAAGATAAACAAATATTGAAAAATGGTAAAGAAAAATATTCTGTGTCTAAGAGAATCAAAGCCGCAAAAGTATCAGCGCAAGATATTAAGAAGTCACTTAAATTCAAGAAGGGAAGGAAACCATTAAAATCACAGGAAATGCCTCCAATTAAATCATTAGTATTGGCATCTCCTGTATCACCGTCTCAAACAGCGAATAAATTTGTTAAAAATGTTGAATCTGCGCCTGTATTAAAACAATTACAGAAAAGACAAAGGAGTCAAGCAAAACCTTTATTAGCTGATAAATCTGAAAATATGATTCAAAAGAAGCAGACTCAAAAGAAAGTAATAGGATCTGTTCAGATAACAACAAAACAAGATAAAGACCAAGCAAAAGAGGAAAAAATTAAACAATTAAAAATAAAAAGAAAGAACAAAAAAAGTTTAGTATTTGTTAAAAAGAATAATGGCAAAGCAACGTCTACAAAAGGACAAGAAAACAAAACTACAAAACCTAAACTCAATTATGAAATCAAACAATTCGATGAGGAAAGTTTTCGTAAAATTGTAAACGAATCGAATGTGCAACAAGTTTGTGACGCTCTCAAAATTCAAGCAGCTAAGGAAGTGCATAAAAAAAGCACATCTATATTTAGTGATTTCCGATATATTTTACAAGTATGCGCATATAAGATACCAAGTTGCCCGAAGCGCGTTGTAAAATTAGCATTAAAGCACTCTCTTGTGGGTGTTGACGATGACGTCGCACTTATTGTTACTGACTTACAACGAGGGGCTCGTTTTGACTACGAACCTACTGTACAGCACTTCGAAGATTTGTTGCGCGAGGCTGGTGTAGATCAGCGTCTGGCAGTTGTTCCATTTAACCGGCTGCGTAATGATATGGGCAGTTTTGAGGCAAAACGCAAGTTTTTAAACAGTTATGATTATTTACTTTGTGATGGGCGTATCTCGGGTCATGCTACCGCTTTTCTAGGCAAGGTAATTATTTAAAAATAAGCATATTGTTATTTGTCACATTATTCAACTACCATAAGTATCCCTTCAATTACAGATAACCCAGAAACCACGTAACGTTCTTCACTCGGTGCGTCTCAGCAAAAATGGCAATTATTGCAAAGAGATTTCACGCGCGCTGTGTAAGACTGCCTACAGACAGCTTAATAAAGGGGACCTAACTGCCATACCGGTGGGGAATAATAAGCACAGCACCCATCAGCTGACAGACAATATTCTACTAGTTATTAAACAGCTTCAGCAGCAGTATCCTGGTGGATTGGCTAATATAAGGTCAATGTTTTTAAAAATCGACATTGCGGGAACGTCCTCATTACCTCTTTACATAAGTATGTGTGCCCCTCCTACGGAAACACCTTACGTAGTTGGCCCACGCGAACAGCGAATGCTAAAGTTAAAAAAACAGGCCAATGAAGTGCTTACTAAGTTTGCTCTAACGAAGGATATTGGCTTCATTAAACTTACGGGTGATCAAATAAAGCGTAAAGCACAGTTACGGGAACAACGCGTAGCCTTAAATACAGTTGATGCGAACGAATCGATTGAAGACAATCTTGGTGTAAATAAGACATTACTTAAAAAAAAGACACGTAAAGGTCATACACCAGTCGAAAATAAAAATGAGTCCAATTGCCAAGATGAAAGTAATGAGGAAGATATGAAGAGTGACGATAATAAAGATATTTAATTTAGGAGTCAAGTAAAAAGTTTATTTTTTATAGTTTTGTTGCAATTTGCAATAAACATTTTTTAACGATACGTACATAATATTTGAATATAAGTAATAAACGATTTTTTACTTTGTAAAACTAGTTGTTATCTCGATTGTCTTATTTATTTTACGTCTACTATGAGCAGTCGACTTAAAATTCATAAAGGGTGTATGAAAATAAAATTGAACGTGGATCACATTTCTAAGCAATTAAAATTAATTGCACTTAAATTTTCATATTCGGCATTATCAGTTTTAAAAGAAGGAAGAAATCTGTAGTCGAGTGTACCCGACTACGAGAGCCCCTTTGCATACATACAGCTATATACACACATACTCAGTTCTGCACGTACTTTAAGCCATTGCGCGCGCCTTTTAGCCACAGCGCTCTATTGCGCGATACTTAATGTTGTGTAGCTTCCGTGTTTATTGTTTAATCAACAAAATTCACAAGGTAGATTAAGAATGTTCTAGTTAATATGTGGGCCAAAAAGAATCGTTTAAAAATTGTGCCTTATAATAAATTTTTTTGAATTGTGTGAAATGTGTACCAAAAAGAAATTCAATCGGTTGCAAATTGTGTCCGGGGAGGAAATTCAAAAATCAAAAGCAAAGTCGTATAACCCCTACGAATACCGAATCTAGATTCCAAGTTTGAATGCTCTAGCTCTTATAATCTCTGAGAAACAGGCGTTCATACAAATGGATAGACAGACAGACGGACAGGGCTAAATCCACTCGTCTTGTAGTCCTGATGCAGAATATTTATACTTTATGGTGTCTGCGATGATTATTTCTACCTGTTACATACTTTTCGATCTTGCAAAAATCCGTTAGTTCTACTTTGCTCTTTGTTAAAAGGCAAAGGTGCTAAAAAAAATGAAGAAGTTCTCATAAAATTTAATGCTCGAATCGCTGTTAGGCTAGAAAAAACTTAGCAAAGTCAGTTGGATAAACACTAAATGTAAAAACAAAATTGCTTGCAAAAAAATTGAGATGAACATAAAGCCCATAATGAAATCTATAAAAAGCAAGCAAAGCACATTAAAATTGCATTACGAATTGTTAGATTGCAAAAATTAAAATTTTTATAATTTTCAATGTTTTGTATGCCTAATTCTGGATCTGGGAGTATTCAAAAATTTATAAGCAATTAAAAAACTTTTTAATATTATCCGTGCTGACAACTTAATAAAATCTGCTATAATTAGCACAGAGTACTCCGAACTGTTCATTAAATAATTAGTTACTTGTACAATAATTAGTTAGTTAAAAGGTTAAAAATTGTGCCCAATAATCGTTTTTCCGCATTGAGGAATTCACAATGCGGATAAAGAATAATTATAATGAGTGTCAAAGAGAATTTTAATTGCTTGAAAATGATGCTTAATAATAATTTTTTCAAATTGCGGCGGTCAGGGACGGAAATTCAAACATTTAATAGAAACTCGTGTAGCGTACGAAAATAACAGATATAAATTTCAAATTTGGTTGTTCTAGCTCTTATAGTCTCTGCGAATCAGGCTTTTATACGGACGGACAGACAGACAGACGTCTTGTCGTCCTGATCCCGATGATTATTTCTACCTGTTCCTTAATTTTAGATTTTGCACATTTTCATTAGCTCCGCTTTGCTTTTTTTATGGCAAAGGGACTAAGAAGTACGAGTCCCTTGGTCAACAGACACAGCCATTCACACACATACGCACACATATAAACATTTCAACATGCATTTACGCCATTTCGCCCGCTTTTTAGTCCACCGCTGTATCTGTATGCCATACACACACAGTTCTACACGCACTTTAAGCTATTACGCGCGTTCTTCAGTCCCCCTCCCAAACTCCATAACGCGATACTTAATGTTGAATAACTTCCGTGTTATTTGTTCTATATAAATGAGATTCACAATGTCTATTAAGAATGATCTTATTACTATGTATATTAAAAAGAAAATTGATCGGTTGAAAATTCTGCTTAATAATCGCTTTTTAGCCCCTTTGCCTTTTTTGTAAAAAAGCTATTGGAAATATGCAAAATCCAAAAGTATGGAACACATAGAAATAATCATCGGAGACCCCATAAAGTATATATTCTGAATCAGGACGACAAGACGAGTTCATCTAGCCCTGTCCGTCTGTCTGTCCGTCCGTCCGTCCGTCCGTCTGTCTGTCCGTCCGTCCGTCCGTCCGTCCGTCCGTCCGTCCGTCCGTCCGTATGAACGCCTGTTTCTCAGAGACTATAAGAGCTAGAGCAACCAAACTTGAAATCTAGATTCGTTATGTTCGTACGCTGTACAAGTTTGTTTTTGATTTTTCCTACCCTGACCACCGCAATTCGAAAAAAACGATTATTAAGCACAATTTTCCGCCGATCAAATTTATTTTTGGCACACATCATAATTAGACCACTCTTGATCGATGTTGTGAATCTGGGTAAGATTGATCAAAAATCTCGGAAGTTATAGATCAGCAAAAGTGGTGTTATGGGCCCCGGAAGGGTATTGTAGTGCGCGCAAAATAAGAGCTAGAGCAACGAAATTTGGAACGTATATTTGTTATGTTTGTACGCTGTACGAGATTGTTTTACATTTTTAAATTTCCTTCCCTGACCCCCGCAATTTGAAAAAATCGATTTTCAGATACAATTTTTAACCGATCAAATTTCTTTTACGCACACATATTAAGTAGACCAATCTTCATCTAAGTTGTGAATTTCGTTAAAATTGAACAATAAACACGGAAGTTATACAACATTAAGTACCGCGATATAGAGCGTGGGGGGTTAAAAGGTGCGCGCAATGGCTAAGTACGTGCAGAGCTGTGTGTATGTATGAGTATGTGTGTGTATGGCTGTATATGTAGGCAAAGGGGCTCTCGTAGTCGGGTACACTCGACTACAGTCTTCTTACTTGTTTTGTATTGCGGTGTTCAGGGGAAGAAGTTTAAAAATTTAAAACTAATTAGTTTAGCGTACGAAAATAACGAATTTCAATTTCAAATTTGGTTGTTCTAGTTTTTTTTAACATACACATACAATGTTATTTAACTTCCGTGTGATTTGTTCAATCATAGCGAGATGCACAGCGTAGATCTAGAATGAGGTAGGTATTATGTGTGTCATAGAGAAATTCGATCGTCTGAAAATTGTGCCTAATAATCAATTTTTTTTCGAATTGCGTGGGTCAAGGGAGGAAATTTAAATATCTAAAACAATCTTGAATACGAATAAGGAATCTAGATTTCAAACCTGGTTGTTCTTAGAAACAAGTGTTCATCCACACGGACCGGGGTAGATCGACTCGGGTAGTCGTCCTGGTCAAGTATATATATACCCCTTTTTCCTTTTTCAAAGGCAAAGGTGGTAAAATATCCATATTATATTTACATGATTGGAGATCATTAACGTGGAACCTTGAAATTAATATTTAAATTTAACTACATGCAATATACGTTAATAAATGCAATAGACAGCAAAAAAGTGTAAAAAATACTTTCAAATAAAAATTTATTGATTGAAGGAAATATTGTCTTATGGGGTTCATTTAACGCGAAAATGCATGTAAGTGTGATGAAAATATGTACATGTTTGTCAATAATATACAATGAAAATAAGTAAAATAAATACCATATCGTTTAATTCCATACCATATATAAATATATATTATATATATATATATATATATATATAAAGTAAATACCATATCGCTTAATTATATCAATATTACTTCGCTTTGAGAATTTAAAATAACATAAAAGTATTTATATTTTACAAAATTGTAAACAGTAGATAATACATTTGTTGCTTTGTCTGTCATAGCTTTGAAGTAAATGCCACAGTGATATAAGTGTGAGTGTATGTGCTAGTTTAAAGGAAATACTAACATGACATGCTTTGCGTTTAGCTTTGTGCTTAAGGACATTGTTGTTCATACATAACATGAAAATATTCACAATGTTCTTATCGTTCTTTTAAGTATACATGTGCATAGATACTTACGTTGTGGCTGGAATAAAGTATAAATATACAAAATATTTCGATATCATCGCAATGGGTGTCCTATGTAATGGTTAAGTTAAACTGCACTTAATTCTTAACAGGCATGTACGGGGAGCGGTGACAAAAGTCAGCTAAAGCTTCTAAAAAAATTTTATGACAATCCAACTTTATGAGCGTACTGTCCTACTATGAATATAGTTTGTGCAGATTAAAAACTTAACATATATCTAACCAAATAAACTTTTTGATGGTTGATAAATAAACTTTTGAATGTCAAAAAGTTATTAAGAATGCAAACGCCTAAAATGAGACAATACAATAAAATTATTATTTCTTACAGTATTGTCTGTTTCTTAATTAAATTTATTTTTGGCTTTGACGGTTGATAAGGAATCCCTTATACCATTGTACGTATGTCTATCGCTGACTACATACATGTATATAAAACATAGAACTAGTAGGTATTTTAAGTACGAAGAAAAATAAACTAGTACTTTTTAATTCAATGTTCCCTAGGAATTAAACCATTGAAACTTATGCTAAGAACGTTGATGGATACGTCGCGACATGTCAAAAAAACGTTATAAGGCTTCAACCGCTTAGCCATTAGCAGCTTAAAAATTGCCTTTACCTGGTATAATCTGTGACCGTAAACTTAATTTTTGAATTTGCTCCCCTGACTCCACAGTACGAAAATTACAATTATTTAGAAAAAAATTTTAAATTTCTATTTTGCACAAACTATGCAAGATTGTATGTTTGTTGATGTTAAAATTTATGTAATTCCTGTGACGCACAGCTTTATTTTCTTATAAGAGAATCTTTTTGCCTTTAAAGAGGCTAAAAGAATGCTAACGTATATGTGGAAAATCGAAAATATGCATGTGAATTTCGTTAAGATTGAATAAATAATACGGAAGTTACACAATAAGTCGTGCTATAGAGCGCGGGGGAGCTAAAAGGCGCTAGCAATGGCTTAAAGTGCGCGTATGCCTGTATATGTAAGCAAAGGGGTTCTCGTAGTCGGCTGCAAATATCTTACTTGTTATACCCTTTGCTCTTTGAAAAAAAAAACAGAGCGGAACTAATGGATTTCAGCAAAATCGAAAAGTATGTAACAAGTAGAAATAATCATCGGACACCCCATAAAGTGTATATATTCTGAATCAGGACGACAAGACGAGTCAATCTACCCGGGTCCGTCTGTCTGTATGTCCGTCTCTATGAACGCCTCTTTCTCAGAGATTATAAGAGCTAGAGCATTCAAACTTGGAAAAAAAATTCGGTATGTTCGTAGGTTATACGAGTTTGTTTTTGATTTTTCAATTGCCTCCCCTGACCCCCGCAATTCGACGAAAACGAATATTAAGCACAAATTTCAACCGATTGAGTTTATTTTTCTTACACTTCATAATTAGAGCATTTCTGATCTTCGTTGTAAATCTGAATAAGATTGATCACAAGAAATCGGAAGTTACACATTATTAAAATTGGAGCTATGGAGGCCAGGGGGATTATGTGGTGCGCGCAAAATAAGAGCTAGAGCAACCAAATTTGGAATCTAGATTTGTTATTTTCGTACGCTATACGAGTTTGTTTTAGATTTTGTATTATCTTCCCCTGACCCCGCAATTCGAAAAAATCGATTATAAGGCACAATTTTCAACCGATCAAATTTTGTTTGGCATACATATTTAATAGAGTATTCTTGATCTACGTTGTGAATTTCGTTTAGATTGAACACTAAACATGGAAGTTATACAACATTAACTATCGTTTAAAAGAGCGCAAGGGGCTAAAAGACGCGCGCAATGGCTTAAAGTACGAGCAGAACTCTGTGTATGTGTGAGTATGTGTGTGTATTGCTGTATATGTACGCGATAGGGGCTCTCGTAGTTGGGTACACTCGACTACAGATTTTTTACTCGTTTTTATAGCTAATAATGGTTAAGTCGGTATGTATAATTCTATGTGTATTCTTAATACAAAAGTTTGGGTGATGCAAAATGGAAACATATTGTATAATGACATTTAGATAAATATTCGTTGCGATATTAATAATTAGTGAACCATAATTCACATACTAACACTGAAAGCCTTAGCTTTGGATTTATATTGGATTTTGGCTGATTGGCGCAAATGTGAAATTAATTGAATATAATCTGTGGCTGATAATATTGTATATGATTAGCTGATAAAATCGTGTGATAAATGTGTGTAGCATAATTGTGCGTAATTGGTGACTGATAACTGATAGACAAATAGAAAAACGCACTCTTCGCCAAGTGGTGTAATTTACAGTTTGAAACAAAACCGCCAGCGGTGACACCACGTGTTGCACATTGCTTATGCGACGTGTGGTTCCGCACAAACATATCGAACAAATACATAATAGAAGCGATGAATGCGCACAATCTCGTAAGCATCATGAATGTCGTGGGCGTTCGTTTTGTGCTCGTGCCAATACCAGTTACCTGACACTATATACAGCTCATAGGTATATACAGGCTCACGCAAACGCACATTCAAGTCTACACTCCGTTGAAATTTTTTGAATCATACTCTGTTTTGATACGAAGTATAACACACGAGCTCATCAAACCAATCGTATAAATCGACTGCGCGTTAGCTGCCAATTTCACTTACGTTTGAGTTCCAAAACGGTGCAGTTAATAGCGCAAATACTTGGAGTAGGAACACGCCAGCGACGGTGAATCCTTATTTCTCTAATAAAGTTTAAAAAGGTTATTATTTAGAAAGTTTGTTGTCGTAGTGTTTGTAGGTCGTTGTAAGAAATTATTTAAATATAAGAAAAATTACTGTGGAAACCTTAAATTTGAAATACTAAAATAAATTCTCACCGCAGATTATTTGAAAATTAAATTAAAATCTTTGACTATCTTGAGAAAGAGGTGAGCTTCAAAATATTATTTTTTAAAAGTTTTCGTTTTTTAAATATTAATTAAGTTTTCTCAAGTTAAGAACGAATTCGATTTTCAATTCATCGTAACCTGGTATGAAGAAACGAATCTAAAATAGAAAATTTTTATTTGTATTAAAATAAGTTACGAGAATTTCATGAAATATGATTTATTTATGTGAAATACTTTTCAAAATCACATATCAAGTATATCCAACAGCAATAAATGTGATAACATATACCATTAACCTTTGTTAAAAACACAATTTGAGCATTTAACTCTTTAGATCTTCAAGACATTCCAATTCAGTAGTAAAATTTTATTTGGTAAAAAAAGCAAAGCTATGTACAGCAAAATTTTTTCCCAGCATAATAAAGACTTTACTTATATTTGCGAAATTGAGGTTCATTGATGTTGTTAATACTTTATTTAGCCATGGCTTAGCAAACAAAATAAAAAATTATAAGAATTACCCTTTAAATGACTTGGTTTCATAGAGAACAATCCTATAATGCGCATTTATTGGGCACAATCATAATTTAATCCTTTGCCTTCATGCCTTATGCCTTCAGTTTAATATATAAAGTATTTAAAACAGGAACTTCCATATGGTTATAATTTTTTTAGTAAACTCTTCAGATTCTATGTGTTTCAAACATAGCCTAAGCTTTAGCTGAAAGTATAATTAGACTTTTAATTGGACTGTTTTTAGCCCCTTTGCCAAAAAAAAAAACAAGTAAGAAGTCTGTAGTCGAGTGTACCCGACTACGAGAGCCCCTTTGCCTACATATACAGCCATACACACACATACTCATACATACACACAGTTCTGCACGTACTTAGCCATTGCGCGCACCTTTTAACCCCCCACGCTCTATATCGCGGTACTTAATGTTGTATAACTTCCGTGTTTATTGTTCAATTTTAACGAAATTCACAACTTAGATGAAGATTGGTCTACTTAATATGTGTGCGTAAAAGAAATTTGATCGGTTAAAAATTGTATCTGAAAATCGATTTTTTCAAATTGCGGGGGTCAGGGAAGGAAATTTAAAAATGTAAAACAATCTCGTACAGCGTACAAACATAACAAATATACGTTCCAAATTTCGTTGCTCTAGCTCTTATTTTGCGCGCACTACAATACCCCTCCGGGGCCCATAACACCACTTTTGCTGATCTATAACTTCCGAGATTTTTGATTAATCTTACCCAGATTCACAACATCGATCAAGAGTGGTCTAATTATGATGTGTGCCAAAAATAAATTTGATCGGTTGAAAATTGTGCTTAATAATCGTTTTTTTCGAATTGCGGTGGTCAGGGGAGGAAAAATCAAAAACAAACTTGTACAGCGTACGAACATAACGAATCTAGATTTCAAGTTTGGTTGCTCTAGCTCTTATAGTCTCTGAGAAACAGGCGTTCATACGGACGGACGGACGGACGGACGGACGGACGGACGGACGGACGGACAGACAGACGGACAGGGCTAGATGAACTCGTCTTGTCGTCCTGATTCAGAATATATATACTTTATGGGGTCTCCGATGATTATTTCTATGTGTTACATACTTTTGGATTTCGCATATTTCCAATAGCTCCGCTTTGCTCTTTTTTTACAAAAAAGGCAAAGGGGCTAACAAGTAAGAAACCTGTAGTCCAGTGTACCCGACTACGAGAGCCCCTTTGCCAACGTATACAGCCATACACACACATACTCATACATACACTGAGCTGAACACGTAATTTAGCCATTGCGCGCTCCTTTTAGCGCCCCGCGCTGTTTTACACGATAGTTAATGTTGTATAATTTCCGTGTTTATTGTTCAATCTTAACGAAATTCACAACGTAGATCATATATATATGTATATATATATATTATTGTGTATACCAAAAGAAATTTGATCAGTTAAAAATTGTGCCCAATAATAGTTTTTTTTCGAATTACGGGGGTCAGGGGAGGAAATTCAAAAATCTGAAATAAATTTCTATACCGTACAAAAGTAACGAATCTAGATTTTAAATTTGGTTGCGCTAGCTCTTATAACAAACACGCAGCTTAGTCCCGCCCCCACGCTCTATATCTCGATACTTTATGATGTATAACTTCCGTGTTTTTTGTTCAATCTTAACGAAATTCACTATGCAGATCAAGAATGACCATATTATGATGAATGCCAAAAAGAAATTTGATCGGTTGAACATTGTGCCTTATAATCGTCGACTGTCCGACTGTCCGTCTGTATGAACGTTTTCTCAGAGACTATAAAAGCTAGAACAAACAAAGTTTTAACTTAGATTCGTTATTTTCGTACGCTATACGAGTTTGCTTAAGATTTTTGAATTACCTCCCCTGACCACCACAATTCGAAAAAAAACGATTATTAAGCACAATTTTCAACCGATTGAATTTCTTTATGGCACACATCATAATAAGACTATTCTTGATACATGTTGTAAATCTGGGTAAGATTGATTAAAAAACTCGGAAGTTATACTTCATTAAAAGTGGTGCTATGGAGCCCGGGGGGTTAAGTGGTGCGCGCAAAATAAGATATGGAGCAACCAAATTTAGAATTTGGATTCGATAATTTCGTAAGTTATAAGAGTTTGTTTTAGATTTTGTAATTTCCTCCCTTGACGACCACAATTCGAAAAAGTGGATAATAAGACACAATTTTGAAACGATCAAATTTCTTTTTAGCAGATATTTTAATTAGACCACTCCTGATCTATATTGAGAATTTTTTTAAGATTGAACAATAAAAACGGAAGTTATACAACGTTAAGTATCGCGCAATAAAACGCTGGGGGCTAAAAAGCGCACTCAATGGCCAAGTACGTGCAGAACTCTGTGTATGTGTGTGTATAACTGTATATGTACGCAAAGGTAGGTGTAGTCGGATTCACTCGACTACAGATTTCTTACTTGTATATTAAATGGGAAATGATGACAAATTGATACAGCTTTTTTGTAGCAACGTCGTTTTGTTATTTTTAATTTACAGAAAGTAAATAAACAAGTAAGAATCTTTTAGTTGAGTGTACCCGACTACGAGAAATCCTATGGAAACATACATACACATACACACAGTTCTAAACGTACTTAAAACCATTGCGTGCAGATTTTAACTTCCTCGTTCTTTAGCGCGATATTTACTAAATTGAATTTGCATATTTTTATTAACTAAAATGTTTTAAGTAATGCTTACCCGCAAAACTCGTTTGTACCACCTAATGGCTCCCTTTTTTGTGAAGTAGTCCTGCACATCGAAACAAACACTAGCTAAGAAATACATTTTCACACATATACTCACTATTGAGCTTAAAACCCATCCCAAATGATTTTTGGTTTTGGGTTTACAGGCATTCAAAAGTTAGTATAGCTCTAGAGTTCAGTGTTTATTAGTACAACAGTGTTACTCAGCGTTCTAACAAAGGAGCATTAAAGCCATTGTAATTCCCTTTATTGGACTGTCGTATTCTAATAAAATTTTGTTGGTCGTCCGTACACCAATTTACGCAAAGCAGCGTTAATTTTTTGTTACGTTTTAACAATATATATGTTTTTTATACATTAAATTATATACGTTTTTATGACAAAAAAAAAACGAACTTAAATCTCAAAAAGTTTTTGTTTGAATTGCGTCAGAAGATGCGAAATATTTATAAATTTATTTTGTGTATTATGATTTTAAAATTGATATTATAAAATTTTAGGTATATACTATTCCAATGCTTTCATTACTACCGAAATTTCTGTATGTGATGAAATAATAAGAAGCTTCAATATTCAAATTATTATAAAAAATTAATTTATGTACGATAATTGTAACTTATTATTTATCGCTCTGTGTTTTCAAACTTAAATAATAGAATAATAATAATTTAATATAAACCAATTAAAAACAAGTAAGAAACCTGTAGTCGAGTGTACCCGACTACGAGAGCCCCTTTGCCTACATATATAGCCATACACACACATACTCATTCATACACACAGTTTTAACCCCCCGCGCTCTATAGCGCGTTACTCTATCTTATCTTACTATTTTAACAAAATTCACAACGTAGTTCAATAATAGTCCAATTATAACGTGTACCAAAAAGAAATTTGATCGGACTAAAATTGTGCTTAATAATCGTTATTTTTCGAATTGCGGTGGTCAAGGGAGGAAATTTCCAAATCTTAAACAAATTCGTATACCGTAATAAAGTAAGAAATCTAGATTTTAAATTTGGTTGCGCTAGCTTTTATAACAGAACACGCAGCTTAGCCCACCCTCGCACTACATCACGGTACTTTTTGATGTATAACTTTCGAGTTTTTTGATAAATCTTGTCCAAATTTACAACATAGATCAATAATGGTCTAAGTATGATATGTACCAAAAAGTAATTCAATCCGTTGAAAATTTTGTTTAATATTCTTTTTTTTCGTATTGTGGTGGTCAGGGGAGGAAATTCAAAAATCTAAAACAAACTCGTATAGCGTACAAAAATAACAAATCTAAGTTTAAAATTTGGTTACACTAGATCTTATAGTCTCTGAGAAACAGGCGTTCATACGGACGGACAGACGGACGGACGGACTGACGGACGACACAGCTAGATCGATTCATCTAGTCGTCCTGATCAAAAATATATTTACTTTATGGGGTCTCCGATGATTATTTCTATCTGTTATATACTTTAGGATTTTGCACATTTCCATTAGCCTCGTTTTTCTTTTTATGACAAAGTTGCTAACAAGTAAGAAACCTGTAGTCGAGTGTACCCGACAACGAGAACCCCTTTGCCTACATATACTCACATACACACAAATACATAGACATATACACAGTTCTATTTGCACTTTAAGCTTTAACGCGCGCCTTTTAGCCACCCGCGATATATAACGCAGTATTTAATGTTGAATAACTTCCATGTTTTTACCAATCTTAACGAAATTCAGAATTTAGATCAAGAATGGTCTAATTATTATTAAAGCCTAAAAGAGATTCCATCGGTGAAAAATAGTGATTATTAATAATTTTTTCCGTACTGCAGGCGTCAGGGGTGGAAATTTAAAAATCTAAAGCAAACTCGTATATCATACGAAAATAATGAATCTATATTCCAAATTGCTCCATATTTTATTGTTTCTTAGAAATAGACGTTCATACAGACGAATAGACAGACGGACAGACAGCAGACGGACAGGGCTATATCGACTCGGCTAGTCGTCCAAATCAAGAATATATGGGGTCTTAGATGATTATTTCTACCTGTTACATACTTTTCGATTTTGCACAATTCCATTAGCTCCTTTTTAGACTTTTTTTAAAGGCAAAGAGACCTATTGAATTTTTGCTAGATCAAAAAGTATGTAACAGAAAGAAATAATCATTTGAGTCTATATATTTAGCCCGTTTGCCTTTTTGTAAAAAAAGAGCAAAGCGGAGCTATTGGAAATGTGCAAAATCCAAAAGTATGTAACACATAGAAATAATCATCGGAGACCCCATAAAGTATATATATTCTGAATCAGGACGACAAGACGAGTTCATCTAGCCCTGTCCGTCTGTCTGTCTGTCCGTCTGTCCGTCTGTCCGTCTGTCCGTCCGTCCGTCTGTCCGTCTGTCCGTCTGTCCGTCTGTCCGTCTGTATGAACGCCTGTTTCTCAGAGACTATAAGAGCTAGAGCAACCAAACTTGAAATCTAGATTCGTTATGTTCGTAGGTTATACGAGTTTGTTTTTGATTTTTGAATTTCCTCCCCTGACCCCCGCAAATCGAAAAAAACGATTATTAAGCACAATTTTCAACCGATCAAATTTATTTTTGGCACACATCATTATTGGACCATTCTTGATCGATGTTGTAAATCTGGGTAAGATTGGTCAAAAATCTCGGAAGTTATAGATCATCAAATGTGGCGTTTTGGGCCCCGGGGGGGTATAGTAGCGCGCGCAAAATAAGAGCTAGAGCAACGAAATTTGGATCGTAGATTCGTTATGTTCGTACGCTATACGAGTTTGTTTTTGATTTTTGAATTTCCTCCCCTGACCCCCGCAAATCGAAAAAAACGATTATTAAGCACAATTTTCAACCGATCAAATTTATTTTTGGCACACATCATAATTAGACCATTCTTGATCGCTGTTGTAAATCTGGGTAAGATTGGTCAAAAATCTCGGAAGTTATAGATTATCAAAAGTGGCGTTTTGGGCCCCGGGGGGGTATAGTAGCGCGCGCAAAATAAGAGCTAGAGCAACGAAATTTGGAACGTAGATTCGTTATGTTCGTACGCTATACGAGTTTGTTTTTGATTTTTAAATTTCCTCCCCTGACCCCCGCAAATCGAAAAAAACGATTATAAGGTACAATTTTTAGCCGATAAGATTTCTTTTTCGCACACATATTAAGTAGACCATTCTTCATCTACCTTGTGAGTTTCGTTAAAATTGAACGAAAAACACGGAAGTTATACAACAATAAGTACCGCGCTGTAGAGCGTGGGGGGCTAAAAGGCGCGCGCAATGGCGAGTAGTCGAGTCGATCTATCCTTGTCCGCCCATCTGACACTCTGGATTCCTTAAACTCGTGCGATATACGAATTTGTTTTCGAATTTTGAATGTCTTACTTGTTTATATTATATTAAATACCTATTAACAATATTTTTCAAAAAATAAAAATATTGTAAACTTAAATACTTTGCTGTGTTTTTAAAGACTGTATAGAAGATAATGTAAAGAAGTTTTTAATTTGAATTTAAACAAATTCATTACAAATTGCAAACTCCATTACACAAACAATTTAGAGGGCTTTAAGCAAACACGAAGGAAGTACATCAGAGCAACGAAAGCTGTAAGGAGCTTATAAGGGATGGCAACAGCAGAAGAGGAGAGAGATGATAAATGCATGTCGTATAACTGGGGATTGGCATTTTTCTTGTGGCAATCACAAAAAAATGAAATTCAAATTCAAGCAATTTCTTATAAGAAATGCAACATAAAATAAAAAATACTTTACACTGTACAAATATTTGAAAATAGGAGGTATATGAAACTGAATGTGTATTATATACGAGTTTTCAATCAGTAAAAGTACTTCTGTTTAATATACCCGATGACAAGAAATCTTCAGCTTACGGGCAAATATTAAATTTAACATTTTTATTCTCATCTTATTTACTATTACATTGTACATAAACACAATCATACCTTGGGACATACTGTTAGTTTATTAATACCTACACAGTTAACAATGTAAAAACTATTGACTGAAATCAAAGAAGTACGAGCTTATTACAAAAGCCACCTCAAAGTTCACATAACAGAAAATAATTTACATTAAAAAAGGAATTCAATGCAAAAAGTTGTCATTCAAAAAGTTAAAATTCAAATATGCAAGGGAAGTTTGTTTGAGAAGGAAAATAATGTAGTAACTTTCACAAAACAGAAACAAACCAACATGAATAGAATGTGGTATACACTTGGACTATATCTACAATTGAAATTGGTATTAGTGGGGCAGGAACTGGGCCTGGGACTGAGACTAAAGAAGGTGGTTTTTCAAAAACACGTCTCTTAGCTGGCAATGCAATGACGTAAATATGAAAGGACAAGAGCGCACAGTATGATGCGAACAACAGCTGGAAAGAAAGGGATAGTAGTACAGAAAAAGAAGAAAAGGAAACAAACCAAAGGGATAGATTGAAGGAAACGCATTAATATCCATATGAATTTGAGAAGTACGTAAACATTTAACAAAACTTTGCTACCTTTTTTTTTACCCTCAATAGCATAGTTTGTGTACCATTTAAATATTTTGTTTCTTTTGTGGTGTACTCTAACAAAGTTGACTAACTGTTCTTTATGTTATTTACCTGTGTTACGAAATTTTGAGACATGCAACTTACGGGTTTAAAGGAAAAAGTACTTGGAACTTTCACAGCTTTATGAAACTCATTAAATATCTTCACATTTGCTAGTCTTATATCTTTTTAGCTGGTAAAGCGTTGGCAAGAAGTTACTGTTTGTATGGTAACCTATTAAAGGCTTAACTTTGATTACAATAATTAAAGCGCGGAAAATAAGAAGAGAAAAATACTAGTATCCATCTGTACAGAGAATTATGCTCACTTTGATTTTGTTTTCTGGCCATATATATTTTGCAGGATATATTTTTTGGAATGTGAATCAAATACTTAAGAGTATCTAAAATTATTCAATACCCTTAGAGATTCTTACAAAGTGTTCTTCTTTGCCATAATAAATATCTAACAAGTAAATAAATCTATATTCAAGTGTACCCGACTACGAAAGGCTCTTTTTCCTTCATATACACCTATACACACACACACACACACAGTTCTACACGCACTTTAAGCTATTTCGCGCGCTTTGAAAACTATTCCTGATCTAACTTGTGAATTTCGTTTAGATTGAACATCAAACGCGGAAGTTATACAACATTAAGTACAGCGCTATAGAGCGTTTGGTGGCTAAAAGGCGCGCGCAATCACTAAATACGTGCAGAACTGTGTGTATGTATGAGTATGTGTGTGTATGGCTGTATATGAAGGCAAAGGGGCTCTCGTAGTCGGGTACACTCGACTACAGATTTCTTACTTGTTTTAATAGTTTTTTTTTTTCGTATTGCGGGGGTCAAGGGAGGAAATTCGATATCTAAATCTATTAGCGTACGAAAATACCGAATCAAGATTGCAAATTTGGTTACTCTAGCTCTTATGGTCTCTGAGAAAGAGGAGTTCATACAGATGGACAGACGGACATGGCAAAATCGACTTAGCTAGTCGTCCTAATGATTATTTTCACCTGTTTCATACTTTTTGATTTTGCACAAGTCCATTAAATACCTTTTGCTCTTTTTCAAAAGGCAAAGGGACTAAAAATTATAGAGCGAATTCTTATTGGATAAGTAAAGAAAGCTGTTGGCATTCAATTTCCTTTTTGCTAAGCATTGATTATTGGGCATTGATTGCATTATACTCACTTACTTACTTTTGCCAAAATAAAGAGAACTCATAAGGAAAATCAAACGGAAAGTGATAGCAATCCGCAATCTAAGCCAAAGAAAATTATTCCTTGGGAGGCAATGAGTTCTTAAATTAATATGTTTATGGTAGTTTACGTACTTATAATATGGCTAGAATATCTTATCCGTTATTGAATGTCTTTAGATGTAAGAAGTAACAACTTCCAAAGGATTTCTTTGAAGTCTGCAATGCTCTTAGCCATAAACGATAAATATTTGGCCCGTTTTTATTTTATTATTCTCTACATTCCCCTCCTGCTAAATGGCTTAACTTCCTTTTATTTTATAGATCTTTTTCGCACGTTAATCTGTACTTATCCCAACTTAATGTTTTGTTGAATTCAGAATCTAAGTTAAAGCATAAATTTGTACATTTGTGTTGTAATTGTAGAGCTATTGTTGATTTTAGTTGCTAATAAATTTACAAACTTTGAGTTAACATTCATTTGCCAATAATTTATGAGAATTACCCCCAATAGATTAATTATTCTAAGACAAACTAAATGTACTATTTTACGTTTATATTTTACTTACAAACTTTGAGTCAACATTAATTTTCCAATTATGAAGATGAAGAAATTTATTAATAATATTATAATATTATGGATATAAGTATTTACAGTACAGTAGTAACAGGGAAGTATACTATATAGTAAAGAAATACTAACAATTATTAAAATACTATATATATATATATATATATTTGTTTATACTATAAATTAATTATATTTATTTATTTATTTATTACTTAGAAGGTAAACAATATAATTATTAACCTACTACAGGTTTTAAACACTAGCTGCCAGGGCTATCAGCTCTGAAAAAATTAATTATAAATATCCACAATTCTTGGTATAACGATTGTGTATAAAGAATAAGTTTTAAATTTATTTTCGGACAGGAAACAGAGGTAATGAATCCTTATTCATTTTGGAAAACGGTTAGATGCCGACATCAATAGATATGTACTGATTGGTGGTGAAACACACAGTTGATAACAATCGTCTTTTTAAACAGCTAACTAAGATGAGTTGATTATTAAATTTGACAAACAAAATAAATTGTTGATATTTAAGCGGCAGTGGGACTCTGCAGGCATCCGGTCGTAGAAAGGCATCCACCGACTGCCTACTTCAACTGCGACTAATATTCGCAACTAATTTAATAAGAATCCAATTACAAAGCGGCAAGACGGCTATGTGCCTTACTTTTTAAACTTAATTTTCCTCTCGACAAACAAATTTATTTTTCTTGTTAACCATGCCGTTTTTTGAAATTTTTATTTGCATTTCGTATTATGCATATGAAAATTTAATATCACTTAACTGTTCTTGGTAGTGCTAAAAATTTTAAGAATTGTTTTCTTTTCTGCAACAAATGTGAATTAGTTTGCCTGTACAGATACACTTATTAACAGCTTATCTGACTACAATCAAAGCCAAACCAAGAACATATCTGATATTATATACGTTTTGTTTGTATAGTATACAATAAACGAAATCACGTATTTTGACTTGTGATTGACACCAATAAATGACCCAGATTTAATTCATTCATGTGTATGTCCATTCCCTTGTATAGTTAATCGCAATGCTAAATTTGACTGGAGAAAAACATAACTACATTTTCAGTAACCAAAGCAGCAGGTTATCATCTACGTATATATACACTTTCACATAAAGAGAAGCAATGCGATTACCGCTGTGACAACCAACCCACAAGGCCGCCAGGAGCTAGTCTAGGATTTGTCCGTAATCAGCCAATTGCAATTACAATGACTACGTTACGTGTTTTATTTTAACTAGAACAGTCCTGACCCTGTTTATTGCCTTAAGCAATAGACATTTAACTGAATCTTAGTTTCGCTTTTACTCCCTTTGCCTTTAAGAAAAAATATGAACGAAGTCTGTAGTCGGGTGAGCCCGACTACGAGATCCGCCTTGCTCATAACTCTTTACCCTTTGTCTAGCGTACGAAAATAATGAACCTAAATCGCAAATTTGGCTTTTCTACATCTTAGAGTCTCTGAGAAACAGGCGCCCATACAGACGGATAGACGGAAAGACGGACACACAGCATACGAACAGGGCTAGATGATTATTTCTACCTGTTACATACACATTTCTATTACCTCAATTTTCTTTTTGGCAAAGGGGCAAGAAATAAAAATTTCAGTATTTATTTTTTATTATTTGTCTGTAGTGATTCGTTTATTTAAAATTCTGTCTTAATATATGAGTAATTGAATGATTTGATTGTAACTTGGGTTGGGAAAATTATCTGAGATGGTGTGTTGTGGGTAAGCTGGATAAGTGACATCCGGGAAATGTCCAGTGGATGCACCATTTTATGTTATTTTATGGTGAACCTATTGTACCATCGTCATAATCTAATACCAAATATTACATAGTAGTATGACATAATAGAAAATTGTTTATCAAATTATTTAATAAATTAAAAATCCATAAAGTAATGTAAATATATAAGACACAGTGTTTTGTACAAAATATAGTGGATAATACTAGATAGTGATTTTTACGATAGTGTGTGTAGTATCAGAATTATATGAAACCGAATCAAGTGTTAAAAGATTGCAAATCATTACTGCGTCGCGCTTGGCTTACCATTGGGTCGGATTATATGCAATTTATTCGTTAGATGAATGCAATTAATAGCCTGACACTTGGCTGACTTGTAGCATAAAATTCGAATCATTGAGTCTCTTGCCAACGTATCATTCAGTTTCAGTTCTAAATTCCTGTTTGCACACTACACTAGATACTGGTATTCAATGCGTAGTATAAAAACAAAGGAGAAACAACAGGTTAATGTGAGCCTGTTGTGTCCAATTTACTAAAAGTCCACTACAAGTCTCTGCCTGATATAAAAAAGCCTTGGGCATGACGATGTTTGCAGATGACAAAATCGATGTGGAGAAGAGTCCGTATTTGCTGATCTGATGGGAAAAAAATTTTTATAGCCTGAACGAGCCATTCTTGATTATATTTGTTTTGCAGTATTGGAAAGCAGAGTAAATATTTTTATTTGCATAGTATTTGGGATAATGCCGGATGTGGGATAGTGTTCCTGCAAAAACATAGCACCAGTAATGTGACGGTTATCAAACACTTGACCAGACTGACAATAGAAATAATATATAAATTAAAATTTATGTGCGCAAAGCATCACACTTCACTGAGTCTAAACTTTCACTACAGTCGGCGACGATTGAATCATATGAGTTATATGTATGGTATGTATACGGATATTTGCGAACATACGGTCATAAATCAATAGCCAAAATGATTGATAAAGCTACTAACCAACTTTGCTTGTCAGACGCTTCAGTGAACTGTCGTCTAATGAATGCTGACGGCAACCAACTGTCAGAACGTAGCAAGTCAACAGTCTTTTTGTGGTACTACTAAGTAACAAAAAAAAAATAGTAACAAATCTATAGTTGATTGTACCCGACTACAAGAGCCCCTTTGCCTACAGACACAGCCATATACACACATACACAGAGCTTTTTAGCCCTCCGCGATTCATAACGCGATACCTTATGTTGTATAACTTTCGTGTTTTTTATTCAATCTTAACGAAATTCACAATGTTTAGTAAAAATAGTCTATTTATTATGTATATCAAAAAGAAAATTAGAACTCGCCCAGGACGACGCCTAATACCACATAACCTAATTAGCCGGATGCCTAGAAGGAGGTAAATTTAATTCATTGTTTATAATATGTATAAGCTACACCTTAGTGGTTAGCCGGCGCGCCCAATTGGGTTTAAGTTTGGGACACAAAGAGGTTTCTGAGGACCTTGGTTTCCTTGATAAATTTCAATAAAAAAAAAAAAATTCGTATAGCGTACGAAAATAACGAACCTAGATTTCAAAATTATTTTCTCTAGCTCTTAAAGAGTCTGATAAAAGGTGCGCATACGGACGGACAGATGGATATGGCTAGATCGAATCAGCTAGTCGTCCTGATCAAGATTATATATACTTTATGGGGTCTTTGATGAATATTTCTACCTGTTACATACTTCTGGATTTTGCATATTTCCCTTAGTTCCCTATTTTCTTTATTGCAAAAGGGAAAGGGGCTTAAAGGAAACAAAATCAAAACTAAAGCCACAAAAAGAAAAAAAAAGAAATAGATGAACGGAAATTGCTTGGCGTTGCGTAAAATGCGTTGATTACTTCATTTTTACGAAAGTATGTAATGCGTTCGCCCATGGATTTCATTTTGCAGCACCCATATCAACAATGCGGTTACCGAAGCCTTTTGTTAAGTCTGATTAACTGGCCTTATAGACATAGAGACACACAACATGGCTTACAGCCAAAAAATTGTTTGTGTAATAAAACGCAATCTCACATTGATCTAATTGTACGAGGCTTTAATTTTCGCTGCCAAATGTCATAGCATTTTATTTGATTTGTAATCTGCTTTCTGCATTACGGCTTTAGAATCCTTTTAGAAGATAGTTGATCTATCGAAGCTACACGTACTTTTTGTTGTACATTCTGTTGTGTTATTAAGGGGAAAAAATTATTTGATGCTTTTCTTCAAAAAATTTTTTACGGTCTGCACTTTACAATCAAAGCTATAATTAAACGTAATGGAATACTTAGGTCAAAGTGCATGTAGAGCTGTGTGTATGAGTCTCAATGTTTGTGTATTTATGTATGCATGACTACAGATTTCCGTGTTTTTATTCAATCTTAACGAAATTTATAATATATATAAATAATCTACTTATAATGTGTGAAAAAATAAATTCGATCGGTTGATAATTGTGCCTAATGAACGCGTTTTTTGTACTACGGTGGTCAGGGGGGGAAATTCATAAATCTTAAATACACATTTCTAACGAACGAAAATAAGGAACCTATATTCCAAATTTGGTTGCTCTAGCTCTTATAGTCCCTGAAAACAGGCGTTCATACAGGTGGACATGGGTAGATCAGCTCGGCGAGTCGTTATGATCAAGAATATATATACTTTATAGGGTGTCAGATGATTTTTCTACCTGTTCCATACTTTTGGACTTTGTACAAATCCATTAGCTCCATCGAGACAAGATTTCTACATCAGTATTTAGATACCATAGCAATTAATACTATAAAATCAATAAGTTGTTATATGACTTATATCACATTGGTGTTAATATATATAATGTTTACACCATATGTCCAGAAAGCACACACAACTAAATGTAAACCAGTAAAGTCCTAAATGTCAGTTAGAGGAACACATCACCATCAACGTCATCATCATATAAGCAATAGCAAAAGTCCACTGAGGCAATGCATTTGTCCAATTTACTGTATGTTATTTATGCTGCATATACTAGCTGTCCTAGGGGTCGTGTTACCACTGATGCTACAGATGCAAATAATACGGAGCTGCTTTGTATATGTAAATAACGCAGTGACAGCAACATTTGGGATGGACGTTTACTAACACCTGATGATAGGATGTGCAGAAATGCAACTTAGATAAATTTATGACTGTGAAGGGAGCAAAAGTCGTATAGCAACATTTAGTTTGAAGTCATAAGTATGCTTTCATTAACTGTAAATGAATCACTTAATGGAAAATAGTGAACATTCTTCCGTTTATGTCTGCAGGTGCCAGCAGAGTCCTTTTATAAGTACTACGACAACATGTCAATATTTTTTTGTTTCCTCTTCTGTTTACCTATAAGGAATAAAAAATTGAATATGGACGTTGCTTAAGGGAACGTTGTTTAACATGCCTCATTCAAATTCAATGTGGCAATTTAGTTTCACTGTCTGACTGTCTACCTAGCGTTTGTCACGAAAATTGTGTGGTTTTTAATTTTATTGCAATTATAATGTATACTACATTGAGCACATTGAAGCACAATTACTGAGAACAATTTTAAGCGATTAAATACATAATTATTCCACTATCCTTGATCAACATTGTGAAATTCCTTAAAATTGAATAATAAACACGGAAGTTGTTCAAAAGCGCGCGCAACAGCTCAAAGTGCGTGCTGAATTGTGTGTATGTGCGTATAGGCTTGTATTTGTGGAAAGGGCATCGGACGGTTACACCCGACTACAGCCTTTTTACTTAACTCTAACTGTTGTTTTAGATTAATGTTGTTTATATTTTTATAAAGAATTTAATATTTAGGTTATTTTTTACATAAATACATTTTTTCAGCAAATAAATCACAACACAATGATGACCGGTCGCATCAGTTTCTGTACTATGGGTCTCTTGACGATTTGCTTGATACTCTTTTCGAGGAGCGATGCAGCACCCATGCCCAGGTAGTTGTAGCAACATGTTTCACTACTCACTTTTGCATATGTTGCTATTTTAAACAAGAAATTCAAAGTTTGAATTAAAATATTTGCCAAATCCAATTAAGAAAGTCTGTATGAATTTGTTCGGAGTGTGATAGCGTATTAGTAAGCAGTTACTGCAAAGGATATATAACCATATTTAAAAAGCAAACAAAGTAGATTCACAACCATAAAAGATTCAGAAATGGTAATAAACGTTCAAGGCAATTGTTTCTCAAAACCAGAAATTTAAGTTACTATGGTACTTAGGTACACAAGCCTTAGTATCTTTAAATAGTCTTTCATTTAATGTTAGAAATTTCTAAAAAGCAAAATAAAAAAAATAAATGAATATAAAAACAGTCCTTGTAAATTGTGAGAAAACCCAGAAGACTGAATATGACATATTCGCTTTAATGTACATGCAAATATCTATCGATACAAAAATAAATTACAAGCAAAAGTAATTGGATGTTCCGCTTATTTGGAATGTGAAAATACCTCCAAAGATTTAAAAATCAAATCTTTATTTATTTTAAATCTTCTATTCTGGTTCACTGTGTTCGAATTGATGAAGTTCTAACGGTGGCTACGGCGGTTACAATGATCTAGAGGAAGTACCCGATGAAATTTTAATGGAATTGATGACACGATTTGGACGCACCATAATACGAGCACGCAACGATTTAGAAAAGTAATACAGCTTCAACAATTACTAAGAGCATATATAATTAATTTTTTTTTTTAATTTTCATTAGTTCAAAGCGCACTGTGGACTTTGGTTTGGCCCGCGGGTATTCCGGAACTCAGGAAGCGAAACATCGCATGGGTCTGGCCGCTGCCAACTTTCCTGGGGGACCAGGGCGAAGGCGACGTTCTGAAACCGAAGCTTAAATTACTACTGACGATCACGATTACGATAATGTCTACTTTATTAAAAACAAATAATTAAGAAAAAGAAGCAACAAAAAAAAACTAACAAAAACAATGGCAAAAATCTAAAGATGATGTAGATTGATTTTTTACATTTCACATTCATCTCTTTTTTGTGTTAGTTTCGACATGTATTAAAAATTAATATGGAAGAGTTATTGATATACCAATTTAATTTACATTGTATTATTATTTATTATATTACATAATGTAAATATCAAACTACAATTGTTTATAATGTATCTACATACAGGTTACATTGTTTGTAAACTTTCTCAAACTTTCTTTCAATATTAAAAAATTTCTTAGCATATATAAATATTCTAAAAATATAAAATACTTAAACAAATATGAGAATAAATCTTAACATTATTGTTTTATTGTAACAAGTTAATTGATAATGGATATTGTCCTACTATATTCAATTGTTAGAAATATCATAATCTTTCCTTGTTCTCTTGCTCTGTAACTTGTTTCATTATTAAGAAAAAGGAACATAAAAACAAAAAAAAAAAAACAAATAAATAATATTTATAGCAAAAATGTAAGCCAATTCCTTGATCATTTATACTGATCATTAAATTGTCATGAAATTTGCACATAAACCTTTAAATAGGTAAATAGCCCATAATATTAAAAGCTAAAATTAATAAATATAGAACTCATTGTACATACTAAGTACAAACTTCTAAATCACACAGTTGTTTCTACCATTCGACAAAAACAATTTGTATTCGCTTTAATGACCTTTGAATCACTCAAACTAGTTGTCCTACAAACTTAATATTATGATAACATATAAATATATATTTTATGGCCTATTAATGTTTAATGTGTGCCGTTATTCTTTAAATTTTATATGCCCGGAATTTTTGTATCGATCCAGATTTAATCTTACTAATGAGCTGTTATGTTTTTTTTTTTATTATTATTAGCAAAGCGGAGCTATTGGAAATGTGCAAAATCGAAAAGTATGTAACACATACAAATAATCATCGGAGACCCCATAAAGTATATATATTCTGAATCAGGACGACAAGACGAGCTCATCTAGCCTTGTCCGTCTGTCTGTCTGTCCGTCTGTCTGTCTAATCCGTCTGTCGGTCTGTCCGTCTGTATGAACGCCTGTTTCTCAGAGACTGTAAGAGCTAGAGCAACCAAACTTGAAATCTAGATTCGTTATGTTCGTAGATTATACGAGCTTGTTTTTGATTTTTCAATTTCCTCCCCTGACCCTGCAAATCGAGAAAAACGATTAATAAGCACAATTTTCAACCGATAAAATTTATTTTTGGTACACATCATAATTAGACCATTCTTGATCGATGTTGTGAATCTGGGTAAGATTGATTAAAAATCTCGGAAGTTATAGTGGCGTTATGGGCCCCGGGGGGGTATAGTAGTGCACGCAAAATAAGAGCTAGAGCAACGAAATTTGGAACGTAAATTTGTTATGTTTGTACGCTAAACAAGTTTGTTTTAGATTTTCAAATTTCCTCCCCTGACCCCCGCAATTTGAAAAAATCGATTATGAGGTACGATTTTAAACCGATCAAATTTCTTTCTTTCTTTCGCACACATATTAAGTAGACCATTTTTCATCTACGTTGTGAATTTCTTTGAAATTTAACAATAAACACGGAAGTTATACAACATTAAGTACCGCGCTATAGAGCGTGGGGGGCTAAAAGGTGCGCGCAATGGCTAAGTACGTGCAGAACTGTGTGTATGTATGAGTATGTGTGTGTATGGCTGTATATGTAGGCAAAGGGGCTCTCGTAGTCGGGTACACTCGACTACAGACTTCTTACTTGTTATTATTAACTTAACAATAAAATAAAGTATCAACGTTAGCGTAAATAGTGCAGAAATTAAAATAATGTAACAGGTAGAAATAATCATCTGATACTTTATAAAGTGCATATGTTCTTGATCAGGAGGACTAGGCGCGTCGATCTTGCTCTGTTTGTCTGTATGTATCTGTTCCTCAGATACAATAACAGTTAGAGTACCCACGACTGGAATCTAGTTTCTTTATTTTCGTAAGCTGTATAAATTTATTTTAAATTTTTGAATTCTGCTTTCCTCCTCCACACCCCGCCTCCCCTGACACCATAGTTCGAAAATCGAGATTATTAGGCACAATTTTTAACTGATCGAATTCCGTTTTTGCACAATTAATTACCATTGTGAATTTTGTTAGGATTGAATAAAAAACACGGAACAACATTAAGTATTGCGTTATAAAGCGCGGGAGTGCTAGAAATCGCGCGCATCAGTTTATAATGCATATAGAACTGTGTATATGTATGTATATGTGTGTGTATGTGAGCAAAGAGGATCGCATAGTCGGGTAAAGTCGACTTCAGCTTTCTCATTTGTTTAAAATGGGAATGAGCAAAAATAGTAACGAGTGACACATTCTCATTAAAACTAATGATTGTATAAATTCTTGATGGCAAAATAATTTAAAGGCATTATGTGCCTGAGCTTCGAACAACTTATTATACCTAATATATATAATGTATAAACGAGCTGAACTAACGTTTTTTTTTAATATTATTCAGTTGTGTGCTTTTTGTAAAACTAAATCAATTGAAGGTATTATTTTAAAAAAATATAAAATAAAATATGAATGATTTATTTTTTTTATTTAATCTTGAGGTTTTAAGAGCCATACAAACACTTATGTATACCGTGGAATATTAAATAAGTTTCAAGAGGCAATTCCAGATAATTTTATGAAAATCGGTACGAAATATTATTTTGTAAGCAATAACAGAACAATAAATTGGTTTGGAGCTGTAGAATTCTGTCGAAAGCACAGAGGTCACCTCATTAACCTTCAAAATGAGAAAGAAATGCAAAATGTTGGATTTTACTTGCAGAAAAGCTCAAAATATTGGACCGATTTGAACAACCTCGTGGATCAGCATGCATTCTATTCCATAACAACCGGTATTAAAGGTAACCTTCTTAATAATAAACATGATACAAATTGGAGTATGAATATGTGTGGGAGTTTACAATTCAAGAAAGGCTATAATAATTTTACAGTTGTTGAAAACAACTGCCAAAAGGAAAGACATTACCCAATTTGTCAGACAACACAACCGACTGCAATATCATTTATCATTTGGTAACTTTACGTTACATATATAAGGTCATTATTTCGTTGTGTAATTAGTCTTGATTAAATAAACATATAATAAAAATATAGGTAATCATAAAATACTGAGACTTTTAATTTATATTAATAATAACTTATAATTAGAATAATAAGAGCGTTGTACCACTTTTCAGTCAACTTTAATTACGCGATACTACTTCTGATTTTCAATGTTATTTTTATAATTTTATTAGATTTTCGTTTAAACTTATTAATTATTGTATTATTAATTGGCATTTATACATGCCTGATTCACAAAGACAATAAGAGCTAGAGCAACCAAAATTGAAATCTAGATTCCTTATTTTCGTACGCTGTACGAGTTTGTTTTAGATTTTTGAATTTCATCCCCTGATCCCCACAATACGAATAAAACGATGATTGAGCACAATTTTCAATCAATCGAATTCCTTTTTGATAGAAATAATAATTTGTCCTTAAGTATCATTAAGTATCGCGTTATGAAGTGCGAAAGACTAAAAGGCGCGCACACAACTCAAAGTGCGTGTAGAACTGTATGTATGTGTGTATTTGGGTATATGTGACTATATGTAGGCAATGAGATTCTCGTAGTCGGGTACACTCAACTACAGATTTCTTAATTGTTTATTATTGCGCTTATTATTGGCAATGAAAGTTTCAGCGTATTGTATAGTGATAAACATTTAACAATACTACAAAATGTGTATTATAGTTATTAATATCTTTTAAAAAATTATCAGTATTAAGGATAAGATTTTAATTTCAAAATGTAGGTATCGCTATACTTATTAATGTTTGTAAGTAATTATGTTACAATTTGTAACTTACAAACTATGGAATATATTTACAGTCTTCGGTCCTTACGGATGCCTTTCAAATTATTACGTGGTATAGTTGTGCGTAGTTGGACATTCTTTTAAAAATCAAGTACCTTTGTGGACCTGATATCAAATTTTGCTTAAATACCATGGGAACTGTTACTGTTGAAGAAACTTTTGTGTACTAAGTTCCATATACTGAAAAGGCACTTGATAGCTCTGTCGTTTATGTTCGACAATCAAGTGTCCCCGTCCACTAGAAACACCAACTACAATCACGGTATCTCCCTTTTTAAGTTGCGGAAGCTCAGTTAAAGCAGCAGGAGACAGACTTAAAGGATTATTGAGATCCTCCTCTGGAAAATTCATTTTCATGATACGATTTTGCGGGTATCCCAGCTTCTTTGAATTAGAAGTAATAGTATAAGCCCTTGATGCAGGAACAGGTGGCGGACGTTCCTAAAAATAAAAATATTTTGAATTAACGAATAAAAATAAATTTCTATTATTTAAATTAAATCAAACATCAGGCTTCTGTAAAACACCACTGTACAAGTAATTATCGAATTACCAAATCTAATCCAAAAAGAGTGCATGTCTGCTGTACGATTTTCTGGTCACATTTCTCGGGTGGATCTGGTGGTGGTGTTCCGGCGATAGGTTGAGGTCGTGGCCGCGGTACACTTCCTCCGTTGCCAATAATCGAATTTGAGGATTTTGATGATAGTCGTGGAACTACATAAACAGAAAAAATGCAATCAACACGTATATACAATTATTAGAACTTATTTAGTACCCGTATTAGGAGCAGCTGCAGCCACTGCCGCTAAAACAGCCAAAGCAGCGGATGTTGGCCTCTCATTGGAATTGTTTTGTGGATTTGCGAGCTTAACGGAAGAAGTGGTAGGCATCGTAGAGATCATGCCAACATCGGCACTTGAATGTATTGGTCGTTTTATAGCATTATTCATCTTTTTTCGCAAACACCAACCTCGCCACGTAGCCTGCATTCTTCTAGCACTCTTGTGACGAACTTCCGTCCGTAAACTTTCCAAATATTGACGTATACCTTCGCTAATGAACACATGCCTTTTACCTGACGCCCAAGCAAGTGTCACAGAGCTGTCCAACATGGGTGGTAGCTCCATATCCATGGCGTACTGGAAAATCAATTGACAATCCTCTACAGCCTTTTCTTCAATCCGCTTTAGTAACCGAAACGGTGCTAACATCCGGTAACGAGCGTTAAATTGTTTAAAACGCATTCGATGTGGAAAACCGGAGGCCATTAAATTAACTGTTTCTAGAACCTGGAGTGATCGTATCTGATGTACCACTGTCGCCCGATCGAACTTTCCTGGTTGCTCTAAGGCATTGCTGCGGATGCAACGTACAAAATGTGGCCGAGCATGGACCAACGTTCTTAGCAGATTATCCAGTCGTGTGTGAAAGTCTTGAGTAAGTGTAGAGACGGGTTCATCACCATTGAGTAGGTCGGAGTGTGATGTCGGTGAGATTCGGAAGCTAAGGCCCCGCGGTGATGGTTGTTGTGAATAAAGTGCTTTTAGCTCGGATCCAAAGAGATGTGTGGCAAAACCAAAATTGCAACTATGTTTATAGAAGACTGCAACCAGGTCATCAGGCACTACGTCACGATTAGTGTCTAGAAAGTTAGTGGTATCATACTCTACTCTTCCGGCAAAATGTTTAATAGCAAAAATGCGTGGGTCGTCCAATTCTAAGGCAGGTCTTGTCTCCAAACGCAGAGAACTCCGATGCTGTACTGTCAATTTGGTAACATAGCTCTCGGCAGTTCCTCTTATCGAGCATTCCATATCCAAAAGGCTGAGCAAGCCAGTACGCAATGAAGAGATTAAGTCTATGCATGGCACGTTATCCACATAGTCAATCTCAGTGTCGCAAGCAATGCCTTCATCGCGGCACGACTCCACAGATGACTTGAAGATGTGTGTGTTGTAGAAGTGTTGCATTGTCTCAGCACATAAGTTAATACACAAGTGCTCCAGTTGCGCATGCGGAGATGGTTCTTCAAATCCAAACATATCTAGTATTCCAATAAATCCATCCGTCGCATGTCGAACTGCATTATTCAACGCCACCATTGATTTTGAACCTGCATTGCCACCTATTGTTGAAGCGTGTTGAGATGCCACATCCGCCTGGTTGTGTACCGATTCGTTGGAGTCTGAACTTAGCGTACCCAAAGTAGAGCCTAAACGCTTGAGACTATTTGCTCGCCTAACAATTGTAGCCACCAGCCGGCAATATAGAGCCTTTGCCAAGCAATCCCGTATCATGTTAGCATCGCCATCGCCACAAACTGATTTTACTAGTTGCCCCCGTACATTGTGCGTGCGAGTCGTCAGCCCGCGGAACAGTGCCGCCGGCGGAACCCCTAAAAGACTGGCCACTGAGTTAAGTTCCGTTTCCCCTTTGACTTCAACTTCAAATCCCTGTAAAAAAATTTTTATAAATTCGATAAAATTTAAATAAAATACGTAGAAAATCTATAGTCGAGAGTAAACGACTACGAGAACCCCTTTGCAGTTCCGCGTGCCTTTTAGCCCCCCTATGTTCATTAACCCGATATTTAATGAAGAATAACTTCCATGATTTTTATCCAATTGTAACAAAATTCACTACCTAGAACAAGAATGATTAATTATTATGTGTGCCACAGAAATAAGATCAGTTGAAAATTGTGCATAATAATCGTTTTTTAGCCCCTTTGCCTTTTTGTAAAAAAGAAGCAAAGCGGAGCTATTGGAAATGTGCAAAATCGAAAAGTATGTAACACATAGAAATAATCATCGGAGACCCCATAAAGTATATATATTCTGAATCAGGACGACAAGACGAGTTCATCTAGCTCTGTCCGTCTGTCTGTCCGTCCGTCCGTCCGTATGAACGCCTGTTTCTCAGAGACTATAAGAGCTAGAGCAACCAAATTTTAAACTTAGATTTATAATTTTCGTACGCTGTACAAGTTTGTTTTTGATTTTTCAATTTCCTCCCCTGACCCCCGCAATTCGAAAAAATCGATTATTAAGCACAATTTTCAACCGATCAAATTTATTTTTGGTATACATCATAATTAGACCTTTCTTGATCTATGTTAAAATCTCGGAGGTTATACATCATTAAAAGTGGCGTTATTGGCCCCGGGGGGGTATAGTAGTGCGCGCAAAATAAGAGCTAGAGCAACGAAATTTGGAACGTAGATTTGTTATGTTCGTACGCTATACGAGTTTATTTTAGATTTTCAAATTTCCTGCCCTGACCCCCGCAATTTGAAAAAATCGATTTTCAGATACAATTTTCAACCGATCAAATTTCTTTTTCGCACACATATTAAGTAGACCATTTTTCATCTACGTTGTGAATTTCGTTATACAACATTAAGTACCGCTATATAGAGCGTGGGAGGCTAAAAGGTGCGCGCAATGGCTAAGTACGTGCAGAACTGTGTGTATGTATGAGTATGTGTATTTATGGCTGTATATGTAGGCAAAGGGGCTCTCGTAGTCGGGTACACTCGACTACAGACTTCTTACTTGTTTCGTATTGCAAGGGTCAAGGGAGGACATTCAAAAATCTTAAACAAACTCGTATAGCGTATAAAAATAACTAATCTAGATTCCAAATTTGGTTGCTCTAGCTCTTATAGTGTCTGAGAGACGCGTTCATACGGACGGAGAGAAGGACAGGACAGTCGGACGGACGGATAGACGGACATAGCAAGACCAACTCGGCTAGTTGTTCTAATCAAGAATATATATAACTATTTTCCGGAATTAAATCATTAGAAGAGTCGGATGCAAAAATCAGGTCAATTAAACGCTTATTACAATTTTGAACAGGATTAACCTGACAGATAGTTAGCTTTAATGGTGAAGTTCGGTTGAGATAAAACAGATGACGAACAAATGTTCAGAATAAATTGCAAAATCAGAATAAGGAGGAATATAAGAGCAGGTTACGCATAAATTAGAATTATTAGCCCCTTTGCCTTTTTTGTAAAAAAAGAGCAAAGCGGAGCTATTGGAAATATGCAAAATCCAAAAGTATGTAACACATAGAATTAATCATCGGAGACCCCATAGAGTATATATTCTGAATCAGGACGACAAGACGAGTTTATCTAGCCCTGTCCGTCTGTCTGTCCGTCCGTCCGTCCGTCCGTCCGTCCGTCCGTCCGTCCGTCCGACGGTCCGTATGAACGCCTGTTTCTCAGAGACTATAAGAGCTAGAGCAACCAAACTTGAAATCTAGATTCGTTATGTTCGTACGCTGTACAAGTTTGTTTTTGATTTTTGAATTTCCTCCCCTGACCCCCGCAAATCGAAAAAAACGATTATTAAGCACAATTTTCACCCGATCAAATTTATTTTTGGTACACATCATTATTAGACCATTCTTGATCGATGTTGTGAATCTGGGTAAGATTAATCAAAAATCTCGGAAGTTATAGATCAGCAAAAGTGGCGTTTTGGGCCCTGGGGGGGTATAGTAGTGCGCGCAAAATAAGAGCTAGAGCAACGAAATTTGGAACGTAGATTTGTTATGTTCGTACGCTATAAAAGTTTGTTTTGGATTTTTCAATTTCCCCCCCTGACCACCGCAATTTGAAAAAAACGATTATTAAGCACAATTTTCAACCGATCAAATTTATTTTTGGCACACATTTTTATTAGACCATTCTTGATCGATGTTGTGAATCTTGGTAAGATTGATCTAAAATCTCGGAAGTTATAGATCAGCAAAAGTGGCGTAATGGGCCCCGGGGGGGGCTATGTAGTGCGCGCAAAATAAGAGCTAGAGCAACGAAATTTGGAACGTATATTTGTTATGTTTGTACGCTATACGAGTTTATTTTAGATTTTTCAATTTCCTCCCCTGACCCCCGCAATTCGAAAAAAACGATTCTTAAGCACAATTTTCAACCGATCAAATTTATTTTTGGTACACATCATTATTGGACCATTCTTGATCGATGTTGTGAATCTGGGTAAGATTGATCAAAAATCTCGGAAGTTATAGATCAGCAAAAGTGGCGTTTTGGGCCCCGGGGGGGTATAGTAGTGCGCGCAAAATAAGAGCTAGAGCAACGAAATTTGGAACGTAGATTTGTTATGTTCGTACGCTATACGAGTTTGTTTTGGATTCTTCAATTTCCTTCCCTGACCCCCGCAATTTGAAAAAATCGATTTTCAGATACAATTTTTAACCGATCAAATTTCTTTTACGCACACATATTAAGTTGACCATTCTCCATCTACGTTGTGAATTTCGTTAGATTTGAACAATAAACACGGAAGTTATACAACATTAAGTACCGCGCTATGGAGCGTGGTGGCTAAAAGGTGCGCGCAATGGCTAAGTACGTGCAGAACTGTGTGTATGTATGAGTATGTGTGTGTATGGCTGTATATGTAGGCAAAGGGGCTCTCGTAGTCGGGTACACTCGACTACAGACTTCTTACTTGTTTATATAAATGTTTATAGCCGTAAATTCAATATTTGACGGACTGTCAATGAATACAAACTCGGATGAAATATTTGAACGGCAATAAGTACGTCACCACTAAGGTAAAATGAACGGTCTTGTCTAAAGCAAGTGTATCTATTACAAAATATATATATAATGTCTTAAAGTGACACTGATTACAGATTTCTTACTTGTTCATACTCAGATTTTCTTCAAAAAAATGTTAATCTACCAGGGGAAAGTACATACATAATAATATTATTAATAAGACGTGCTTTTATATTTGACACAGGCTATCCCTTCCCTTTAAAAAAAACACTATTTCTTGTTCAGTTTGTATCAAGATATCTAACACGACATTATTTCAGACGTAAATTACCCCATAAGAAACATCAGTACAAGAAATAGTTTTTGTCAGCGATGGTTGCACATTCTTCCATGTACACGAGTCGAACTTGTGAACTCTCGCAACATCGTGAGTGTGCCGCTTGCAAATGTCGTTTTATGTAAAACACCACTTCGGTATAATTAAACTCGGTGTCAAACTTTGAAAAATGTATATAACATCTTGATACACTGAGCACTAGATGGCGCCACAAAATATTGCCTCAAAAATAATGCATAGATGGCGAAAATACGTACAGTTGCAGATTTATAATAAATTGTAGCTTTGATAAATATAAACAAGTTCGTACTTGTTATCTGTAGTCAAGTATACCCAACTACGAGAGTCCATTTGCATACAGACACAGACATACACACACATACACACAGTTCGCACCATTTCACGCGCTTTTAAGCCCTCCCGCGCTCCATAACGCGATACTTAATGTTGAATAACTTTTGTGTTTTTTACGCTCTCAATGAGATTCACAATATACATCAATAATGGTCTATTTATTATGGGTGCCAAAAATAAATTCGATCGGTTAAAAATTGTGCTTAATTTTTTTCCTAAGTATTGCGGATGTCAGGGGAGGAAATTTAAAAATCTAAAATAGACTCGTATAGCGTATATATAAAACGAATCTAGATTTCAAATGTCGCTAGCTCCTATAGCCCCTGAGCAATATGGCTAGATCGAGTCGTCTTCTCGCCTGGATCAATAATATATATATTTTATGGGATCTCCGATGATTATTTGATCTGTTACATACTTTTCGATTTTGCACAAAACCATTAGTTTCCTTTTGTTCTTTTTCAAAGGCAAAGGGGCTAAAAATAGCTTTTTAATATTTTTTTTTTAAATACTCATCAAAACATTTGAATGTTTAAATTTAAATGCATTTTAAATTCATCTTTACTTACCCCACCATCAATAAACTGCACATTACCAAGCAATAGCACAGCAGCTAAAACACGAACTACATCCAAAAAAGGTATCCCTAATATACCTAAACAAGCTTTCCAGGATTGAAAACGTATAGCGTCCTCTTTTTCGTTTTCAGCTATATCGCCGCGTAGATAAGACAAATTTGCAGGTGAGTAACCCTCTAGATGAAGTTTTTGTCGCTCTTCCTTATTAAGGCCGGCAAGTAGCTGATAAAATATATGATAATTTTTTTCCTTGGGCAAAGGCCGTATTACGCGAGTTTGGTCCAGAAAATAGCAGTGTATCTTTGTACGGTAAAGAGCACCGTCCGTCACTTGGACTTCAATAAACTGACCAATACGACTGGACTCCGAATTAGTAGTTGTTTTAGCAGAGCCAAGCGAACGTAATACTGTAAAGGCCGCAGCCAAGTGTTTGAATGCATCCGTCTCGGGACCTCCACCTGCAATGGCAAACAGCTGACGCAACATCAACATAGCGTTAGCCGTCTTCCCTGCACCACTGGTTCCGGAAAGTATAATGGCCTGAGGGTAGCCTGTTTCGCTTTGTTGACGCACTGCTTCCTGCACAATCCGCTGTAGTTGCGGTGCTAGCGGTAGGTCACGTGTAGAAGTTAGAGTAAGCGGATTACCAACATCTAAATAAGGATTAATCGACAGAAGAATGGGTCCTACATTTGTCTATATATTAAGAGAAATAGAATATAATATTGGTTATAAATTTGAATTGATCGAAAATATTATTATTTATGGCCCAATCAAATCAACTGTTTTGACAAACATTTACTATAAAGTATTTACTTGAAACTTATTCTGACAACTATTTATATACTCTTAAATTGCGGTTTATTAACTATACAGCGGATTCCATAATTTACGGTTTAAATGATGCTGTTAAACATATTTTTAATCAACAAAATTAAGTTAAATCTTCCGTAAACTATGTAAATGCTAGCGCACTTTAATTTTTTGACAAACATCACAGTTGATGACTTGTATGAAATTTATCGTGAATACAGGTAAATCTATACAATTGGCTGCACACTGGCCACAGTCCAGTAAGCCTCCAAATAAAGTATCTTGTAGATAACAATTTTTCGTCAGATTCATTACATTTGTATTTGTATATTAGAGAGACAGACGAGTTTAAGCGAGTGGAATACAATCAAATTTTATACTTACGAAATAACATTTTTCATTGAATCGGGCCTTCAGGTTATGCATGACGGCATGTTCAGTAAGCGGTCCCATCAAATGTATCAGATCCTGCATATCCTTTGGCTGGCGACAGTCTTGAAAATGCTTGATACCGCTATTGAAAATTCCAAGCCCAACCGGCGAAATGATTACGCTTTGGATTGGATTTACTTGCTTAGTTGGCACAAGCTGTTGGCCATTCTGTTGTGTATTCACTGACGGCGAAGTAGTAGCTCCAATGTTCGAACGTATTGATAAACTGTTTGAGTTGCACTTATCGTTGTGCGTCAGATTCGGCACATTAAGGAACGGGCCAATGCCGTTCAAATTGCTAGTTATGCTTTTGTTTTGGGTCAAAGTGGCTTTTTCATTTAGCTGATGGGGCAATGGGTGTGGAATGGAAGTATTTCGTGCTGAAATAATACCGCTTGAACCTAAATTACTCGGCAATGTTTGACTGAAGTTGTACGAATGCTGCTCGATATTTCAATCAAATTTCGGTTCAGATCATAAATGTAGCAAAAGAAATTAAATTAAATAAACTTGCACTACAAATAATTGTGTTTGTATACTTACTTTGGGTAGCATAAGCTGTCTATTATTATTCACATGGTGTTGTAGCGCATTGGAAGAAAAGCCTCCGGAGACAGTACCAGCTGTCAAGCTTAAGTTATGGTTGGACGCATTTAAATCGAAATTAGCTGTCGTTGTACTACTTGGGCAAACTCCAACACTTAAACCTCCGTCAATATTCTGATGCGGTGCATTGCCGGGCCGACCTTGAACTTGACCTTCCACATGCAAGCGATTTCGCATGACCAGAAGCTCAGTACTTAGACTCTTGAGCCTTTGTTGCAAGTGTACTGCCTCATTTGAAGATGATGCATCTAAATTTAAATTATTTAATAAATTTTTACATTTTTTGCAAGATATATAATGAATATTATACATTTACCTAAGGGAAAGTGAAATACTCTATTAATAAAAGAAATTGTTCTCATTTTATGGAGTTATAAAATTTTATGCAGTCGAGTGTACCCAACTTCGAGAAGCCCTTTCCCTACATACAGTCACATACACATAAATACACACATATACACACAGTTCATGGGAGGAAATGCAAAAATCTAAAACAAACTCGTATAGCGTACGAAAACAACGAATCCAAATTCCAAATTTGCTTAACTCGTATGTTCTCTGAGAAACAGACGTTCATACGGACGGACAGGGCTACATCGACTCGACAAGTCGTCGTTTTCGATTTTGCACAAATTCATTGGGAGCTAATGCCTTTTTTTAAAGCAAAGAGACTAAAAATGATCCAACATTTCTTGCACGGAATTGTGAAACCTTAGAAGAACCAAATTAGATCAGCAATATTAGTAAAGCTGTAAAGTATCATTAGTTAAAAAGTCAAGGATTAAATTTTTGTTAGTTTCTAAGTATAATTCCGCACTGATAACTCTATATCAGTTTATTATAGTCAGAGCAAAGTACCCCGAAAGGTTCATACAATAAGTAATTAATGGTATATGTGTTAAGGGAGATTGGATTAAAGTTACGGGAAAATCTAGAGGGAACACGAATATTAATATTACTTTGTTTATTATTCCTAATTGAAATTTATGTAGCAAGGTAACTCCAAGCATGATACGACGATTATTAAGGAATGGAAGGTTAATTTTTTAAAGTGTACTTGCGTACAAATGATGAAGAGTACTGGGAATCCAGTTAAAAACAAGAAACCAAAAAAAGAAATTTCTTCTGGACAGACTTAATTTAATCTTATCTATGTACCGAATATTGTGAAGACCAAACTCAGTATCCGTATTCAAAGATAGGTTGGACTCAAATTAATATTAACAATATTAATAATATTATTAATATTAATGAATAATATTAATAATATTAATCAATAATATTAATAATAATATTAATAATATTAATAATATTAATAATATTAATAATATTAATAATATTAATAATATTAATAATATTAATAATATTAATAATATTAATAATATTAATAATATTAATAATATTAATAATATTAATAATATTAATAATATTAATAATATTAATAATATTAATAATATTAATAATATTAATAATATTAATAATATTAATAATATTAATAATATTAATAATATTAATAATATTAATAATATTAATAATATTAATAATATTAATAATATTAATAATATTAATAATATTAATAATATTAATAATATTAATAATATTAATAATATTAATAATATTAATAATATTAATAATATTAATAATATTAATAATATTAATAATATTATAAGCAACGCTATAAATATCAAATGTAAACAAAAACCTTTGATAATGTTATCAATTGATAATAAATCAGACGTTTTTAACAGATTAGTTTGATAAACATGTAAGGAATCTGTAGTCGAGTGTACCCGACTATGATAGTCCCTTTGCCTACAGACACAGTCATACACATACATATACTCACATACTCACAGTTATACTATTTCCAGCGACTTTTAGCCCGCCGCGCTCCAAAAAGCGGTACTTAATGTACTTGCTTTTTGTTTAATCTAAAGGAAATTTGTATCGTTTATTTGAAATGGTCGTATTATTATGTGTACCAAAAAGAAATTTGATCGGTTGCAAATTGTGCTTAATAATCTTTTTTTCGGATTGCGGGGGTCAAAGGAGGAAATTAAAAAATCTAAAACAAACTCGTATATCGTACGAAAATTACGAATCTAGATTCCAAATCTGGTTTCTCTAGCTCCTATGGGCTTTGAGAAACAGGCGTTCATATGGACGGTGAGACATGCTGAGGGACAGACGGACATGGCTAGATCGACTCGTCTTGTCGTCCCGATCAAGAATATATATACTTTATGGTGTCTCAGATGATAATTTCTACCTGATATATATTTTTCGATTTTGCACATATCCATTGCTTTTTTTCAAAAGGCAATGGGGCTAAAAATTGATTGGCTACCAAAAAGTTTAGATGTTAAATAACCTTAGTACTTACCCTGCAATTTTTTTTCAGTTTCCCAAAATTTTTGCAATTCCGTAAAATATTTATCCAGTATAAATACTTTCGATAGGCCTAATGTGGCCATAATTGATTTACATTTGTGTGAACACCAAAGAATAAACTAGAAAATTTATAAATATATATATATATATATATAATAAATGTGATATATGTATATAAAACCGGCGATAACGAACTTCTTATTTAAAGAGTTGTGTATGTTCAAGTATAGACACAGAGAAGACATGCCCGGAGCTCTTCCGTACAGGCTTATGCGTCAAGGGGCACTAAAAAATCCAAGATGTTAAGCATGTATCTGTATGTATTGCATTCAAACAAAGCCGGGACACAATACTGAGCTTGAACGCGGATTAACTTTTGCTGGACAACAAGTAAGCCAGAAACAACTATTGAAACTAAACAAACACTGATAGGAACAAAAAAAACTAGTAAAAATGCTGCAGGGAGCAGCTACTGTCTCTTTCTGACACATTCCTTAAAAGTCTTGAAATATTTTTTTTTTTATATTTTTCCTCTGTAAGATATTTTTTTTTTTTATATATACGACGTTTGTCTCAGTTAGCTCTCATGAGATGGCGTATGTATTTATGTTGTAAATTTTTTCTTTTTTAAAAACGAGTTACCAACATCAACTCTCAGACACATAAACATACGCTAAGTTGTATATCTTTGTAAACCAAGAGTAGATGCAGAAATACATTCAATGTACTCTGTTCAATAGAGGTATACAATAAATGTTTATGAAGGAAAAACAAATAATATTTTTTTTTGCATTTGACTTATTTTAGTACTTTGGAGAGTTGTTTTTTAGTACTTTATTTATTGAATTAATAAAATGAATCAATATCTTGTACCGCACAATTACTAAAATATCGACTACAATGAAGCGCAGACCTGCCGAATTCACTTGCCCGATTTCAGGCCAATCCACAGACTGAACGCTGAAAGGTAGACGATCTAGCCGCTGAGACAATAAAGAGAACGTTTTACTGCTTTTCAAACTATTTCGTACGCGCTCATCCTCTCACTCATCTCGCTTAAACTGCTTTTCTCACTCGCTCTCCGAAGTCTCATACTGGTTCAGGTAAATATTACCAACAGGTAAAACAGGTAAAAGGGTCTTTAAAAGGCAAAGTCTTATTTTTTCTTTCTATCTTTATTTTTGTGTGCAGTTTCACAAATGTGGGGTCAAGTGTTTGAGTTATACACATATCGGCTTGTTGTTTTAACAGCTTTTTTGCTTTGCTGGTCGACTATTAGTTAGCGTTATATGAACGGATTTTTGTCGATGCTGATTAATACTGTTTCTAAACTCTCGCAGAACAAACTTTTTTAAACATGTAAGCCTTTTCCTTAACTTTTCATATTTCGTTGTTTTTTTTTTTAAATATTGAATATAAACTTAAATGTGTTTTACTTACCGTTTAGTAAATACAGGAACAGAAAATTAATTTTTTAATTAACCAAATTAATATTTTTATAAACTTTACAGAAAAAATATTCTGAATTTATTATGTCTCAAAGCTTACGAAAAATTTAACTATTAATCTTCTCTGTTGTTATATGCTTAAATACTATTCCAGGGAAAGTACAGTGATGTTTCCGGCAAATATGTAGTGATTTGCATTTGTCAATAGCCAGTGAGGCTCCGGAAGAGGCACCCCACAGATCCAGATCTTGAAGGATGGCAGCAAATTTGTTTCTGACAGTATCCAGGCTTTTTATTTTTGTATAGAAGATAGCGTCGTCAACATAAATAGATATATGGATATCCTTGAACCTGGAAGCAATGTGGTTAATTTGTTCAAACGCTATCATGAAGAGAACAACAGATAGTGGAGAGCATTGAGGGATCCCGTTGAACAACTTGTAAGAGTCAGAGGTAACATTGTTAACTCGAACCCTAAAAGACCTATTTGTCATAAAAGCCTAAATTAGGTTAAAAAGTTTAGGACAATACTTAAAGCCTGTCACTTCGCTTCATCCAACAAAGGAAAACATTTGAAATTTGCTCCGACAGCCTATCGGCTATAACTGCTTTGCAAAACTGGTCCCCAGGGATCCCACAATTCTCGAAGTAAGGAAGATCATTTTAACCAACCATAAAAAAATTATTCTCCTCTGGGTCCCCGGGCACCAAGGCATCCTCGGTAATGAATACGCCGATAGAGCTGCCAACCAAATGTGCTCTAGTCCCTCGGTCCTTTTCAATCCTATCAACATTTAGGACATAAGGAACTTGATTCGTGTTCATCTACTTGATGTAAAACTGGAAAAATGGAGTCTGTTCTCCCATCGGTACACTGGTATTAACACGGACTGCATTAAAATTAGCTTCCCCCCAAAGCTCAAGAGGGCAGAACGCGCCATGTTCGCGCCATGTTCCTGCGCGTTGGCCACTCCCAGTCTACGCACGAGAATCTTCTTAACGGCACCTTAAGGTCTCTATGCCCACTCTGCGGCGAAAACCTATCCGTCGATCACATACTCGATTCCTGCCGTCATCTAGAAAGCATTAGGGTTCCTGAATTTGGTTCCCAACTTCCATCCCAACTCCTCCCCTTTCCCACAGAAGTTATTATTAAAAAAATTTATAAATTCATTGTAAAATCTAAATTTAAGATATGACCAAAAGAGAGTTCCGTGCCGAAGGTCCCACCAGCCAGTGTTCATTTTTTAATTATTAAGCTTAGTATTTAATACTAGACCTAATATTATAAATAAATAAATAATAAATAATAAATTTAAGTATATTTATTTATGAGCTACACCATCTAAATATTTAACGATATAACTCCAACTTGTTTGTTAACTTTACTATACACTTTCGTAACAAAGTTTTTTCGTACCACAACCTTAAAACCTAGAATCACTTCAAATATATAAAACTTTTTAACCGTATTGCCTTTTGAAATCTGTAGGTGACTATACCCGACTATGAGAGCCTCTATGCCTAGATACAGTCACATACACAAGCATACACACAAACTCGTGTAGCTTACGAAAATAACGAATCTAGATTCCAAATTTAATCTCTGAGAAACAGGCGTTCCTAAAGAGGGACAGACAGCAGACGGACAGGGCTAGATAGACTCGGCTAGTCGTCCTGATCAAGAATATATGTACCTCATGGACTCTAAGATGATTATTTCGGCTTTTCGATTTTCGCACATTTCTATTAGGGGTCGTGCACATATTACGTAACGCAATTTTTGAAGATTTTAGACCCCTCCCTTTACCATATTACACTTTATCCAAATCGCCTCCCCTCTCGAAAGTAACGTAACGCTTCCAGAAAATTTTTGGTCAGTTTGCCTTAAAAAAGAGCAAAGAAGAACTAATTTATTTGTATAAGTATGTAACAGGTAGAAGTAATCATCGGAGACCCCATAAAGTATATATATTCTTAATCAGGATGACTAGACGAGTGGATCTAGCCATAGCCGTCTGTTCGTCCGTCAGTCAGTCCGTCCGTCAGTCTGTCCCTCCGTATGAACACATAATAAGACCATTCTTGATCTATGTTGTGAATCTCTTTGAGATTGATCAAAAAACACGAAAGGTATTCAACATTAAGTATCGCATTACGGTTCGGCGGAGGGGGTGGGGGGACCGTAAACTGTGTATGTTATAAGAGCTAGAGTAACCAAATTTGAGATCTAGATTCGTTGTGTTTGTATTTGTAGTCAAAGGGATTCTCTCTCCTACAGATATGTAACTTGTTTTTGCTCTAGCACTCATCTTTGCTTTTGTAAAGTGCATCAGACTCCTATGGGTGTTTTTATTATTCGTTTCCCGGTATATGCCACAAACTTCACAGATCCTGTTATAATTTATTTATATAAGAATGAGAAACGATTTTTCAGTATTGTTTTAAGTGCACTTCTAAAAAATGGGCAATAATCATACGGAAACATATCATATTCATCACTTTGAGGACGAAGTTTATGAGCCAACTGCAGAATTAGTGGACAGAATTTTTGTACATTCAAATATTAAAGGTCATACATAATGCACAGCGTTACGTAACAAAAATGCCAGCCGCCTCCCCATATGTCCACCTCCTTTCGCGTTACGTAATATGTGAAGGACGCCTTAGCTAGCTTTTCCTTTTTTCAAAAGGCGAAAGGTCTAGTAAAAAAGGACCAATAGATAAGTGTAACAAGCAAATGTATTTACCAGGTAAATAAGTGTAACAGAAGAATCATCTCTCAGTTTAGCATTAGTAGCGCAATTGATCTAGCCCTGTATGTAATTCGTCCGTCCGTACTTAACCGCAACCACACCTGGCATTTATGATTATTGTTTTGTTCGGCATCCGATACCTATTATGTGTATTATTTCAATTTATACTAATATTTAAATAAAGTGAATCTGCAAACTATGCAAAATGTTTTGAGATTATTATTATTATTATTATTTGTCTTTTGTAAAAAAAAGCAAAGCGAAACTAATGGATTTGTGCAAAATCGAAAAGTATGTAACATATAAATAATCACCCCATAAAGTATATATGCTGAATCGGGACGACAAGATGAGCTGATCTAGCCGTGTCCGTCTGTATGAACGCCTGTTTCTCAGAGACTATAAGAGCTACAGCAACCAAACTAATCTAGATTCGGTATGTTCGTAGGTTATACGAGTTTGTTTTTGACTTTTGATATTCCTCCCCGAACCACCGCAATACGAAAAAAACGATTATTAAACACAATTTTCAATTCCGATTGAATTTCTTTTTGGCACACAGCATAATTAGACTATTCTTGATCTATGTTGTAAATCTGTAAGATTGATCAAGAAACTCGGAGGTTATACATTATTAAAAGTGCCGTTATCGAGCCAGGGGGTTAGGTGGTGCGCGCAAAATAAGAACTAGAGCAACAAAATTTGGAATCTATATTCTTTGTGTTCGTACGCTATACGAGTTTTAGATTTCCGAATTTCCTCCCCTGACCACCGCAATTAAAATTTCTTTTTCGAACACCTATTAAGTTGACTATTTTTTATATACAATGTGTTCTTTAAAATTGAACAATAAACACGAAAGTTATCCAACATTTACTATCGCGCAGTACAGCGCAGGGGGCTAAAAGGTGCGCGCAATGGCTAAATACGTGCAGAACTGTGTGTATGTATGAGTATATGTGTGTATGTCTGTATATGTATCAAAGTTGGGCACACTCGACTACAGATTTCTTACTTGTTCATGCGTAAATTGATTCACTATTATGTTATTTTATTTTTCAAAACAGGTAAGAAAGCTGTAGTCGGTTTAGGAGCAACAGTTTTAAACGCACAGTAGGTTGGTGCGCTCCCGTCGTGCTCCATTACGCAATACTTAATGTTGAATTATTTCCCTATTTTTAATCAATCAGGAATGGTCTATGATTACGTGTGTAAAAAAAGAAATTCGATCGATTAAAAATTGTGCTTAATAACCATGTTTTTCATACTGCGGGGGTAGGGGAGGAAATAAATAAACTTGTAGACCGTATTAAACTAATGAGTCTAGATTCTAAATATGGTTGCTCTAGCGTTTATAATCTCTAAAAACAGACTGACGGAAAAAGAGACGCACATGTCTGGATCGACTCGTCTTGTCTTGTCTTGATCAGCAAGAATATATATATACTTTATGAGGTCTCATATGATTATTTCAATCTGTTACAAACTTTTAGAATTGCACAAAACCACCAGTTTTTCCTTTTTTTTTCAAAAGACAAAGGGGCTAAATAAAAATTATTTATATATAGAAATGTACATATGACCGTTCTGCGACAGTCAGGGGAAAAAATTCAAAAATCTTAAACAAACTCGTACGAAATTAAAGAATCTTATGTTCAGGGATGTGATCCCAGAATCAACCCATGTGAAAACCCTGAAGTAAAACTGTATCTTTTGGGGTCCTTCTCTGTATTACATTTTAGTACTCTGGAGCTATTCTTCTTAAAGGGGGGTCCAGTTCATCACAAGTGAAGGGCTGGTGTCACATCCCGCAAGCATCAGTTTAGCGCTCTTTGTTATGGAACATCATGCATCAGTATCAGTCGCAAAGCAACTGAGTAAAGTGCAGGAATCATGCAATGACACTATTAGACGTGTTTATCAGCCTAGCAGCAGGCGGCCAATAAGACAGAAGTAGTACTGGTCACTAGCCGTTACAAGGTAAAAAGTGCGCAAATCAACCTAGGTGATACCCAGATAACATCGAAACGGGCAATAAAGTATCTCAGAGTCATGTTAGACACTAGGATGTCTTTTCGGAAACACTTACATTTGGTGCAGCAAAACGCAGCCTGCGCTTTCCAGAATTATGCTCAACACGCGTGGCCCGAAACAACAGTGTCGTCGTTTGCTGATAGTTGTCACCAAAGCAAAGATAACCCTAGCGTCTACCCAAGAGTCCGTTTCTGTAACCTCGCGTGCAGTAGCAAAGCAAGAAAACATGGATAGTTGGTAACTACGCTGGAATACCTCTCAAAAGGGTTGAAGGACACACCAATTAATCCCAAATCTCGGAGTTTCGCTTGGAAGAAGACATGGCGAATTTACCTTCTTCCTAACACAGCTTCTGTCTGACCATTGCTGCTTTCGGAGCTATTTGAACCGCTTTGGTCACGACGATACAGATGAATGCCTTAATTGTAGCCAGGCTGTAGGTGAAGATGCACATCATGTTACCATCGAACTCGACCGTTTTTCTGCAATAAGTCGGGATTTAGAGAGTGCAATTGGAAGCGGTATCACGGTGCAAAACCTTGAACCCGTAATGTTGGAGTTGCCCGAGAAATTGGAGGCGGTCAGTGCTTTCGCGGCCACGGTCATGAATCAACTTAGGCAAGCTGAGTAAAATAGAAAAGCGGTATGAAAAGCGTAGTGTTAGCGAAGCAGTTTTTTGCAGCCCCACCGCAAAAGAATGCTTACTACTCCATGTAAATTATTAACTAATTGGAATTATTGATAGTTATGAGTGAATATAAAAAGAAAAAAAACACTGTAAGCTGTTGCGCCATACTTTCAGCATCCCTACGCTTTATTAAGCGTTACTTAATGTTTAATAACTTTTGTGTTTTTTTATGTTTTTTAATTTTAATTTAACGAAATTCACAAGTTAGAACAAGAATGTTCTAGTTAATATGTGGGCCAAACAGAAATTTAATCGGTTAAAAACTGTGCCTTAAAATCGACTTTTTTGAATTGTGTGCCAATCGGTTGAAAATTGTGTCCGTTGAGGAAATTCAAAAATCAAAAGCAAAGTCGTATAGCCTACGAACATACCGAATCTAGATTCAAAGTTTGGTTGCTCTAGCTCTTACAGTCTATGAGAAATAGGCGACCATACAGACGGACACACAGTCAGACGGAAAGGGCTAGATCAACTCGGCTAGTCTTCCTGATCAAGAATATATACTACTAATGGGGTCGCAGATGAACTTATCAAGGCATTTTAATTAGCTGAAGTCATTTTCATACAAAACCTACTGATTATAAATGTAATTTTTAGAATAAAAGTATAAAATATATGAAAACTATCACTTTTATTAAGTGAAAAAATTACATTCTATTTGTTTTAACAAGAATGTCAAGTGCCGCTGCACTCCTCGGGACGCGTCTCGCTGTAGAATCCAAGATTCATAGTGGGTATCATGTTACTAAAAAAAGACAGCTCTGCAGCTGAAGGCCTTAAGTTTGTTATGTCGACAACTTGCTCTGTAGTCTGTGTAGTGGCTATTAGTGGCTGCTTATTCACTGTGTTATCTATTGGAATCATAGCAGCAATTTTTAAAGCCTCCTGTGTGTTTCTACTCACGCTATGTTGCAACTGATGTACTTTGATATGAGCTTCTAAATCAGATTGCTGCAAAAATGCAATGCAACAAATTGCACAAGTGTAACTGGGGATGTGCACCTCCAACTCGTGCCGTTGCAATTGCTCGCGCCGGTTGAAACCATGGCCACAAAGTTTACAGGCAAATAACGTATCCATATGCAAAGCACGATGGCGCTGCAAATCCCTCTCACGTTGAAAGGTCCGGTCGCACACGTCGCAACGAAAACTACGTGATAATTTCGTAGTTTGTTTTATCCTAGGCTGTGGAGGTATTGGCTGCTGATAAGAATATGATAGCTGTTGCGCTCTTATATCAGCCTCTGCATATATGGAGTGAATAATTTTCTCTGGTGGTATAAGTATTCCGCTACGTACATTTTGCTGTTGCTGTTGTTCAGCATCACGTTTATAGTGCACCTGCTGGTGCAACAAAAGCTTGTCTTTGCGAGCAAATGATGCGGGGCACCGTCCGCATTGGTACTGCTTCACTTCGGCATGGGAACGCGTGTGCTTGATGAGTTCCATTGGAGTCTGAAAAGAACGCGGACACTGCTGGCACACAAATGGCTTTACACTGCTGTGTATGCGCATATGCTTAGTTAGGTTAGTATTGCGCGAAAAACTTTTGCAGCAGACGTTGCACGAAAAAGGTCGAACTCCTGTATGAACAATCGTGTGCTTTTTAAGATCCGAACGACGCACAAATCCTTTGCTACACAGCGCACAAACATAGGGTCGATCGGCATCATGCTTTGCTTTAATATGCCCAATTAATGCAGGCCGCGTAGTAAGGCACAGTTTACAAAAGTTACAGCTGTAAGGTGCAGAAACGTCGTGTGACACGACTTCGTGCTGTTCACAATCCTTTTGTAATGTAAAGGCTAAATCGCAGAACTGACAAAGAAAGGCGCTCTTCGGATGCGTAATTGTTATGGAAATAGTATCAACAGTTTGCTGAGCTTGCTGAAGTTCCATCTGAGCAGCGTCCATACCCAGAGGTATGTCACCATCTTCATCATTTTGAGGTATATCTTCATCGTCATCGTCCCACTCCTCATCATCAAGATCACCATCGGCATCGGAACCAAGAAATTCGTCTTCACTAGTTTCGCACAGCATATCTGGATCTACGTCGATAATGACGCAATCTTCTTCACCTTCACCAAATTTAAACACGCCGGGATTACCATTTAATCCTGGCCGATATTTAGCATCAACTGACATAATATTTTTTAGATCAGCTTGCAATTCGTTTTCACGTTCCTGCATACCTTGACGCTGCTCATAGAAATCTTTAAGCATTTCCAGGCAGCGCACACAGATCCTTTCAGGCAAGAATTCGTGTCGTTCATATTTAACACCCAAAATACTTTGGCATATATCAGCAATAACACCTTTTTTGTTTTTACCACTAACAAAATCATCCCGCGAAAAATCCACATATGACTCGTAAATATTAGGCGACGTTATGTCCAAATCAGAGTTTGAGTGACACAGTCGACATTGCATCCAATCAGACGTATTTACTGGTTCATTTTCTTTATAATCGTTTATTGTTTCTATATCATCCACTCTTAAATTGAACATTTTTTATGAAGCGATGACTTTATCAACAGCGGTGTCAATATTAATTTTAGAGTGACCAACTATTTAATGCGGAAATATACCAAAACTTCTATTTATAGGTTAAAAAAAATTTTATATTCACTAGTTTTGAAGAAATATTTTTTTACTTTTTTTTTTATACACTTTTTTACGAAACAACTTTTAATAAATATATTGTATTCTTAAAATATATCTATTTCTCTATCGCACGCGCCTTTTACCACCTCCGCGTTCCACAACACCACTTTTAATGATGTATAAGTTCAGAGTTTTTCGATCAATCTTCACGAGATTCACAATGTAAATCAAGAATGGTCTAATTATGTGTGCCAAAAAGAAATTTGATTGTATAAACATTATATAAAATATAAAAACCGCGTTAATTCGACATTTTCTTTGTTGAGCCTCGTTAAATGGAAACCTCGATAATTCGAAATCCCGCGTAATTCGTAAAAAATCTGATCCCCATAGCATTACGAATAATCGGGACACGACTGTAATACTAAATAGTTTTAAGACCCAAAATTATTTTTTACTGTATCTCAAAGTATAATATACATAATAAATGAATTTATAATGGAATTGAACTTTTTTCTTTATTTATCTAAACTTAGTTTAAGGTTTTTTAATATTCATATTTAATTGCCAAATAAAATTTTTTTTTTGCCTTTTGAAAAAAAATCAAAAGGGAACTAATGGGTTTGTGTAAAATCGAAACAGGTAGAAATAATCATTGAAACCCTATAAAGTAAATATATTATTGATCAGGACGTGAAGATGAGTCCATCAAATCTGTATTTCAAAACAAGTAAGAAGTCTGTAGTCGAGTGTACCCGACTACGAGAGCCCCTTTGCATACATATACAGCCATACACACATATACTCATACATACACACAGTTCTGCACGTACTTAGCCATTGCGCACACCTTTTAGCCCACCATTTTTTACTTAATGTTGTATAACTTTCGTGTTTATTGTTCAATTTCAACGAAAAAAATTTGATCGGTTAAAAAATGTACCTCATAATCGTTTTTTCAAATTGCAGGGGTCAGGGGAGGAAATTAGAAAATCTAAAACAAACTCGTATAGCGTACGAACATAATGTATCTAGATTTAAAATGTGGTGACTCTAGCTCTTATGTTTTGTGCACCGCTTATCCCCCCGCGCATCATAACACCACTTTTAATGATGTATAATGAGTTTTTTGTTCAATCTTAACGAGATTCACAATGTAGATCAAGAATAGTCTAATTATGATGTGTGTCAATAATAAATTCAATCGATTGAAAATTATGCTTAATATTCGTTTTTAGCCCCTTTGCCTTTTTGTAAAAAAAGAAGCAAAGCGGAGCTAATGGAAATGTGCAAAATCCAAAAGTATGTAACACATAGAAATAATCATCGGAGACCCCATAAAGTATATATATTCTTGATCACGACGACTAGCTGAATCGATCTAGCCCTGTCCGTCTGTCTGTCCGTCTGTCCGTCCGTCCGTCCGTCTGTCCGTATGAACAACTGTTTCTCAGAGACTATAAGAGGTAGAGCAACCAAATTTAAAACCTAGATTTATCATTTTCGTACGCTGTACAGGTTTGTTTTTAATTTTTCAATTTCCTCCAATGACCCCCGCAATTCGAAAAAATCGATTACTAAGCACAATTTTCAACGAATCAAATTTATTTTTGGCATACATCATAATTAAGCTATTCTTGATCGATGATGTGATTCTGGGTAAGATTGATCAAAAAACTCGGAAGTTATACATCATTAAAAGTGGTGTTATTGGGCCCGTGGGGGTATAGTAGTGCGCTCAAAACAAGAGCTAGCGCAACGAAATTTGGAATATAAATTTGCTATGTTAGTACGCTATGCGAGTTTGTTTTGGATTTTCGAATTTTCTTCCCTGACCCCCGCAAATCGAAAAAATCGATTATAAGACACAATTTTCAACCGATCAAAATTCTTTTTTGCACACGTATTAATAAGACCATTCCTAGTCTACATTGTAAATTTCGTTAAGATTAAACAATAAACACGGAAGTTATACCACACTAGGCACAACGCTATAGAGCGCGGGCGGCAAAAAGGAGCAATGGCTAAGTAGGTGCAGAACTGTGTGTATATGTGTGTATAGCTGTATATGTAGGAAAGGGGCTCTCCTGAAACTAATCAGAGTACTCCTGCCACTGAGTCGCCATTTGATGCTATGGCTGCACGTATAGAAGGATTTATGGAAAAATTGATGGAGAAGATGTTTGCCCAAATGTCGATGCTGATTGCCTCTGTGGTCAAATCATGCACAAAGTAAAGCTACAAATCACTATCTGGAATGCGAACGGCCTGTGTAGCAGCATGCCAGACATCGAGCATTTTGTGAAGACCAACCACATTGACATCTTGCTGCTGTCTGAGACTCACCTAACTACACGGTCCTATTGCAAAATCAGCTGATTCGACCTGATCACTGCGAACCATCCTAATGTCAACGCTCGTGGGGGAGCCGCTGAGCTCATACATAGTGTCATTTAATTCGTAGAGCTCCCTGCTATTATAGACGAAAACATGCAGTGTGTGCAGATAAGATTGACCAGCCCTATGAGTGATCTCAACATGACAGCAATATATATTCCACCAAAACACAGAGTGGTAGAGGAGGACATAACCGTTCTAATGAACAACCTAGGTGCTCGGTTCATAGTTGGTGGAGACTTCAACGCCAAGCATGGTTGGTGGGGTTCCACAATCTGGAATCCAAAAGGCAGAGCACTCTATAAGTGCATTCGGAGAAAAATGTTAAACTGCCATGCCACGGATCAACCCACTTACTGGCCCACGGATCATCGCAAGATTGCGGATATACTGGACTTTGCCATATCCAGTGGCATTGAGCCATAAAAAATAGTGGGTTGATCTACCCCGGACCTACTGACGGACCATAGTGCCATCACCCTAAATTTTTATGTGCCAGTGACTAGAGCAGTTGTACGCAGTAGGTTATGGAAAAATACAACAGACCCCACCAAGTACAAGAGTTGGCTAGATCGCAATGTGAATTCTTCCCCCACCCTCAACACTGCGGAGGACATTGATCGCTCTATAGATGACCTCACCAACGCCATTAAAGAGCAGCCAACTATGCCTCGCCTAGGGTAAGTTCCACTCCCCGAGCCCCCACGCGCGACATTCATTTCTGGATTGCTGAGGTGTCTACCTTGGTCATTGAAAAGCAGAGACCCAGGCGTATATGGTTTCTGCCCCGCAATCCAAGGGATAAAAACCTCCTTTTAAAATCCGGTGAGCCCATCCCTCAGAATTGAGGAGAACTTACTTGGATTCGTTCCTACAGCGGCTTGAGCCCGGCGACCCTCAGCATAACCTGTGGCATGTTGCATGTTGCAAGCTTTCATCTGTCCATAAGACACTTCTCCAGATCTCCTTCGGCTTGTCTTGGTGTTCCTTGGGAAAATCCAGCCTTGTAAGCTTAATTTTGAAATAAACGGCACATCGTTAGCTACAAGTGCCTTAAATTCATGTTACTTTAAGCGTCGACCGAATGATTTGCAGCCGAACTAATCCATTAGTTCTTTTTAGCTGAATTGTAAGGCGAAAGCGCTCGAAGTAGCCTAAAGTGCGCGTAGAACTGATTGTATTTTTTTTTTTATGGGGGAAAGCCTTTAATGACGGAGTGTGGGAGTTACACCCACTAAAACCTAATCCTACTCTTTGTTCCCTCCCGAGGTACTGAACCGATAGGTATGACTTCACGAGGGGGAGATGGCATGAAAGCCTCGTCTAGAACATGTCTAGAGTCTGAAGTTGAAGTTGCGCTTTCTTTCACCGCAACGCACCGACTTGATGATTACTGCACAAGTATGGCTAATCGCTTGCCATTTATTTTCTGGCATGGATCGCTACATACAAACAAAGCGCAAACTAAGCCCACAAAATTTGTTAAAACCCAAGTCGCACAACAACCGACAGTAACAGATTTGCCATCCTCGCAGAAAATCCAGATATACCTTCGTCTAACAATCATCTCACTAAAAAGCCCAAACCGCCACCAATTTTTATCAGAGAGAAGACCTCTAATGCTCTTGTTAACAAAATAGATGAGCTGATTGGAAAGATAACTTCCACCTTATTCCCCTATATAAAGGTAACATCCAAGAGACTAAAGCCCAAATCAAAACGGAAGATAACTTCAGAACGCTGACCAAATTTCTCTCCGACAACAATCGTAACTTCTATACTTATCAACTCAAAAGTAGCAAAGCCCTACTGATATTTCAATACTAAGTCGGTTATCAACATTCTAAATAAAGAAAAAAAGCCGCAACCAAAGTTCAGAGTCGAACTCGAACCGGAATCACACGCACTTAAGAAAAACGAAGTGCATCCAATCTACAAAGTCTAGCTTCTACTGCACCGCAGAATCACGGTGGAAGAGCCGCACAAGAGGAAAGGACCTGTGCATTGTGCTAACTGATAAGAGTACGCCCAACCAAGGTCGTATTGCACGCTTCACCCTGTATGTAGAGCATATGGCGAGCTCCACGATTCTGCGATTCACGATTCCCTTAATAGGGTTAAGTCCAGCACCAAGACGTCTGGTAACTGTGGAGGTAACCATACAGCAAACTACCGACGTTGTCCGGTGTACAAAGAATTAAAATGGCACTTAAGTCAAGTCTGGAAGCCCCCCCAAATACTATTCGTCCACCATCTCCAGCTCATGAGGTTCAAAAACAAGCTCAGCAAGAAACAACACCTCTGCAAAACAGCATCGAAACTCTGTTATTGGACCTGCACCAAAACATGATAGAATTCATGACACTCATGCGCACGACTATGCAAAACCTCATGCGCAATCAAAATCTTTTGATGCAATTGCTTGCATCCCAACAACTGAAATAATGGCTCCTCTTATATTGGTCCTGTGGAACGCCAATGGCGTAACACAACACAAAATAGAAATTACTCAACTTCTTCATAACGTGCACATCGACGTAATGTTACTTGCTGCAACACACCTTACTGGAATCCTAATTAGAAATCGCATTAGACACGCCACAGACTACCTGTCAGAGGCTACCTACAAGCAACATCTTTTGACATACTCGCGCCCAACTGCAATGTAACTCTAGCTGCGGTGTACTGCCCGCCTCAATACACAATGAATGAATTTTTTCAACACTCTAGGCGAACGTTTCATGGCAGCAGGTGACTACAACGCCAAGCACACACACTGGGGATCTCGGCTCGTAACCCCTAAAGGTAAACAGCTGTATAATGCAATCACAAAAGCTAGAAACAAACTAGATTTTGCTTCCCCGGGCCGACCTACATACTGGCCAACAGACCCGAAAAAATTGCCAGACCTGATCGACTTCGCAGAAAGAAAAAATATTCCTCGGTATCAGATATCAGCACAATCTCTTATAGATTTATCATCGGACCACTCACCTGTTCTGTTAAACCTAACCAAACGCACTGAGATTGAGGACCAACCGCAAACATTGACATCCAGTAGAACTAACTGGATTAAATTTAAAAAATACATTAGTTCACACATCGTGCTTAGTCCAAGGCTCCACAGTACAGACGACGTTGACCATGTCACGCACCATCTAGATACTGTTTTCGTTACGGCAGAACTCAATGCAACTCCCAAGACCCGAAACGCACCGCCTAGGCAAAAAAGGGCGAATGCACAGAAAGAGCAGCTACTCAATAAAAAACGTCGTTTAAGGCGAGAATGGCAATCCCATAGATTGCCATCCGCTAAAAAAAATCTTAGAGAAGCCTCTCGAAGATTATCCAATGAATTAGAACCAGAGAGCAACTGCAACCCAAGAAGTCACCAAGATACGACCAAATTAATCAAAAAACAAGTAAGAAGTCTGTAGTCGAGTGTACCCGACTACGAGAGCCCCTTTGCCTACATATACAGCCATACACACACATACTCATACATACACACAGTTCTGCACGTACTTAGCCATTGCGCGCACCTTTTAACCCCCACGCTCTATATCGCGGTACTTAATGTTGTATAACTTCCGTGTTTATTGTTAAATTTCAACGAAAAAAATTTGATCGGTTAAAAAAAGGCAAAGGGGCTAATGATCATTGAGCTCCCTCAATGCGCAGTCTTCCTGCTATTTAATGCGATAACCAAAGTTGGCTACTTTTCAGACAGTTGGAAAAAATCTATCATAATCATAATACCTAAGCCTGAAAATGATGTCAGAAGTCCACACCACAAAAGCAGGAGTCCCTCAAGGTAGTGTACTGGTTCCTATACTATATTTACTGTACACAGCCGACATTCCTACAAACAGCAAATTGGTATTATCCACACTCGCCGATGATACCGCTTCAAATGCCCTTCAAGAGCAACAGAACAACTGATCTGCTACCTGGCTGACATTGAGAGTTGGCTGTCTAACTGGCGCATAAAAGTCAATGAACAAAAAAGCAAGCAAGCAAGTTACTTTCACCCTCAAAAGACAAGACTGTCCTTCGCCCTCACTTAACGGTATAATAATCCCAAAATCATCGGATGTTATTTATTTCGGTTTACACCTCGACAGACGGCTTACCTGGCGCAGGCACATAGAAAAAAATGAACATCTCTAAATCTGAGGGCCAACAGTCTCCACTGGCTCATCAGGTCTTACTCTCCCCTTACATTCCACCCGTCAGAGATGTTATAGCTCAATTTAGAACTAGATGTCAAAACAAGCTTCGTACCCACCCAAACCACCTCACGAGAGATTTATTGCGTCAACTTGACCGGTCCCGCCTTCGTCGTAAGGACATGCAAACCCAGCGAATATTATTTAGGGGCCCACACATAAATAAATAATAATAATAAATAAATAAATCACGTCTAGCAAAGAGGTCTTAGGACCTCGGCTTCCTTAATAATAATAATAAAAAAAAAAAAAAAAAAAGAGTGGTGTGTATGCTGATGGGTCCTCCGGTTGTTTGTTGTTCTTCGGGAGCTGGACCAGCCTTTCTAGCTTTCGGGAATACCCGTTTCCTATGCACACATTGAAAAGTTCAGCGAGCACTGCTGTCTTCATGATAGCGAAGGTTTTGACGGCTTGACACGGCACTCCATCGGGTCCTGGAGCTTTTCCGTTTCGGATCCGCATTGCTGCTTCCGTAAATTCCCTCACGTTTGTGTATTTTGCTATACCCTCGGAATTGTTTGTTGGCTAAGTAACTGGTGATTGCCTCGGTCATAGCGCCTCCACTATCGAATTTAACTGGACAGGATCGACTGGCAACAGGCGTCTACATAGTCTTTTCATGACTATTTTGTACGCCGATCCAAATTGTTGCAATTCGTCCTCATTGTATAGTTCTTTCCAGCTCCGGCTCTTGCTATTTCTTATTCTTTCCACTAGTGTGCGTCTTATGTTGCGAAATGCTTCTAAATGCGGATTAAAATTGGGTCTACGGTGTAAGCGTTTCCTTGCTCTGATACAATTTCTCCTGGCCGCCGCTACGTTCTGATACCAGTGTGTCTCCTTGACACGTCACATGCAATAGCTAGGTAGTCCGGGTCCGTGCTTGGCTCAATCTGAGTGTGTGATATGGACATTCTGATGAACAAGCCATCCATTGCGGCACTCGGTCTTTAGTTTTGTTTTTTTTTTTTTCCTTTCTACTCCTCCTGGGAGCTTAGGGCTTCTACAAGGGCTTTCCACCGGGCTCTATTCGGCGCTGTTTGTTTTTTGCTGTTGCGAAAATGGCCGTCATCGGGTTGGGGGGGGGGGGGGGGTGGTTTATTTCTTCATTCCTTGTATTAGTTTCTGTAATCGGTTAATTTCAGTTGATCCAGTGATTAGCCGGGTGCGACCTATCCCGGAGATGGGGCTGCCATCTGACGACGTCCGGGAATGCCGTTTTTCTAACATGATATGTGTAATGGGTCCAGAAAAATTCCATTAAACATATTATGCCGAAAAATGTCGGGTCATGAAAAACTTCCATGAGTGGGGTTCGAACCCACGACCCCACGTTTAGTGAGCAGTTACACTACCCACTAGGCTATGGAGCCCCCCGGTCGTTAGTTACTTCACTGTAACTGCAGTTCCGCGACGGTGGGGTCATTTGCGTCGCTTTCTCCACACCTGCTTCCTTGGTCTGTGTGGTACTTGGTGTAGCTCCAGTAAGGGTGGAGGCGCTTTCACTTTCCCGTGTAGATGCCCACTTATCGCTCTTTGGAAGTTTTTCAGCTGGAGCAGGGAGTCCCTCATGTCTTGGTTAACATGACGCACTGCTGGCTTCCTTTTAGGCCCTTTGCCTTTTTGCAAAAAAGAAGCAAAGCGGAGCTATTGAAAATGTTCCAAATCGAAAATTATGTAACACATAGAAATAATCATCGGAGACCCCATAAAGTATATATATTCTGAATGAGGACGACAAGACGAGTCGATCTAGCCATGTCCGTCTGTCCGTCTGTCCGTCCGTCTGTATGAACGCCTGTTTCTTAGAGACTATAAGAGCTAGACCAACCAAATTTTAAACTTAGATTTGTTATTTTCGTACGTTATACGAGTTTGTTTTAGATTTTTGAATTTCCTCCCCTGACCACCGCAATTCGAAAAAATGGATTATTAACCACAATTTTCAACCGATTAAATTTATCTTTGGCACACATTATAATTAGACCATTCTTGATCTGTGTTGTAAATCTGGGTAGTCTGCTCAGAAAACTCGGAAGTTATACATCACTAAACGTGGTGTAATGGGTCCCGGGGGAGGGTTTAGTAGTGCGCGCAAAATCTGAGCTAGAGCAACGAAATTTGGAATCTAGATTCGTTATGTTCGTACGCTATACGAGTTTATTGTAGATTTTCGAATTTCCTCCCCTGACCCTCGCAACTTGAAAGAATCGATTTTCAGATACAATTTTTAACCGTCGAATTTCTTTATCGCACACATATTAAGTAGACCTTTCCTAATCTACGTTGTGAATTTCGTTAAAATTTAACAACAAACGCGGAAGTTATACAACATTAAGTATCGCGCTATAGAGCGTGGGGGGCTAAAATGCGCGCGTAATGGCTAAGTACGTGCAGAACTGTGTGTATGTATGAGTATGTGTGTTTATGGCTGTATATGTAGGCAAAGGGGCTCTCGTAGTCGGGTATACTCGACTACAGACTTCTTTCTTGTTCATTACTAGAAAGAGAATTTTTTTCCATTATTTCCATTATTTGGGCCTCAGGAGTTGGGGAGTTTTCCTGTGTACGTTTAGGTAGTGTGTTTCTCTTCTCGTTTACTGGGCTTAATGCGTTTCGTTGCTTCCTCGGTGTTTCAGAGGTTCCTTCCTCTTCTGGGGATTTTTTCTGCGAAAAGCATGAAGTAGGTGGGGATCTACACAGCCTCTTCTTTCTTGCAAATGGATCTGCCTCCACTTTGCTTGTAGCTGTGTAGTTTTTATTTGCATTTTATGCCTAGTGCCAGGCTGATGCAATTTTTTGGCCAGCATCCGGCGCTGATAACTGCCGCCCGATTCGACTCAGGCGCAGACCACTACACCGCTCAGTATGAGGCAGACGTGTAGTGGATTTCCGTCTTCTTAACTTAGCCAGTCTCCCGTCCGGTGACGGGGGCTGTTACCAGGGACGCCGCGTGGAGGCGATGAGCTACTTAAGAGTGACCACGTATGTATCGCGCTGGACTTTGCCATGTTAAAACCGACCAGACACTTTGCCATACAGGCCCCACCCCGTCCCTAACTGAGTGTATGTTGCTGTGTCGGTAGGCTCTCGTAGTCGGGACACTCAACTATAGATTTCTTACTTGTATATATATTAAGTAATATTCTTGAACAGGACGACTAGCCGAGTCAATCTAGCCATATTCGTCTTCTATTTTTTCGTTCGTGTGTCTGTATGAACACCTGTTTTCAGACATTATATGAGCATATACACGTACATATACATATAGAAGACGAATATGGCTAGATTGACATCGGCATAGTACGTACACATGTACATAGACATATTACATATACATATATATACAACGTATACATAATACATATACGTATGACGTGTCCCGACTACGAGATGCACTACACGTACACAGCATACATACACATACACGTATAGGGACGGGGTGGGGCCTGTATGGCAAAGTGTCTGGTCGGCTTTAACATGGCAAAGTCCAGCGCGATCCATACGTGGTCACTCTCAAGTAGCTCATCGCCTCCACGCGGCGTCCCTGGTAACAGCCCCCGTCACCCGACGGGAGACTGGCTAAGATTAAGAAGACGGAAATCCACTACACGTCTGCCTCATACTGAGCGGTGTAGTGGTCTGCGCCTGAGTCGAATCGGCCGGCAGTTATCAGCGCCGGATGCTGGCCAACAAAATTGCATCAGCCTGGCACTAGGCATAAAATGCAA
>JBAMBS010001153.1:0-34560 GCA_037044455.1 Zygothrica quintamaculata | reverse complement strand
TTGGGGGCTGTTATATGGCTATATGGCCATGTGGCATGATGAGTTGGCGGTAGCTAGGTAACGAGCTCATGCCAAATAATTGGGTAAGGGGAGGGTAGGTAGGGTGACCCCCTAGAGCTTTTAATAGTTCTGTCAGGCTTAGCATTTCATGCTGATGGGTCTCTTAAGTAACTTTCGAAAACTTGTTGTGGATTATGGTAATGTCATGCGATACATCTTTTATTAGCATCTTGATAATCCACTGCCTTGAGGGGCATGTGCTACAGAATGTTTGGTTAGATGAATTTTAAATAAAAACTTTTTAAGTTATAACATAAATAAGACTTAAAATGAAACTTATTTAAACTGAAAGTGTACAAAGAATGTTAAATAAAATGTTAATTATAAATTAGCTGCTTGAAAACAAACTTAAAATTTGCAATCATTATCTTAATCACATAATTCTCACTACTTAAGCACTCAGCTGGGTGGGTTTCTGTGGTCCAACTGTGCTAACAGCTCATTGAAACACCACAGGCAAGCCACAATGGTTAGGTTTTCAATGGGACCCATGTTACTTGTACCACATACCGTATACGTAATCAAAGGAAAGTCAATGCACTAAAGGAAGCCATAGGAAGAACAATTCTGGCACATGCTGCCTGCACTTAGTTGCATTACTAAACATATACATACACAGAGATAGACACACAGTTGGACATAGGGCAGATATCATCAGAGCATGACTAAAAGCGTATATTACGCATACGCCGAGTGCGCTGTTCAGTTTAAATTTGGGTCTCTGGCACAGAAGGAGGTGCGGAAGAACAAAGTAAGGCAGAGTCAATCAATAAGGTGGCCAAGGGGCTGTTGTCATGTCAGACAGTTCTTTTCTACTACTGTTGTTCTAAACATTATTGTTATCCTTGTTGTTGCTGTTGTTGTCGTTGTTGCTATTATTATTGTTGTCGTCTTTATGGCGCTTTGACATGCCCAGAATGTTGTATGCCAATCAAAAAATTGACTTGTTAAAACCAAATGAAAGGCTTTGTTTCCATAGAATATATTTATATTTGAATAAATATATGTATATAGATTGTATGCGCTTTCCTTTGCAGTTGCATTCAACACTGTGTCTGTCTGTCTATGTGTATGCTTGTGCTTGCATGTAGGCGGTAGGCGTAACTCTGCGCCTGGGAAAATTCAATAACTGACCTAGTTCAGTTGATATTTATCCTGGCATGTGTCTCCGTTTCCAGACATTTTTGCCATTTCCTACAGCAAAATGTTCATATTTTGTTTTCATATATCAATTTTCAGTCTTCCGTTTCTATAGCTTCTTGTATACCGTTATTGTTTGACGTAGGTATGGTATGTGGTATATGGTAAAGCTTATGTAATACTAAAATAGTCAGACAATTAGCAAAAGGGCAAAGCAAATACCAACGTTTCTTTCATTTGTTGTTGTTGCTTTTGTTGTTTTTCGTTTTCCTATGTTCTATGTATCGATTTAACCATTAAAATAAAAAATTAGTAGAACAAATGAAACTAGTGGCTGAAAGCAAATAGTTGTCAGTAAATAGTGAAAAACTCTATTTAACATATAAATCGTTAATTATCTATTATAATAGAAAAGGTAAATGTTTTCTAATGAAATTAATATTTAAAGTATATCAACAAATTCTTGGTATATTTTTAAACTAGTTAAAATTTATTTAAAAGTTATTTTTGTGGGTGATTTATTTTATATTCTTTTTTTAATTAAATAAATTCTTTAATTTAATTTATTTAATTTATATAAATATATTGTTTAATATTTTTTTTATCTTAGTAAAAACTGTTTTATAATCACTTGTCTTGCACATTTATTTTCACATCACTTTTACTTTTCTCTATAGGACCATTGCACAATTATATAATAAATATAGTATAATGAACTAATAATAAATTTATTTAGGTATAATATACTGCTTATATATATTTTTTTTTTTAATTTAAAAATAACTTTTTTTTATTTACGTAAGAGTCGAGATACACTGGAAAAATATTTATGAGCTATGAGAACTTGGCGCCGTTGCGAATTTCTTTCAATTGAAAGAGCCAAATGAAAATGGAAACGAACGAAAGCGAAAAGCAGCCAAGAAGGGCTCAATGGGTGGTTGGGTGATTGGTTGATGGGGTGGTTGGACGGTTGGTTAAATATATCGTGGGTCCGCAGCGTTTTGAGCACAAATTTGTGGGCAAGGTTCAAGGACGAAGCACGAAGTCAAAACGTACAACGATTGTGAGGAATCAGAAGCAGCAAAATCAAAAAAAAAAAAATAAAATAAAACTTAAGGTGTTGCGCGCGGCAGAGAGTTTAAAAAGAGAATGCGCGCCCTAAAAGGACAGCACAGGAGAAATAAAAAAATTAAAAAAAATAGTTAAATCGATAGAGAAAGCGACACATAAACTCAAAACGGGAGTATCTAACATGACTTAGAATCAGTACTATCTATTAAGTACTGTTCATTATGTTTAAATTGCACAAAATTATCAAAATCCACAAATTTAACTACCTTTAATTTAAACGTTTGTAATTTTTATTTATTTATTCTTTTTTTTTTAAATTATCAGACGTTTAAAGACGCTAAATCACTGCGATAACGCGACGGAAAGAAGTTGCAACCCCCTAAACGTCAAAAGGCCTTCTGAGCGACTCTGCAAAATTTTTGGATGGCTGCAGAACTTTCAACGGTAGCAGCGGCCGGCAAGAAAAATTTGAGATAGAGGAAGAGAGTGAGATAGAAAGGAGAGATAGTGTACGCATGCGCAGATTAAAGGTTAAAATTGTTTCATTTATATCCTACGAAAGGAATTATAAGTTATTACGAATGATAGAAGTTAAGAATATCTAGAAAAATTATCATCTACAATTCCAAGCGTAGGTTTAGGCAATAACAAAATGCCCCGCCACAATCAAACTTCCAGTGTTGCCACAAGCACAATAATAGGCTTCAGTTTTTCAGGGCCGACATAATTTTAGACCAAAATGCCTGAACCTCAGGATTTTGCATAAGCGCTTTTTTCTTTGAACTTAAAACTATATTAAGTATATCTGAATTTTTAAATCGATCACGGTTTATATTTTTTACTTCAGATGATTCTGGCAAAGTCTCATGATCAGCGGACTCATCGAATGTATCCAAATCCGTTGCAGGGCTAGCTATTTGTGCTGTAAACAGATATGACACTTTGGGAAACTGATTTTATATAAATAGGTGAAACTTACTTTTTTTACATTTGGTTGTCTCAGCTTTAATCTTGTCAACTCGTTTTTGATATGGTTTTCTCGGCTTTTGTGCTTCTTTTGGTTGTGTTGGTGTAGTTTTGCAGCGTTTGTTTGTAGTGGTTGTAGGAAGGTCATTGGAAGCCGTTTCTGGACTGGAGACTGGAAAATCCTGTTGCAATCGACGTTTAACATGTAAATTTAATCGCTCCTTAATATTCGCTTTTTCAGGAGTGTTTGGGGGCTCTATTTTGATCACTTGTAGATTCTCGGGCACGTCTGCCATCGCACAGCTGTATTTATTTACTATTAATTTTATTTAGCATCTGGCAACCTTGCACAAGTTTGTATTGCTAGATGCTGTAATCAAATAACAGGTAGCGTTTACCGACCACGTGACGTCACAAGTTGCATTAAAAAATAATTCTCAAATTATTAAACATTAATAACACTCTTTTAAGTACACAAACATCAAAAATGAATAAAAGGTTTGTTATTAGAAAATATATTTTCTAGATGCTATATTTGCATATACGATTTATTTAACACTTTTCGCTTTCTATTTATAATTGCAGACTAACTCCTTACTTTCTGTACCACATCTGTAATGTCTTCATGCGTTTAACTTTCTTTTGCAGTTGCAATACGCCGTACATAAGCGCTTCTGCTGTGGGCGGACAACCAGGCACATAGATATCAACTGGGATAATTCGATCGCAACCTCGTACAACAGAGTATGAATAATGGTAGTATCCACCACCGTTGGCACAGCTGCCCATTGAGATAACCCATCGGGGCTCAGGCATTTGGTCGTACACCTTACGAAGAGCTGGTGCCATTTTGTTTGTCAGTGTGCCAGCCACGATAATAACATCAGCTTGACGGGGAGATGCGCGGAACACAACACCATACCGATCCATATCATATCTGAAACACAATAAAATGATTAAAATGTATTTGAAAATGCATTGATATTAAGTATACCGTGGGGCGGCGATGTGCATCATTTCCACGGCGCAACAAGCTAAACCAAATGTTAGTGGCCAAATAGAGCCTTTGCGACCCCAGTTAAGCAGATCATCTAATCTCGCTAGGGACCATTCGGCCATACTGGATTGCTTGGTTCCGAAAGGAGAATAGCCTTTCTTCGGTAGAGTTTCATTGGAGTCGACCACTGGCAAAGTCTGCTGGTGACGTACCAGACAGGTGCTCAGCGCACCGCCGAAAGCGGTTTTGGTTGTTGATGCATTTGCGGCACTGTTTGTAGCACGTAGCAATTTGGCAAACGTCGGTCCAGCAACTTGTCGCAACATTTTGTCGTTGACCGAAGTCTTTTATGTAATTTGCAAAATATACCAGGGCTGGCAAAAAAAAATTCTTCTTCTTTAAAAAAGTAAACAAGTACATTCAAGGGCTGCAAGTCTATGGCAATAAATCGATGCCATTTAGGGTGACTGTATAATTTTGTGTTATCGGTCCACCATATTGAATTTTGTTAGCTGACTATCTGGCAACATAGTTAATAAGTTTGCAACTAACTAGTGATACGGACGGCTCTATAAAAAATTCCTAATAAAACGTAATTAAAGTGCTTAAAATCATAAAAAAATATTGTTAAAGTGTAAATAAATGAACAATACAGCAATTAATTGTAAATATAACGCTGAGTATACGTCATAAGTACGCAATTGTAGCGCTGTAAAATAGCAACGAATTTTCGTTTGCCTCGCGTCGTCTTCAGCATAGTTTTGCATTAGTATTGGTGAGCAGGCAGCCAGGCAGGCCTTTTCATATACAGCGTGTGTGAGAAAGAGAGGGCAATAGAAAAGGTGCTCCGCTGGCAGTGAGAAGCAAGTTTTGTGAATTTTTCCAGTGTGTATATTGCCATATGAAAATCGACGCATGCAAAGGACCCGCTAGATCTTTTTATTGAGTTATGAGTGTCGCTGCAATGACTATGGACGATCAGAGACCCTTGATGAACAGTTACGATAAAATGTCGACAAAATATGAACAAAATTTGCATATGGTTAATAGCAGCGGAAATGTAGGTAGTAGTGTTACGGGTGGTGTTGGTGGTGGTGTTGGTGGAGGTGTTGGTGGTAGCGGTGGTGTGGGATCTATTGGTCCTTCTGGGCCAGCATCTCCAACACCTGGTTTTGAGGAAATTTCCTCCACGCAACAGCAGCAGCAGCAACAACAACAGCATATACATCAGCATCATCTTACAACGTCGTCTCAAGCGCAGCAAACGCAAGAGCCACAACAGCAGCATCGACACCACCAAACCCAGCCGCAGCAACAAGAACAACAGCATCAACAACAACAACAGGAGCAGCAGCAGCAACAACAGCAACAACATGACGCAGCTGTCGCCGAAGCTGTCGCAGCAGCCGAACAGCGTCGATTGCTCGAAGGTATTAAATTATTATTTATGAAAACACGAAAACAAATTATAAACATATTTATATATATATATATATAGAATTAGATACATGTGTATATATAAGTATAAGTATATGTATATATATATATATATCTATGTAAACAAACCACTACAAAAACAACAACAAATCAGTGTACATTCGTGTAAATTGTATAATTTGCTTAGTTTTATTTTAATTTTTTTTTCCTTCTATTATATCGTGTGTATAAGGTGCGTGAACTAACCAGTGTGTACGATCAAAACAAAAAATATGAAAAATTTATTTTTCACGACAAAGTGACTTAATTCGCCACTTACATATAATAAACATATACATATGCATAAATCAATTCAAAACATACAAACATATGTACAGGCGGCATTAATAAATTGAATTTTTATGTTAATAAACAAAAATAATAACACCTTGTTATTTCGCGCACCTTAAAATTATACATATGCGATGTTTAAGCATTTTCCTTAGGGTTTACAGCCAGCATTTGAGTTTTTGTGCAAAAAATTCGTTATGAAAAACACTTAAAAGAACTCCACGTGTGTCTTATTTTTAATTTTTTATAATTACTTGAACTTAAATTGAAGCGAACACTCACTCTTTGAGACTTTCATCTTTTTGGCGTATTGCTTAGTTATTAAGTAACATTTTTTTTTTTTTAACACAACTACCAAAAGTATTTAATTATATATAAGATACAAAAGAAGAAGAAGAGAATTCAGTGTTTACAAAACAAAAATAAATAAATAAAAAAAATGTGTGTGCAAAACGAACTTAAAATAAAATAATAAATAATATAATAAAATCAGAAATCAAAAAGTCTGATAAAATGTGTTATGAAAGTGTTGTGCAAAGAACAATATAAGAAATATAAATCAAATATAAATTAATTATATATAACTATATATATATGCATATTTATAAATATATCTTTAGATATAAATATAATCAAATATTTGAACAGTATGAAAGAAAAACAAAAAAATGTGTGTAACAAGTGTAAACAAAAATCTTTTGCATTTTTATAATACGAATTTTTATATATATTTATATATATATATATATGTATATTTCGTATGTACGTTTGCGTCTGCGTTTTCTACATCGTTTTCGTCGCTGTCGTCGCCGCAGTCGCCGTCAGTCAACATCATCTACGTCGTCGTCTCAAGACTTAATGCCGTGTGTACAGTTTCCGTTTTTTGGCCACTTTCGTTGCCAACGCTGCTCAAGTTGCCGATTGTCTATGTGTTCGCATTCGTAACTCAGCCCCTGCGCGCGCGCTCTCTTGCTCTTTTTTTTCTTTTTACCCTCCCACATTCTCTTTTTGTTTCGCTTACACTGTTTACACGTCTACTATTAGCCACGAAAAAAAAGGAAATAAATGTATAAATAAATAAAATCTAATAAAAGTGCATAATAAAATAATAATTTATTTTTAATTTAAATATTTCTATTAAGTTCTTGTGTTTAAAAATCTTCAAAAAAAAAGTACGACATAAAAATATGTCATGAACTTTGCCAGTGTTTTAAAATTGAATGCAAATAATAAATTGCAAAAGGAAATGAACTAAAAATTACCACAAAATAAAAATATAAATAAAATATGGCTACAAATCTAGAGCTAAATTATTGTGAGTGTGCCTATGTATGTATGTATGTATGTGTGTTTATCTGTTCAGCGTGTACATGTGTGTTTTTGTTTTATTGTCAACATCGGTTACAAAACAAACTTATATATGTCGTTAATTAACGACCATATATAATTACCTTAGGTATAAAAAAGTATATAAAAAAAACTATTTTCCATGCACCTCTGTATGGTTTAATTGTTGACACATTAAATATCGTGTCATAATTGTTGTCAGGGCTGGAAACACATTAAAAAGTAATGATTATTCTCAGATTGTAATGTGTATATAAAATAAAATAAAACAAAAAATATAAATATATATATATATTATAATAGAATAATTATTTAATTATATATATTATATATATTATGCTGGTAATTCAGCCCTGCATTTAATTTACGAAAATTTTGGTATTTGCTTTTGGCAATTGAGCAAATACACAAACCCACCTACTATTAAATACACACACACATACTTAAACATGCGCACACAGTAATGATATTTGATTTGTATGTGTGCAAAGATAAGAAGAAAACAAAACGTAACTAAAAAAGCGTTAAAAAAAATTAATAATATAAATAAATAAAATGTGTTTGCACAACAAAACAAAATAACAAAAGAAAATTATGAAATGAAAGTCGTTGAACTTTATGAGAGAGAGAGAGAATATATATATATATATATATATGTATGTATATGTATATATATAGATAAGTATATATATATATATGTATTGAGCTTACAAGCGAGAGAGAAGAGTGTTCCAAAATGCCAAAATTATTGTTAATAATGTTTGTTATATTAGCTTTTCAATTACAAAAGCAAAAAAGTGCGCGCGTCGAGTTTTTTCCAAGTGTTTTTCTAAATATCTTTCAGTTTTGCAACAAAAATTTCAAATCGTTTGTTGTTTCCACAGTGCATCTTCTATAAAGCAAGCAAAAGCAAAAGCGAATGTAAAAGCAAAAAAGGCATTATGCAAAATGCAAAATATAAAATGCAAAATGCAATTTAAGCAAGCGATTTAAAGTGCAAGCCAGTGTTGAGTAAATGTTTGAGGCAAAATAATAAAGCTAGAGAAGCAAGCAAGAAGCTAAGTGCAAGAAATAAAAACGTGTGCAAGTGCAACGTTCGTGACTATAATAAACGGCGTTAATGGGAGCAGGAGTGCAAGAACAGCAGTAGCAGCAGCAGCAGCAGCAGCAGCCAGAACAACAGAAGCTACAGCAGCAACAACAACGGCAGCTACAAGCGCAACAACAACAACAACGTATTACTACCACTACTACTACAACTACTACTAAAATGTCACGAACTTACACGAAAAATTGCAATGCATTGGTATGATTTCGTATTAAGTTCACATTAAAAAAAAAAAAAAAAAATCCAAATACATTTTTTGTATCTATCTACCTACAAACAACAAAAACAACAACAATAATAATAAACAACAACAACAACAACAACAACCAATAATCACCACACGATTATATTGTGCAACTATTTTGCCCCTTTAAGAACTTGTAAATTTTGTAAAAAAGGACGACGTAGCTAAGGCTGCCTACGGCCCTGACCATTGCGTTTGCTGTTTGCTGCTTTTTTTAATATACATCGATAGATTGTTGCTCTATTCCTGTGTCCTGTATCCGAGCAGTGTTTACTAACACATTCTCTACTCTTTTTTTTTTGTTTTGTTTGTTTTTCTAATTTAATCCTACCACACACGCACGAACGCTATTCCACATCATTCAGATGAAATTGAGAACCTTAAGTTGGAACAATCTCGCCTGGCAATCCAATGTGGCGATGCGCAGCGACGGGAGAAGATACTCATGCGACGTCTGGCCAACAAGGAGCAAGAATTTCAGGATTATGTGGTATGTAAATATATATACTTTTAATTTAGATAGCGTCTGCAATAGTCTTGAGCTTACTTTGATATATTCAATATATTTAATAGAGCCAAATAGCTGAATATAAAGCACAACAAGCGCCAACAGCTTTGGCCTTACGCACTGCATTACTCGATCCGGCTGTTAATTTGCTGTTTGAACGTTTAAAGAAGGAGCTTAAAGCCACCAAGGCTAAGCTGGAAGAGACTCAAAATGAGTTATCCGCCTGGAAATTTACGCCAGACTCAAATACAGGCAAACGCCTAATGGCTAAATGTCGTCTGCTGTATCAGGAGAACGAGGAATTGGGTAAAATGACGTCAAACGGGCGGTTGGCAAAGCTGGAGACTGAATTAGCCATGCAAAAGAGCTTTAGCGAAGAAGTTAAAAAATCACAATCAGGTATAATGAAACTATATATTCTATTTAACATATATTTAAAACTAAATCTTCTCTATAATTCTTGACAGAGCTTGATGACTTTCTGCAGGAACTAGATGAGGATGTTGAGGGCATGCAAAGCACAATATTATTTTTGCAACAGGAATTAAAGACAACACGTGATCGCATACAGACACTGGAGAAGGAAAATGCGCTGCTGCGGCAGACAAACAGTAGTGGCTCGAGTCCAAAGGACATCACTGACAATGCAGCAACGATAGCAACAGTGACTACAAATGGTCAAGGCATTAATATTAATGTTAATAACAACAACGGCAACCAGTTTCCAGAGTCCAGCAGCAGCAGCAACTGTAAACTGGACACTATTGATGAGAATGCATCTCTGGAGACAACAATAACGGCAACCACAACAGCAACAACAACAACAACCATCTGCGCAGATTATTATAATGGCAATAATAATGAACCAATGAGTGTAACACCTGAGTTGATTGTCGATGAGGGCAGTAATAGTAATAGCAATAGCAATAGTAATGGTAGTAGAAATGGAACAGTTGCACGATTGGCGCGAAAACGTAACTATGAAGAGGAGATTACACCAGTTGTATGTGTCCAGGAGACACCACTGGTGCCTGTAATGCGTGAAGTTAATGCGCCACGTACTCTACCGCCCAAAAAATCAAAGCTGCGTGGCATAACCACAAGGCGAAGCTCACAGCTAGATGAAGAACAACAACAACTAGGTCTAATCCCAGCGACACCATTGCATATGGACAATGCTGTAGTAGGTATGGCCAATGAAGAAACAACAGTACCTAATACAGCCACTCCAACAATGCTGATCGATCCACAAACAGCACCAGTTATTGCGGATACCTTCTCTGATAATACTTCAACGAATTCGGCACGCATATTGACACAACGTCGTTCGGTGCGCATGCAACAGAATGGAGGTAATGGCATTGAATACTGAATCACCATAAAATGCCGCACAATTTTATTTCTAAACAAAGAAGAAAATAAGAAGCGTGCTTAATGTTGGTTTGGGTCGAAAATCTACGGTTTATGATTTTTATCATATTATATGTAGATATTTATATATATATATATATATATATAAAAAGAAAAAAAAAACAATTATATAAAACACATATTTTAAATGGAAGGTACGATCCATTAATCGTTAATATAGCTAAATTAGCTTTTAATTAATATAATTAAGGCATTTTTTGTAATACGAAAAGTTGTATAAATTAATATATAATTTATGTTAAAATAAATTGTTAAGCATAACAAAAGTTTAAATAATTTAAAACAATCCGCTTTTTCCTTCTTACCCAAACTACGTCCGAAGTTAGTTTTTCAATTAAATTTTAAGTTTGTAACTTGATTTATTTTAATTTATTAATTTAATTTTTAATACTTTTTCAGATAACTAAGTTCATTATCTAAAAAGTATTAAAAATTAAATTAATAAATTAAAATAAATCAAGTTACAAACTTAAAATTTAATTGAAAAACTAACTTCGGACGTAGTTTGGGTAAGAAGGAAAAAGCGGATTGTTTTAAATTATTTAAACTTTTGTTATGCTTAACAATTTATTTTAACATAAATTATATATTAATTTATACAACTTTTCGTATTACAAAAAATGCCTTAATTATATTAATTAAAAGCTAATTTAGCTATATTAACGATTAATGGATCGTACTTCCATTTAAAATATGTGTTTTATATAATTGTTTTTTTTTTCTTTTTTTTTTTTAATTATCTTTTCTCATGTTGATATTATAGTATTGTATAACGTTTGATTTTTGCTAAAATTGTATATAACAGTTATATAGTTATACGAGGGTAGCTTGAAAACTTATATATGCATAATTAGTAATATAACGTAGTCTTTCTATATATAGTACTTAATACATGCCAAAAGTCTTTTTAAAAACTATTGAACAAATTAAATCAAGGAAATGTGGCAGACTCGGCAATGAAACTGCTCAAAAATTGCACTGAATTTTGAATGTTTTACAGCTAGGCAATATATAATATATAGTTTTTAGACATTATTGCCTAGCAACTTGCAACAAGATTACTGTAAAACTTTTCCAAAGTTAAAAAATGTTATACGTCGACTATTCATCTATCGCTGCCATCTGTCAAGCTACACACTCGTATAAATATAAATATATATGTATATATATTGTATTTAGATTTATCAGTGTTTTCTATTAGTTACTTTAGGTTTGTATATATATATATATATATATATATATATATATATTTATGCGTATGCTGCATGCATCGGTATAAACAAATCTCTAAACGTATTTTACAATAAATTGTGTAAAAAGAAAAAAAAAATGTATATATATGTAATAATCCACAAGTCTCTGTTGAATCTCAATTCACAAAATAAACGTCAATAATTAACGATCAGTGTTATATATATATATATATATATATATAAATATCTACATATAATATGATAAAAATCATAAACCGTAGATTTTCGACCCAAACCAACATTAAGCACGCTTCTTATTTTCTTCTTTGTTTAGAAATAAAATTGTGCGGCATTTTATGGTGATTCAGTATTCAATGCCATTACCTCCATTCTGTTGCATGCGCACCGAACGACGTTGTGTCAATATGCGTGCCGAATTCGTTGAAGTATTATCAGAGAAGGTATCCGCAATAACTGGTGCTGTTTGTGGATCGATCAGCATTGTTGGAGTGGCTGTATTAGGTACTGTTGTTTCTTCATTGGCCATACCTACTACAGCATTGTCCATATGCAATGGTGTCGCTGGGATTAGACCTAGTTGTTGTTGTTCTTCATCTAGCTGTGAGCTTCGCCTTGTGGTTATGCCACGCAGCTTTGATTTTTTGGGCGGTAGAGTACGTGGCGCATTAACTTCACGCATTACAGGCACCAGTGGTGTCTCCTGGACACATACAACTGGTGTAATCTCCTCTTCATAGTTACGTTTTCGCGCCAATCGTGCAACTGTTCCATTTCTACTACCATTACTATTGCTATTGCTATTACTATTACTGCCCTCATCGACAATCAACTCAGGTGTTACACTCATTGGTTCATTATTATTGCCATTATAATAATCTGCGCAGATGGTTGTTGTTGTTGTTGCTGTTGTGGTTGCCGTTATTGTTGTCTCCAGAGATGCATTCTCATCAATAGTGTCCAGTTTACAGTTGCTGCTGCTGCTGGACTCTGGAAACTGGTTGCCGTTGTTGTTATTAACATTAATATTAATGCCTTGACCATTTGTAGTCACTGTTGCTATCGTTGCTGCATTGTCAGTGATGTCCTTTGGACTCGAGCCACTACTGTTTGTCTGCCGCAGCAGCGCATTTTCCTTCTCCAGTGTCTGTATGCGATCACGTGTTGTCTTTAATTCCTGTTGCAAAAATAATATTGTGCTTTGCATGCCCTCAACATCCTCATCTAGTTCCTGCAGAAAGTCATCAAGCTCTGTCAAGAATTATAGAGAAGATTTAGTTTTAAATATATGTTAAATAGAATATATAGTTTCATTATACCTGATTGTGATTTTTTAACTTCTTCGCTAAAGCTCTTTTGCATGGCTAATTCAGTCTCCAGCTTTGCCAACCGCCCGTTTGACGTCATTTTACCCAATTCCTCGTTCTCCTGATACAGCAGACGACATTTAGCCATTAGGCGTTTGCCTGTATTTGAGTCTGGCGTAAATTTCCAGGCGGATAACTCATTTTGAGTCTCTTCCAGCTTAGCCTTGGTGGCTTTAAGCTCCTTCTTTAAACGTTCAAACAGCAAATTAACAGCCGGATCGAGTAATGCAGTGCGTAAGGCCAAAGCTGTTGGCGCTTGTTGTGCTTTATATTCAGCTATTTGGCTCTATTAAATATATTGAATATATCAAAGTAAGCTCAAGACTATTGCAGACGCTATCTAAATTAAAAGTATATATATTTACATACCACATAATCCTGAAATTCTTGCTCCTTGTTGGCCAGACGTCGCATGAGTATCTTCTCCCGTCGCTGCGCATCGCCACATTGGATTGCCAGGCGAGATTGTTCCAACTTAAGGTTCTCAATTTCATCTGAATGATGTGGAATAGCGTTCGTGCGTGTGTGGTAGGATTAAATTAGAAAAACAAACAAAACAAAAAAAAAAGAGTAGAGAATGTGTTAGTAAACACTGCTCGGATACAGGACACAGGAATAGAGCAACAATCTATCGATGTATATTAAAAAAAGCAGCAAACAGCAAACGCAATGGTCAGGGCCGTAGGCAGCCTTAGCTACGTCGTCCTTTTTTACAAAATTTACAAGTTCTTAAAGGGGCAAAATAGTTGCACAATATAATCGTGTGGTGATTATTGGTTGTTGTTGTTGTTGTTGTTGTTTATTATTATTGTTGTTGTTTTTGTTGTTTGTAGGTAGATAGATACATAAAATGTATTTGGATTTTTTTTTTTTTTTTTTAATGTGAACTTAATACGAAATCATACCAATGCATTGCAATTTTTCGTGTAAGTTCGTGACATTTTAGTAGTAGTTGTAGTAGTAGTGGTAGTAATACGTTGTTGTTGTTGTTGCGCTTGTAGCTGCCGTTGTTGTTGCTGCTGTAGCTTCTGTTGTTCTGGCTGCTGCTGCTGCTGCTGCTGCTACTGCTGTTCTTGCACTCCTGCTCCCATTAACGCCGTTTATTATAGTCACGAACGTTGCACTTGCACACGTTTTTATTTCTTGCACTTAGCTTCTTGCTTGCTTCTCTAGCTTTATTATTTTGCCTCAAACATTTACTCAACACTGGCTTGCACTTTAAATCGCTTGCTTAACTTGCATTTTGCATTTTATATTTTGCATTTTGCATAATGCCTTTTTTGCTTTTACATTCGCTTTTGCTTTTGCTTGCTTTATAGAAGATGCACTGTGGAAACAACAAACGATTTGAAATTTTTGTTGCAAAACTGAAAGATATTTAGAAAAACACTTGGAAAAAACTCGACGCGCGCACTTTTTTGCTTTTGTAATTGAAAAGCTAATATAACAAACATTATTAACAATAATTTTGGCATTTTGGAACACTCTTCTCTCTCGCTTGTAAGCTCAATACATATATATATATATACTTATCTATATATATACATATACATACATATATATATATATATATATTCTCTCTCTCTCTCATAAAGTTCAACGACTTTCATTTCATAATTTTCTTTTGTTATTTTGTTTTGTTGTGCAAACACATTTTATTTATTTATATTATTAATTTTTTTTAACGATTTTTTAGTTACGTTTTGTTTTCTTCTTATCTTTGCACACATACAAATCAAATATCATTACTGTGTGCGCATGTTTAAGTATGTGTGTGTGTATTTAATAGTAGGTGGGTTTGTGTATTTGCTCAATTGCCAAAAGCAAATACCAAAATTTTCGTAAATTAAATGCAGGGCTGAATTACCAGCATAATATATATAATATATATAATTAAATAATTATTCTATTATAATATATATATATATTTATATTTTTTGTTTTATTTTATTTTATATACACATTACAATCTGAGAATAATCATTACTTTTTAATGTGTTTCCAGCCCTGACAACAATTATGACACGATATTTAATGTGTCAACAATTAAACCATACAGAGGTGCATGGAAAATAGTTTTTTTATATACTTTTTTTATACCTAAGGTAATTATATATGGTCGTTAATTAACGACATATATAAGTTTGTTTTGTAACCGATGTTGACAATAAAACAAAAACACACATGTACACGCTGAACAGATAAACACACATACATACATACATACATAGGCACACTCACAATAATTTAGCTCTAGATTTGTAGCCATATTTTATTTATATTTTTATTTTGTGGTAATTTTTAGTTCATTTCCTTTTGCAATTTATTATTTGCATTCAATTTTAAAACACTGGCAAAGTTCATGACATATTTTTATGTCGTACTTTTTTTTTGAAGATTTTTAAACACAAGAACTTAATAGAAATATTTAAATTAAAAATAAATTATTATTTTATTATGCACTTTTATTAGATTTTATTTATTTATACATTTATTTCCTTTTTTTTCGTGGCTAATAGTAGACGTGTAAACAGTGTAAGCGAAACAAAAAGAGAATGTGGGAGGGTAAAAAGAAAAAAAAGAGCAAGAGAGCGCGCGCGCAGGGGCTGAGTTACGAATGCGAACACATAGACAATCGGCAACTTGAGCAGCGTTGGCAACGAAAGTGGCCAAAAAACGGAAACTGTACACACGGCATTAAGTCTTGAGACGACGACGTAGATGATGTTGACTGACGGCGACTGCGGCGACGACAGCGACGAAAACGATGTAGAAAACGCAGACGCAAACGTACATACGAAATATACATATATATATATATATAAATATATATAAAAATTCGTATTATAAAAATGCAAAAGATTTTTGTTTACACTTGTTACACACATTTTTTTGTTTTTCTTTCATACTGTTCAAATATTTGATTATATTTATATCTAAAGATATATTTATAAATATGCATATATATATAGTTATATATAATTAATTTATATTTGATTTATATTTCTTATATTGTTCTTTGCACAACACTTTCATAACACATTTTATCAGACTTTTTGATTTCTGATTTTATTATATTATTTATTATTTTATTTTAAGTTCGTTTTGCACACACATTTTTTTTATTTATTTATTTTTGTTTTGTAAACACTGAATTCTCTTCTTCTTCTTTTGTATCTTATATATAATTAAATACTTTTGGTAGTTGTGTTAAAAAAAAAAAAAATGTTACTTAATAACTAAGCAATACGCCAAAAAGATGAAAGTCTCAAAGAGTGAGTGTTCGCTTCAATTTAAGTTCAAGTAATTATAAAAAATTAAAAATAAGACACACGTGGAGTTCTTTTAAGTGTTTTTCATAACGAATTTTTTGCACAAAAACTCAAATGCTGGCTGTAAACCCTAAGGAAAATGCTTAAACATCGCATATGTATAATTTTAAGGTGCGCGAAATAACAAGGTGTTATTATTTTTGTTTATTAACATAAAAATTCAATTTATTAATGCCGCCTGTACATATGTTTGTATGTTTTGAATTGATTTATGCATATGTATATGTTTATTATATGTAAGTGGCGAATTAAGTCACTTTGTCGTGAAAAATAAATTTTTCATATTTTTTGTTTTGATTGTACACACTGGTTAGTTCACGCACCTTATACACACGATATAATAGAAGGAAAAAAAAATTAAAATAAAACTAAGCAAATTATACAATTTACACGAATGTACACTGATTTGTTGTTGTTTTTGTAGTGGTTTGTTTACATAGATATATATATATATATACATATACTTATACTTATATATACACATGTATCTAATTCTATATATATATATATATAAATATGTTTATAATTTGTTTTCGTGTTTTCATAAATAATAATTTAATACCTTCGAGCAATCGACGCTGTTCGGCTGCTGCGACAGCTTCGGCGACAGCTGCGTCATGTTGTTGCTGTTGTTGCTGCTGCTGCTCCTGTTGTTGTTGTTGATGCTGTTGTTCTTGTTGCTGCGGCTGGGTTTGGTGGTGTCGATGCTGCTGTTGTGGCTCTTGCGTTTGCTGCGCTTGAGACGACGTTGTAAGATGATGCTGATGTATATGCTGTTGTTGTTGCTGCTGCTGCTGTTGCGTGGAGGAAATTTCCTCAAAACCAGGTGTTGGAGATGCTGGCCCAGAAGGACCAATAGATCCCACACCACCGCTACCACCAACACCTCCACCAACACCACCACCAACACCACCCGTAACACTACTACCTACATTTCCGCTGCTATTAACCATATGCAAATTTTGTTCATATTTTGTCGACATTTTATCGTAACTGTTCATCAAGGGTCTCTGATCGTCCATAGTCATTGCAGCGACACTCATAACTCAATAAAAAGATCTAGCGGGTCCTTTGCATGCGTCGATTTTCATATGGCAATATACACACTGGAAAAATTCACAAAACTTGCTTCTCACTGCCAGCGGAGCACCTTTTCTATTGCCCTCTCTTTCTCACACACGCTGTATATGAAAAGGCCTGCCTGGCTGCCTGCTCACCAATACTAATGCAAAACTATGCTGAAGACGACGCGAGGCAAACGAAAATTCGTTGCTATTTTACAGCGCTACAATTGCGTACTTATGACGTATACTCAGCGTTATATTTACAATTAATTGCTGTATTGTTCATTTATTTACACTTTAACAATATTTTTTTATGATTTTAAGCACTTTAATTACGTTTTATTAGGAATTTTTTATAGAGCCGTCCGTATCACTAGTTAGTTGCAAACTTATTAACTATGTTGCCAGATAGTCAGCTAACAAAATTCAATATGGTGGACCGATAACACAAAATTATACAGTCACCCTAAATGGCATCGATTTATTGCCATAGACTTGCAGCCCTTGAATGTACTTGTTTACTTTTTTAAAGAAGAAGAATTTTTTTTTGCCAGCCCTGGTATATTTTGCAAATTACATAAAAGACTTCGGTCAACGACAAAATGTTGCGACAAGTTGCTGGACCGACGTTTGCCAAATTGCTACGTGCTACAAACAGTGCCGCAAATGCATCAACAACCAAAACCGCTTTCGGCGGTGCGCTGAGCACCTGTCTGGTACGTCACCAGCAGACTTTGCCAGTGGTCGACTCCAATGAAACTCTACCGAAGAAAGGCTATTCTCCTTTCGGAACCAAGCAATCCAGTATGGCCGAATGGTCCCTAGCGAGATTAGATGATCTGCTTAACTGGGGTCGCAAAGGCTCTATTTGGCCACTAACATTTGGTTTAGCTTGTTGCGCCGTGGAAATGATGCACATCGCCGCCCCACGGTATACTTAATATCAATGCATTTTCAAATACATTTTAATCATTTTATTGTATTTCAGATATGATATGGATCGGTATGGTGTTGTGTTCCGCGCATCTCCCCGTCAAGCTGATGTTATTATCGTGGCTGGCACACTGACAAACAAAATGGCACCAGCTCTTCGTAAGGTGTACGACCAAATGCCTGAGCCCCGATGGGTTATCTCAATGGGCAGCTGTGCCAACGGTGGTGGATACTACCATTATTCATACTCTGTTGTACGAGGTTGCGATCGAATTATCCCAGTTGATATCTATGTGCCTGGTTGTCCGCCCACAGCAGAAGCGCTTATGTACGGCGTATTGCAACTGCAAAAGAAAGTTAAACGCATGAAGACATTACAGATGTGGTACAGAAAGTAAGGAGTTAGTCTGCAATTATAAATAGAAAGCGAAAAGTGTTAAATAAATCGTATATGCAAATATAGCATCTAGAAAATATATTTTCTAATAACAAACCTTTTATTCATTTTTGATGTTTGTGTACTTAAAAGAGTGTTATTAATGTTTAATAATTTGAGAATTATTTTTTAATGCAACTTGTGACGTCACGTGGTTGGTAAACGCTACCTGTTATTTGATTACACATCTAGCAATACAAACTTGTGCAAGGTTGCCAGATGCTAAATAAAATTAATAGTAAATAAATACAGCTGTGCGATGGCAGACGTGCCCGAGAATCTACAAGTGATCAAAATAGAGCCCCCAAACACTCCTGAAAAAGCGAATATTAAGGAGCGATTAAATTTACATGTTAAACGTCGATTGCAACAGGATTTTCCAGTCTCCAGTCCAGAAACGGCTTCCAATGACCTTCCTACAACCACTACAAACAAACGCTGCAAAACTACACCAACACAACCAAAAGAAGCACAAAAGCCGAGAAAACCATATCAAAAACGAGTTGACAAGATTAAAGCTGAGACAACCAAATGTAAAAAAAGTAAGTTTCACCTATTTATATAAAATCAGTTTCCCAAAGTGTCATATCTGTTTACAGCACAAATAGCTAGCCCTGCAACGGATTTGGATACATTCGATGAGTCCGCTGATCATGAGACTTTGCCAGAATCATCTGAAGTAAAAAATATAAACCGTGATCGATTTAAAAATTCAGATATACTTAATATAGTTTTAAGTTCAAAGAAAAAAGCGCTTATGCAAAATCCTGAGGTTCAGGCATTTTGGTCTAAAATTATGTCGGCCCTAAAAAACTGAAGCCTATTATTGTGATGTGGCAACACTAAGTTTGATTGTGGCGGGCATTTTGTTATTGTTTAAACCTACGCTTAAAATTGTAGATGATAATTTTTTTAATATTCTTAACTTCTATCATTCGTAATAATTTATAATTCCTTTCGTAAAATATAAATTAAACAATTTTAACCTTTAATCTGCGCATGCGTCACTATCTCTCCTTTCTATCTCACTCTCTTCCTCTATCTCAAATTTTTCTTGCCGGCCGCTGCTACCGTTGAAAGTTCTGCAGCCATCCAAAAATTTTGCAGAGTCGCTCAGAAGGCCTTTTGACGTTTAGGGGGTTGCAACTTCTTTCCGTCGCGTTATCGCAGTGATTTAGCGTCTTTAAACGTCTGATAATTTAAAAAAAAAAGAATAAATAAATAAAAATTACAAACGTTTAAATTAAAGGTAGTTAAATTTGTGGATTTTGATAATTTTGTGCAATTTAAACATAATGAACAGTACTTAATAGATAATATGATTTTAAGTCATGTTAGATAATCCCGTTTTGAGTTTATGTGTCGCTTTCTCTATCGATTTAACTATTTTTTTTAATTTTTTTATTTCTCCTGTGTGTCCTTTTAGGGCGCGCATTCTCTTTTAAACTCTCTGCCGCGCGCAACCCTTAAGTTTATTTTATTTTTTTTTTTTTGATTTTGCTGCTTCTATTCTCACAATCGTTGTACGTTTTGACTTTGTGCTTCGTCCTTGCCTTGCCCACAAATTTGTGCTCAAAACGTGCCCACCCACCATATATTTAACCAACCGTCCAACCACCCCATCAACCAATCACCCAACCACCCATTGAGCCCTTCTTGGCTGCTTTTCGCTTTCGTTCGTTTCCATTTTCATTTGGTTCTTTCAATTGAAAGAAATTCGCAACGGCGCCAAGTTCTCATAGTCATAAATATTTTTCCAGTGTACTCGACTCTTACGTAAATAAAAAAAAGTAATTTTAAATTAAAAAAAAAATATATAAGCAATATTATACCTAAATAAATTTATTATTAGTTCATTATACTATATTTATTATATAATTGTGCAATGGTCCTATAGAGAAAAGTAAAAGTGATGTGAAAATAAATGTGCAAGACAAGTGATTATAAAACAGTTTTTACTAAGATAAAAAAAATATTAAACAATATATTTATATAAATTAAATAAATTAAATTAAAGAATTTATTTAATTAAAAAAAGAATATAAAATAAATCACCCACAAAAATAACTTTTAAATAAATTTTAACTAGTTTAAAAATATACCAAGAATTTGTTGATATACTTTAAATATTAATTTCATTAGAAAACATTTACCTTTTCTATTATAATAGATAATTAACGATTTATATGTTAAATAGAGTTTTTCACTATTTACTGACAACTATTTGCTTTCAGCCACTAGTTTCATTTGTTCTACTAATTTTTTATTTTAATGGTTAAATCGATACATAGAACATAGGAAAACGAAAAACAACAAAAGCAACAACAACAAATGAAAGAAACGTTGGTATTTGCTTTGCCCTTTTGCTAATTGTCTGACTATTTTAGTATTACATAAGCTTTACCATATACCACATACCATACCTACGTCAAACAATAACGGTATACAAGAAGCTATAGAAACGGAAGACTGAAAATTGATATATGAAAACAAAATATGAACATTTTCCTGTAGGAAATGGCAAAAATGTCTGGAAACGGAGACACATGCCAGGATAAATATCAACTGAACTAGGTCAGTTATTGAATTTTCCCAGGCGCAGAGTTACGCCTACCGCCTACATGCAAGCACAAGCATACACATAGACAGACAGACACAGTGTTGAATGCAACTGCAAAGGAAAGCGCATACAATCTATATACATATATATATTCAAATATAAATATATTCTATGGAAACAAAGCCTTTCATTTGGTTTTAACAAGTCAATTTTTTGATTGGCATACAACATTCTGGGCATGTCAAAGCGCCATAAAGACGACAACAATAATAATAGCAACAACGACAACAACAGCAACAACAAGGATAACAATAATGTTTAGAACAACAGTAGTAGAAAAGAACTGTCTGACATGACAACAGCCCCTTGGCCACCTTATTGATTGACTCTGCCTTACTTTGTTCTTCCGCACCTCCTTCTGTGCCAGAGACCCAAATTTAAACTGAACAGCGCACTCGGCGTATGCGTAATATACGCTTTTAGTCATGCTCTGATGATATCTGCCCTATGTCCAACTGTGTGTCTATCTCTGTGTATGTATATGTTTAGTAATGCAACTAAGTGCAGGCAGCATGTGCCAGAATTGTTCTTCCTATGGCTTCCTTTAGTGCATTGACTTTCCTTTGATTACGTATACGGTATGTGGTACAAGTAACATGGGTCCCATTGAAAACCTAACCATTGTGGCTTGCCTGTGGTGTTTCAATGAGCTGTTAGCACAGTTGGACCACAGAAACCCACCCAGCTGAGTGCTTAAGTAGTGAGAATTATGTGATTAAGATAATGATTGCAAATTTTAAGTTTGTTTTCAAGCAGCTAATTTATAATTAACATTTTATTTAACATTCTTTGTACACTTTCAGTTTAAATAAGTTTCATTTTAAGTCTTATTTATGTTATAACTTAAAAAGTTTTTATTTAAAATTCATCTAACCAAACATTTTGTAGCCATACCCCTCAAGGCAGTGGATTATCAAGATGCTAATAAAAGATGTATCGCATGACATTACCATAATCCACAACAAGTTTTCGAAAGTTACTTAAGAGACCCATCAGCATGAAATGCTAAGCCTGACAGAACTATTAAAAGCTCTAGGGGGTCACCCTACCTACCCTCCCCTTACCCAATTATTTGGCATGAGCTCGTTACCTAGCTACCGCCAACTCATCATGCCACATGGCCATATAGCCATATAACAGCCCCCAATGTGCCTTTATACTATATAATAATGCACAAGTACAGGTAACAACCGAATGAACACACACACACATACATATATATATATATACATACTGGGAAAATCAATTTCAAGCAATTGGCTGCCTATGCTGGGTGGATGACATATAGCAAAACATAAAAGCAACACCACAGCAACCAGCAACAGAAACAGCAGCAGGAGCAATCATTGCAATCCAATTAAATGGCCAACATAAAGCAATCACTTGAGTCGAACTCAGTGTCTGCATTGAGTGCGAATTGCTGCACTCAGATTTACGTTCCACAAAATTTATGTTCCACTAATTGGGTCGTGAGTTATACAAACCTACTCCAACCCCTGCCAAACGCGCCATGAAATCCGCAGCACACACTCGCTTTCTCTCTCTTTCTTTCATTCTCTTCGTTGTTTTCTCTTTTTGCAACTCCCCCTTTAGTGTTGTTGCAGTTTTTGCCTATTTTTGAATGATTTTCGGCCCACATTTCGTTTGCTTTTATTTTCCTATTTGTCTTTTCACACAGTTTTTATTTATTTTTGACCAAGTTCTTTCACTTTTCATAGAATTGACCTGTTTGTGTATTATAACGTTATGCATTTCGGGTGAAAAGTTTTTATATAAAATTAACTTGAAAATAGTTAGAAAAAATATTTAAAATAAATTTAAGTTTTTTCTTCAGTATTAATTATATATATATACATGTATAAAAAAAATGACTAAATTTAAACTTTTTTTATGTTTTTGCAGCTAATATGATAATTTAACAGAAATAGAGCAAATCGTGTGAATTGAATTCAATATTAATTGAAATTCAAGTGCAAAACAAACACAAAAACAATATTAAAATTAAAATATTAAATATATAAATAAAAAAATTATAGTGACAACTGCAAAAATGTCGCCTTTCATGGAAAAAACAATGCTGTTGTTAGGCGTGCTGTGTTGCATACAAGGTAAGTGCCCCAAGTTTATGCAATGAAAACTAAGTATACAAACCACTCACATACACACACACATACACCCACACATACATACTGCTAAAAGAATGTACCTATTGTTAGCAATGACATTTACGAGTGGGGATTTGCATACTTAATGCATTTTGATACTCGTTTACTGATTATAGATTTTAATGAGCATTCCCTTTCGTATTCATTTTTTATAGTAACTACTGCCCTGATGTGTTATGACTGCAACAGCGAATATGATCCGCGTTGTGGGGATCCATTTGAGGCATACTCGATTGGTGAGGTTAACTGCAGCAAGCAGGAGCCACTCGAGCATCTTAAGGACAAATATAAGCCAATATTGTGCCGCAAAACTGTACAAAAGAGTAAGTTCTATTAACTAAGTTAGTATATAACTTTAATTTATTGATTTGCAATTGATTTCTTGTTATAGTTTATGGTAAGACCCGTATCGTACGTGGTTGTGGTTATATATCCGATGACCGCACTGACAAGGAATGTGTTAGACGTTCGGGCACCCACGATGTATCTGCCACATACTGCGCCTGCACCGGTGAATTGTGCAACGGAGCAACTGCCTTTGGTGCCACTCACATGCCCCTGATTCTTGCATTAGCCGCAGGACTCACACTCTTCTTTACAAGACACAGCATAAGCGTACAGAGCTCATAAATAGACTCAATTCATAATTGAAATTAATTTCAATTTTATTTTTGATAATTTTTAATTATTTTTATGTTGTTTTTTAAACAATTTTGTAGTTCAAATTCTACAAAAAGTATAAATATTTTGTTAATTAAGTTACATAATTTAATTAAATTTAAAATGTGTTCGTAAGCGTAAAAAAAGTGAGAAAATTCTTTAAAAAAAAAGAACACAAAAAAAGAACATAAATAAATAAATTGTTGGGCGTATAAAAACATATTCAAGTACCTTTAAAACAAATATTTTTTGGGCGGTAAAAAAAAATAATAATTGTTTTTCATTTGTCATTGAACTCATTTCATTTGATAAATTTTTATTTGTATTTTTTATAACAAAAAAAAAATAAACAATAAACTGCCAGTAAATGTCTCCGCCTAATAAATACAAAAAAAATATAAATTGCCCAACTTCAAAACTAAAACCCAAAAAAAAGCTTAACTAACAATTTGTAGTATCCTTAAATATTACAAAAAAAAACAAAAACAACAACTAAATAAATAAATATTTCTTGTATACTAGAGACCGTTCTAAAAATGTAAGAATTTTAAAAAGTTTTCACTCGTTTTTAGCATTTTCATACAACAACAAAAAAAAAAAAACCCAAAAACTAAAACAAAAAATAATAAATAAAAAATCTCTCAACAAATTAAATAGAAAACAATTTCATAATTTCTATAAAATTAAAAGCACTTTAAAAGTGCTAATAAAATTTCAAGACAAGCTAAACTTACTTTTTCATATGATAACTTCAAAGAATATATATATATATATATTTATTTAAATGATAAAATACATATTTATATATATACACATAAATATATATAGAGTATTATATTTGAAGTAACTAGGACTCGAAATCATTTTGAGAAAACACAAATTCCAAAGAGAAGTATATAAATTATATTTCAACAGCATGCAGGATACAAATGAGAAAAACTTACATAACATATATATAAAGAGCAGAAAACTATTTACAAAAAAAAAAGAAATCCATTAATATTTATAAACCTAAAGAAGAATAAGAAAAAATAAATAATATTTTGTCCATTTTAAGCTTCATAAAACATACAGATAGAAGGAACAAAAGAAAAACAAAAAGAAATAGACAAATAAATAAACCTACAAGAAAATCTTCCTAAAGCAAAACCAAAAAGAAAACAAAAACGATAAGAGAAAACACAAATTAAAATCAATTTGCAAAAAAAATTATTAACTATTTGTAGCTAAATATTGGTTCTTATTTTGAGTTTTCAAAAATTTAAAAAAAAATTTGAAATAAGTTTAAAAAACAGAAGATTAAGTGCTTTATTTGTGAAATTTATAGGCACAAATCAACATAGATGAAACAGAGAAATAATTAAGACACGGCTTAAAAGGCAAAGTACAGTCACAACAAAAGCATTGCTAGCTCCATTTACAAAGTCTAAAATACAATATACAAAAAAGAAATAAAAACAAATCCAAATATATTTTAAACACATCATTTTGTGTAGAGAAATCTTTTATTACATATATATATATATATATATATACAAACACGCAATAAATTTACACGAAACACATAAATATTGATTCATATATATATATATATTATTATTATTATTATTATTATTATTTATTTAGTTAAATATTATTAAGAATTATAAAAAAACAAACATCTAAAAAACAAAAGAAAAACCAAAATAAACATTGTGAGCATATGTAGATAAATTTAACTAATTTTAATTTGCATACGAGAATTAAAAAAAATACAAAACAAAATAAAACAAAAACAACACTAGCCGATGTATCATAATTAAATAAAAATAAGAAATTATTAACATTTTTGAGCATACTTCACACAACTAAAAGACAGACACAATTTAAAAATTAATTTAAAAAAGCCTATAAATTATTAATTATAAATAAAAAGGTTGAGTTTGAGCTGCAAGAGAAATATAAATAAAAATAAATCAATAAATAAACAGATAAAACCAACTTAACATTTTATTTTTAACAAACAAAAATATATAAAATTATTTAAGCAGCTTACACAAAAATATACACGGACACACACACACACACATATTCTCACAAAAATCATTAAACGAACACGCAAAAAATAAAAAGAGAAAACAAAAATTTATTAAATTAAATTTATAAAATTATTATTATATGAAAATATAATAATATAATATATTAAAAGCGTGAATCATATCATTGAGCTTTGCTTTAAGAGTGACGAGATTCTAAAGTAAAATAAAAGAGACATCACATAATATAAATGTTAAAACAAAAAACTCAGATATAATAGTTAAAAATATATATATAAAAAAAGATTAAAAAAATGAGTTTGGTTGATGAGCATCCAGTTTAACATTAAATAGATAAAAAGAAAAATAAATATAAATTAATTACAAAAAAAATAAAACAAAACTGTTTCGAAAACTAAAAAACAAACACCAAAAAGTACAGAAATAAAACACAAATTTTGATTAAATAAATAATATATAAAAATAAAACCTGAAGTAAAAATGTTGCGTATAAAAAAGAAAATATTATAATAATAATATTAATAAAAATATTATTATTAATAATAATAATAATAATGAAATAAATGTGTTTTGTCTGCGCTGGTTAAGTCGTAAAATTACATTTTTCTTATTTATTATTTTATTTTATACATCAATATATTATTTTATGAGTTTTAAAACAGAGAAAACCCTAAAATATATTTGCTAACCAAAAAAAAATAGAATAAAAGGCAAATGAGTAAATTTATAAAACAAAAATATTATGTAAACTGGTTAATTTTTAGCGTTTAAGTCTGTAAAGCTTGTAGATGAAAAATCAATAAATAAACTAAATACAAAATTAAATAAAAGTAAGTATAAAAAGTTATAAACTTTCACAAAAACAAATATTTTCTTACATTTTTATATATTAATTTATATTTTTAAATATATATTTTATAAAGGTTAAACAGTACCCTTAAGCTAAAAGGATCTTTAACAGTTTAGCTTATCTAAGAGGATTTCCTATAGAACTAGGGAATATTGCATGTTTAGCAATCGGTTGTTTCCTGTCACGCACAATTTTTATGAATCCATTATCACCCCATCTTGGCCCAAATGAATTAATGCATAGCCAGTAATCCAAGTTGGATGTCACATCATGATCATAACCAACTACTACCAAAAACTGTGAACTGCTGGCTTTAGCTCTGGTTGGTGGCACAAATACACCACTGGCATAGTGCATAAATCCAAAGCTGGCTGGATTATATTCGACAATGACTGGATAATTGCTGGATATATAACGCATGACGGCAGTATCATCATTTTCAGGTACTATGGCATATTCATCCAGTTTAATACCCATAGTAGATATCGTTGGTATACACATGCCTGATGTATTTGTCTCCTTATATTCCGCACCAGGTAACAAAAAGGTAGCTGGAACCTGTGTGAGGTAATCCAATGCCGACTGTGGTACTTGTGTGGTGCATGCATTCTGGCCAGTGCAATCGATCAGATTCTGTGCACTATATTTTTGTGGTGCGTTCAATGTTTGTACGGCATCCAGGATCTGTATCGCCTTTGCAACGGCAAATGCCCAGCTACTGCTGCAGGTTGTGCCCTGATTTTCAGCCAGTATCGAATTGAGGGGCAACTGTTCCAGAATATTGAATTGTGGAGGAATCACATCATTTGTTGGCTTTGGTGTTTTAGCATTGTTATTGACTGGATAAATAGCTTGTGGTAAATTGGCAGCAAAAGTTATCAAACGTATATCTGAAAATACATTATCCTTGACACGATAAGTACTAGTCTTACGATCAAACAATGCATTTTGTTGATCAATCATTTTCTTATTATAATTATATATATAATTGGCATTGTTTTGTTCTGCCTTGTTGGCATATGACTTATCAAAACGTTCCTACAATGAAAATATTAAAATATGTAAAAAAAGGATATGCTAAGTATGTTCATCCAAGAACTTACCATATAATCCTCAAAATTTATCAAATCCTGTCCATGATTATGGGCAAAGGCGCCTGATACCAGCGCACAGCAGAGCAACAGTTTTAACATCATGCTTTTAATGTAGATACTAACTAACAATTGAACATTTCCTCAACCTTTATATAGATAAAGACATACATATCTATATATATGTATACATATATAGATAGATAGATACTCGCAACGATCCATGCACTTTCTTTATGATTTGAAAAGCAAATAGAAGATAGAAAAGTGCAAATAGATTTCTAAATATGAGTTTCAGTTCTATGGGCCTAATTTGCACTTACTTTTCATACAGATATATATATATATATATATATGCTCTTTACAGCTATACATTCTGACTGATGATATGGCTTATTGGTTAGGCGCACCTTGTTTACACCTGACGTGGGGGGTTCTCGTATCTTTGTTAATTTGAAATTTCCACTGTCCTAGTTGTGTGTGATGTGTTGACGTGCTCTAGTCTTATATGAATATTCTCTGTATATATATAATTTATGGTCTTATTGACAGGCATATGAATGTTGTTAAAACTAGATTATAAACGTGATACATACAAAACGTTAACAAAGGTGAAGAAGAAGGTTTTCTAAACAATTAGCTGGAAAAGCAATGAAAGTGATGATAATAAAATCTAAATATACAATAATATTTGTTTTAGAGGCTCTACCCCTTTTGGCTACGCCTTTGGTTTTTAACATAAAATCTTATGTCTTTCAATCAAGCATTACTAAAATATAAAAACATAAACTTCTTTTGGCCAGGAAGTATTTACACATTTATTAACATAGTTTTGTTACCCAATCCTACTCCCTGCCCTCTTTCACTTTGATTGGTAGTTATAGATAATCGTTGTATAAATAATGAAATTATATTATTATAATATACCATATATATATAAACTTTCATATAGTGCCTACACATGTCTTTTGTTGCAATATAACAATATGTTTGCATGCCATTCAAAGACTTGGCTATAAAAACAAGCTAAAATTGGATTATCGAGGACTATAAGCATATGACAATATGAAGGCTATTAACTTGAAGCAAACAGCGCATCAATTTACATATATTTGTTTAAAAAAAAGATTTGTTAACTCACCAAACCCCAGTCAATACAAATTAAAACTTAATAAGATCAGGTTTTAACTAAAAGAAACCAGATATTAATCATGTAGAAAATGATAGTTTTTACACATCTCGTGCTATTGACTTAATTTACTATATAGTCGATATATATAAACACTCTATATCCTGGCATAAAATACAATATATAATATTATTATTTTTATATTACATGCATTTCATACACATTTGTTGCAACAGCTCGAAATATGTTTGGGGATATAAATTTGCATAATATTTAAAGAAATTCATAGCTGAAAGCAACAAATTATTTGGCTATAGCTGATTTTCTTGTTTTGGTCGCAAATTTATGCAAGGCCCTATAAAACCACAGCGTCTTTAGCCAGCGCGACTTAAAGCCTTCGCTGACTTCGAGCCAACAACAACTTCAACCGATCTTCGCGCGATCGAAGTGTCTCAATAAAAATTAATAAAAGGTGATTAATATATATATATATACATATGTGTGTGGTGTTTAAAGCCATAATTATAACTAATAACTATAATAAGCATTACAAGGAAATAAGTTTGTTTTTCTTTTAAAGACTAGAAAAAATTGTGAAGCCAATAGCCTTTCACGTGTAAAGAAATTTTGCTTAATCCACAGGTGATGCTATCTAAAACTTGGTTTAAATTTAACGGATGAAAGTGAAATTGTTTGTGACTTAGCTGATATATGTTTGACTCACTTTAAATTTCACAAAACGACAAAAAAACACAAAACAAAAACAAAAAGATTAAATAATCCAATCAAATGACGATTTATGTTCATCTACAGAATATGCAAATCAAGAAAAGGCAGTTAAAAAACTTAATGACACTCAATTAAATTAATCAAATTAAATAATATTAAAAAAAATCAAGACGAATGCTGCACACCTTTATAACAGACTTTAAATATATATAAAAAAAATATATATATTATTATTAAAAATTAATTCAGTAATTTAACCAAAATAAATAAACAGATATTGTATGTCTACTAAATTTAAATTATCTGATACCCCAGGAAAAAAATCTTTAAAAAATTATATTTATATTTATATTTTATTGGTCGAAAGTTTATTTTGAAAACATTAAGTTGTATATAATATTTAAATAAGTTTTAAAAAACAATTAATAGATTATATATATTTATTTTTAAATTCAAAACTTAATAAGACCATAACATTAATTATATAGAACATAATTATCAGTCATTGACCTATTAGTATAAACTTAAGCTAGTTGGCTTAAAGTTAATAGCAGCTTAAATCTTTGAGTGTCGTTGAGTTTGCTTGATTTGCATATTCTGTAGATGAACATAAATCGTCATTTGATTGGATTATTTAATCTTTTTGTTTTTGTTTTGTGTTTTTTTGTCGTTTTGTGAAATTTAAAGTGAGTCAAACATATATCAGCTAAGTCACAAACAATTTCACTTTCATCCGTTAAATTTAAACCAAGTTTTAGATAGCATCACCTGTGGATTAAGCAAAATTTCTTTACACGTGAAAGGCTATTGGCTTCACAATTTTTTCTAGTCTTTAAAAGAAAAACAAACTTATTTCCTTGTAATGCTTATTATAGTTATTAGTTATAATTATGGCTTTAAACACCACACACATATGTATATATATATATTAATCACCTTTTATTAATTTTTATTGAGACACTTCGATCGCGCGAAGATCGGTTGAAGTTGTTGTTGGCTCGAAGTCAGCGAAGGCTTTAAGTCGCGCTGGCTAAAGACGCTGTGGTTTTATAGGGCCTTGCATAAATTTGAGACCAAAACAAGAAAATCAGCTATAGCCAAATAATTTGTTGCTTTCAGCTATGAATTTCTTTAAATATTATGCAAATTTATATCCCCAAACATATTTCGAGCTGTTGCAACAAATGTGTATGAAATGCATGTAATATAAAAATAATAATATTATATATTATATTTTATGCCAGGATATAGAGTGTTTATATATATCGACTATATAGTAAATTAAGTCAATAGCACGAGATGTGTAAAAACTATCATTTTCTACATGATTAATATCTGGTTTCTTTTAGTTAAAACCTGATCTTATTAAGTTTTAATTTGTATTGACTGGGGTTTGGTGAGTTAACAAATCTTTTTTTTAAACAAATATATGTAAATTGATGCGCTGTTTGCTTCAAGTTAATAGCCTTCATATTGTCATATGCTTATAGTCCTCGATAATCCAATTTTAGCTTGTTTTTATAGCCAAGTCTTTGAATGGCATGCAAACATATTGTTATATTGCAACAAAAGACATGTGTAGGCACTATATGAAAGTTTATATATATATGGTATATTATAATAATATAATTTCATTATTTATACAACGATTATCTATAACTACCAATCAAAGTGAAAGAGGGCAGGGAGTAGGATTGGGTAACAAAACTATGTTAATAAATGTGTAAATACTTCCTGGCCAAAAGAAGTTTATGTTTTTATATTTTAGTAATGCTTGATTGAAAGACATAAGATTTTATGTTAAAAACCAAAGGCGTAGCCAAAAGGGGTAGAGCCTCTAAAACAAATATTATTGTATATTTAGATTTTATTATCATCACTTTCATTGCTTTTCCAGCTAATTGTTTAGAAAACCTTCTTCTTCACCTTTGTTAACGTTTTGTATGTATCACGTTTATAATCTAGTTTTAACAACATTCATATGCCTGTCAATAAGACCATAAATTATATATATACAGAGAATATTCATATAAGACTAGAGCACGTCAACACATCACACACAACTAGGACAGTGGAAATTTCAAATTAACAAAGATACGAGAACCCCCCACGTCAGGTGTAAACAAGGTGCGCCTAACCAATAAGCCATATCATCAGTCAGAATGTATAGCTGTAAAGAGCATATATATATATATATATATATCTGTATGAAAAGTAAGTGCAAATTAGGCCCATAGAACTGAAACTCATATTTAGAAATCTATTTGCACTTTTCTATCTTCTATTTGCTTTTCAAATCATAAAGAAAGTGCATGGATCGTTGCGAGTATCTATCTATCTATATATGTATACATATATATAGATATGTATGTCTTTATCTATATAAAGGTTGAGGAAATGTTCAATTGTTAGTTAGTATCTACATTAAAAGCATGATGTTAAAACTGTTGCTCTGCTGTGCGCTGGTATCAGGCGCCTTTGCCCATAATCATGGACAGGATTTGATAAATTTTGAGGATTATATGGTAAGTTCTTGGATGAACATACTTAGCATATCCTTTTTTTACATATTTTAATATTTTCATTGTAGGAACGTTTTGATAAGTCATATGCCAACAAGGCAGAACAAAACAATGCCAATTATATATATAATTATAATAAGAAAATGATTGATCAACAAAATGCATTGTTTGATCGTAAGACTAGTACTTATCGTGTCAAGGATAATGTATTTTCAGATATACGTTTGATAACTTTTGCTGCCAATTTACCACAAGCTATTTATCCAGTCAATAACAATGCTAAAACACCAAAGCCAACAAATGATGTGATTCCTCCACAATTCAATATTCTGGAACAGTTGCCCCTCAATTCGATACTGGCTGAAAATCAGGGCACAACCTGCAGCAGTAGCTGGGCATTTGCCGTTGCAAAGGCGATACAGATCCTGGATGCCGTACAAACATTGAACGCACCACAAAAATATAGTGCACAGAATCTGATCGATTGCACTGGCCAGAATGCATGCACCACACAAGTACCACAGTCGGCATTGGATTACCTCACACAGGTTCCAGCTACCTTTTTGTTACCTGGTGCGGAATATAAGGAGACAAATACATCAGGCATGTGTATACCAACGATATCTACTATGGGTATTAAACTGGATGAATATGCCATAGTACCTGAAAATGATGATACTGCCGTCATGCGTTATATATCCAGCAATTATCCAGTCATTGTCGAATATAATCCAGCCAGCTTTGGATTTATGCACTATGCCAGTGGTGTATTTGTGCCACCAACCAGAGCTAAAGCCAGCAGTTCACAGTTTTTGGTAGTAGTTGGTTATGATCATGATGTGACATCCAACTTGGATTACTGGCTATGCATTAATTCATTTGGGCCAAGATGGGGTGATAATGGATTCATAAAAATTGTGCGTGACAGGAAACAACCGATTGCTAAACATGCAATATTCCCTAGTTCTATAGGAAATCCTCTTAGATAAGCTAAACTGTTAAAGATCCTTTTAGCTTAAGGGTACTGTTTAACCTTTATAAAATATATATTTAAAAATATAAATTAATATATAAAAATGTAAGAAAATATTTGTTTTTGTGAAAGTTTATAACTTTTTATACTTACTTTTATTTAATTTTGTATTTAGTTTATTTATTGATTTTTCATCTACAAGCTTTACAGACTTAAACGCTAAAAATTAACCAGTTTACATAATATTTTTGTTTTATAAATTTACTCATTTGCCTTTTATTCTATTTTTTTTTGGTTAGCAAATATATTTTAGGGTTTTCTCTGTTTTAAAACTCATAAAATAATATATTGATGTATAAAATAAAATAATAAATAAGAAAAATGTAATTTTACGACTTAACCAGCGCAGACAAAACACATTTATTTCATTATTATTATTATTATTAATAATAATATTTTTATTAATATTATTATTATAATATTTTCTTTTTTATACGCAACATTTTTACTTCAGGTTTTATTTTTATATATTATTTATTTAATCAAAATTTGTGTTTTATTTCTGTACTTTTTGGTGTTTGTTTTTTAGTTTTCGAAACAGTTTTGTTTTATTTTTTTTGTAATTAATTTATATTTATTTTTCTTTTTATCTATTTAATGTTAAACTGGATGCTCATCAACCAAACTCATTTTTTTAATCTTTTTTTATATATATATTTTTAACTATTATATCTGAGTTTTTTGAGCAATACTATGTTTTTTACAATAACAATTACTCATCGGCTCACGCGACTTGAAACGCG
>JBAMBS010001151.1:0-25982 GCA_037044455.1 Zygothrica quintamaculata | reverse complement strand
TCGTCAACTCAGTAGTTGTTGTGGGTTCTGTTGTTGTGGTTGTCACTTCAGTAGTTGTTGTGGGCTCTGTAGTTGTCGTTGTCACTTCAGTAGTTGTTGTCAACTCAGTAGTTGTTGTGGGTTCTGTAGTTGTCGTTGTCACTTCAGTAGTTGTTGTAGGTTCTGTAGTTGTCGTTGTCACTTCAGTTGTTGTTGTCAACTCAGTAGTTGTTGTGGGTTCTGTAGTTGTCGTTGTCACTTCAGTAGTTGTTGTCGGTTCTGTAGTTGTTGTGGGTTCCGTAGTTGTCGTTGTCACCTCAGTAGTTGTCGTCAACTCAGTAGTTGTTGTGGGTTCTGTAGTTGTCGTTGTCACTTCAGTAGTTGTTGTGGGTTCTCGTAGTTGTCGTTGTCACTTCAGTAGTTGTTGTCAACTCAGTAGCTTGTTGTGGGTTCTGTAGTTGTCGTTGTCACTTCAGTAGTTGTCGTCATGGTACTTGTTGCTGGGTTCCTAGTTGTCGTTGTCATGTCAGTAGTCGTCGTCAACTCAGTAGTTGTTGTGGTTCGGTGTCGTTGTCACTTCAGTAGTTGTTGTGCTCAGTAGTTGTTGTCACTTCAGTAGTTGTTGTGGGTTCTGTAGTTGTCGTTGTCACTTCAGTAGTTGTTGTCAACTCAGTAGTTGTTGTGGGCTCTGTAGTTGTCGTTGTCACTTCAGTAGTTGTCGTCAACTCAGTAGTTGTTGTGGGTTCTGTAGTTGTCGTTGTCACTTCAGTAGTTGTTGTCAACTTCAGTAGTTGTTGTGGGTTCTGTAGTTGTCGTTGTCACTTCAGTAGTTGTCGTGAACTCAGTAGTTGTTGTGGGTTCTGTTAGTTGTGGTTGTCACTTCAGTAGTTGTTGTGGGTTCTGTAGTTGTCGTTGTCACTTCAGTAGTTGTCGTCAACTCAGTAGTTGTTGTGGGTTCTGTAGTTGTCGTTGTCACTTCAGTAGTTGTTCGTCAACTCAGTAGTTGTTGTGGGTTCTGTAGTTGTCGTTGTCACTTCAGTAGTTGTCGTCAACTCAGTAGTTGTTGTGGGTTCTGTAGTTGTCGTTGTCACTTCAGTAGTTGTTCGTGGGTTCTGTAGTTGTCGTTGTCACTTCAGTAGTTGTTGTGGGTTCTGTAGTTGTCGTTGTCACTTCAGTAGTTGTCGTCAACTCAGTAGTTGTTGTGGGTTCTGTAGTTGTCGTTGTCACTTCAGTAGTTGTTGTCAACTCAGAGTTGTTGTGGGTTCTGTAGTTGTCGTTGTCACTTCAGTAGTTGTCGTCTCAGTAGTTGTTGTGGGTTCTGTAGTTGTCGTTGTCACTTCAGTAGTTGTTGTGGGTTCTGTAGTTGTCGTTGTCACTTCAGTAGTTGTTGTCGGTTCTGTAGTTGTTGTGGGTTCTGTAGTTGTCGTTGTCACTTCAGGTAGTTGTTGTCAACTCAGTAGTTGTTGTGGGTTCTGTAGTTGTCGTTGCATTCAGTAGTTGTTGTCACTTCAGTAGTTGTTGTGGGTTCTGTAGTTGTCGTTGTCACTTCAGTAGTTGTCGTCAACTCAGTAGTTGTTGTGGGTTCTGTAGTTGTCGTTGTCACTTCAGTAGTTGTTGTCAACTCAGTAGTTGTTGTGGGTTCTGTAGTTGTCGTTGTCACTTCAGTAGTTGACGACAACTACTGAAGTGACAACGACAACTACAGAACCCACAACAACTACTGAGTTGACGACAACTACTGAAGTGACAACGACAACTACAGAGCCCACAACAACTACTGAGTACAACTACTGAAGTGACAACGACAACTACAGAACCCACAACAACTACTGAAGTGACAACGACAACTACAGAACCCACAACAACTACTGAAGTGACAACAACTACAGAACCGACGACAACTACTGAAGTGACAACGACAACAACAGAACCCACAACAACTACTGAGTTGACGACAACTACTGAAGTGACAACGACAACTACAGAACCCACAACAACTACTGAAGTGACAACAACTACAACGACACTACTGAAGTGACAACGACAACTACAGAACCCACAACAACTACTGAAGTGACAACGACAACAACAGAACCCACAACAACTACTGAGTTGACGACAACTACTGAAGTGACAACGACAACTACAGAACCCACAACAACTACTGAGTTGACGACAACAACCGAAGTGACAACGACAACTACAGAACCCACAACAACTACTGAGTTGACGACAACTACTGAAGTGACAACGACAACTACAGAACCTACAACAACTACTGAGTTGACAACAACTACTGAAGTGATAACGACAACTGCAGAGCCCACAACAACTACTGAGTTGACAACAACTACTGAAGTGACAACGACAACTGCAGAACCCACAACAACTACTGAAGTGACAACCACAACAACAGAACCCACAACAACTACTGAGTTGACGACAACTACTGAAGTGACAACGACCAACTACAGAGCCCACAACAACTACAGAACCTACAACAACTACTGAAGTGACAACGACAACTACAGAACCCACAACAACTACTGAAGTGACAACGACAACTACAGAACCCACAACAACTACTGAATTGACGACAACTACTGAAGTGACAACGACAACTACAGAACCCACAACAACTACTGAGTTGACGACAACTACTGAAGTGACAACGACAACTACAGAGCCCACAACAACTACAGAACCACAAACTACTGAACCGCGACAACTACTGAAGTGACAACGACAACTACAGAACCCACAACAACTACTGAAGTGACAACAACTACAGAACCGACGACAACTACTGAAGTGACAACGACAACAACAGAACCCACAACAACTACTGAGTTGACGACAACTACTGAAGTGACAACGACAACTACAGAACCCACAACAACTACAGAACGACGACAACTACTGAAGTGACAACGACAACTGCAGAACCCACAACAACTACTGAAGTGAACCACACAACAACTACAGAACCTGACAACAACTACTGAAGTGACAACGACAACAACAGAACCCACAACAACTACTGAGTTGACAACAACTACTGAAGTGACAACGACAACTACAGAACCCACAACAACTACTGAGTTGACAACAACTACTGAAGTGACAACGACAACTGCAGAACCCACAACAACTACTGAAGTGACAACCACAACAACAGAACCCACAACAACTACTGAGTTGACGACAACTACTGAAGTGACAACACCAACTACAGAGCCCACAACAACTGCAGAGCCCACAACAACTACTGAGTTGACAACAACTACTGAGTTGACAACAACTACTGAAGTGATAACGACAACTGCAGAACCCACAACAACTACTGAAGAGACAACCACAACAACAGAACCCACAACAACTACTGAGTTGACGACAACTACTGAAGTGACAACAACAACTACAGAACCCACAACAACTACTGAGTTGACGACAACTACTGAAGTGACAACGACAACTGCAGAACCCACAACAACTACTGAAGTGACAACCACAACAACAGAACCCACAACAACTACTGAGTTGACGACAACTACTGAAGTGACAACGACAACTACAGAACCCACAACAACTACAGAACCGACGACAACTACTGAAGTGACAACGACAACTGCAGAACCCACAACAACTACTGAAGTGACAACCACAACAACAGAACCCACAACAACTACTGAGTTGACGACAACTACTGAAGTGACAACGACAACTACAGAACCTACAACAACTACTGAGTTGACAACAACAACCGAAGTGACATCGACAACTACAGAACCCACAACAACTACTGAAGTGACAACGACAACTACGGAACCCACAACAACTACTGAATTGACGACATCTACAGAAGTGACAACGACAACTACAGAACCCACAACAACTACTGAGTTGACAACAACTACTGAAGTGACAACGACAACTATAGAACCCACAACAACTACTGAGTTGACAACAACTACTGAAGTGACAACGACAACTACAGAACCCACAACAACTACTGAAGTTGACGACAACTACTGAAGTGACAACCAAACAGAACCCACAACAACTACTGAGTTGACGACAACTACCGAAGTGACAACGACAACTACAGAACCCACAACAACTACTGAGTCGACGACAACTACTGAAGTCACGACAACTACAGAACCGACACAACTACTGAAGTGACAACGACAACTACAGAACCCACAACAACTACTGAGTTGACGACAACTACTGAAGTGACAACGACAACTACAGAACCACAACAACTACTGAGCTGACAACAACTACTGAAGTGACAACAACTACAGAACCCACAACAACTACTGAAGTGACAACCACAACAACAGAACCCACAACAACTACTGAGTTGACGACAACTACTGAAGTGACAACAAGCTACAGAGCCGACGACAACCACTGAAGTGACAGCGACAACAACAAACCCACAACAATTACTGAATGTGACGACAACTACTGAAGTGACAACGACAACTACAGAACCCACAACAACTACAGAACCTACAACAACTACTGAAGTGACAACGACAACTACAGAACCCACAACAACTACTGAAGTGACAACGACAACAACAGAACCCACAACAACTACTGAAGTGACAACGACAACTGCAGAACCGACAACAACTACTGAAGTGACAACAACTGCAGAACCGACGACAACTACTGAAGTGACAACGACAACAACAGAACCCACAACAACTACTGAGTTGACGACAACTACTGAAGTGACAACGACAACTACAGAACCCACAACAACTACTGAGTTGACGACAACTACTGAAGTGACAACGACAACTACAGAACCCACAACAACTACTGAGTTGACGACAACTACCGAAGTGACAACGACAACTACAGAACCCACAACAACTACTGAGTTGACAACAACTACTGAAGTGACAACGACAACTACAGAACCCACAACAACTACTGAAGTGACAACCACAACAACAGAACCCACAACAACTACTGAGTTGACGACAACTACTGAAGTGACAACGACAACTACAGAACCCACAACAACTACAGAACCTACAACAACTACTGAAGTGACAACGACAACTACAGAACCCACAACAACTACTGAAGTGACAACGACAACTACGGAACCCACAACAACTACTGAATTGACGACAACTACTGAAGTGACAACGACAACTACAGAACCCACAACAACTACTGAGTTGACAACAACTACTGAAGTGACAACGACAACTACAGAACCCACAACAACACTGAAGTGACAACGACAACAACAGAACCCACAACAACTACTGAGTTGACGACAACTACTGAAGTGACAACGACAACTACAGAACCCACAACAACTACTGAGTTGACAACAACTACTGAAGTGACAACGACAACTACAGAACCCACAACAACTACTGAGTTGACAACAACTACTGAAGTGACAACGACATCTACAGAACCGACAACAACTACTGAGTTGACAACAACTACTGAAGTGACAACGACAACTGCAGAACCCACAACAACTACTGTAGTGACAACCACAACAACAGAACCCACAACAACTACTGAGTTGACGACAACTACTGAAGTGACAACGACAACTACAGAACCCACAACAACTACTGAAGTGACAACAACTACAGAACCGACGACAACTACTGAAGTGACAACGACAACAACAGAACCCACAACAACTACAGAACCGACAACAACTACTGAAGTGACAACAAGTACAGAGCCGACGACAACTACTGAAGTGACAACGACAACAACAGAACCCACAACAACTACTGAATTGACGACAACTACTGAAGTGACAACGACAACTACAGAACCCACAACAACTACTGAGTTGACAACAACTACTGAAGTGACAACGACAACTACAGAACCCACAACAACTACTGAAGTGCACGACGACAACTACTGAAGTGACAACAAATACAGAACCCACAACAACTACTGAGTTGACGACAACTACTGAAGTGACAACGACAACTACAGAACCCACAACAACTACAGAACCTACAACAACTACTGAAGTGACAACGACAACTACAGAACCCACAACAACTACTGAGTTGACGACAACTACTGAAGTGACAACGACAACTACAGAACCCACAACAACTACTGAAGTGACAACGACAACTACAGAACCCACAACAACTACTGAGTTGACGACAACTACTGAAGTGACAACGACAACAACAGAACCCACAACAACTACTGAGTTGACAACAACAACCGAAGTGACAACGACAACTACAGAACCCACAACAACTACTGAGTTGACAACAACTACTGAAGTTACAACGACAACTACAGAACCCACAACAACTACTGAAGTGACAACGACAACTACAGAACCCACAACAACTACTGAGTTGACGACAACTACTGAAGTGACAACGACAACTACAGAACCCACAACAACTACTGAAGCTGATAACGACAACTACAGAACCCACAACAACTACTGAGTTGACAACAACTACTGAAGTGACAACGACAACTACAGAACCCGACAACAACTACTGAGTTGACAACAACTACTGAAGTGACAACGACAACTGCAGAGCCCACAACAACTACTGTAGTGGTAACCGCAACAACAGAACCCACAACAACTACTGAGTTGACGACAACTACTGAAGTGACAACGACAACTACAGAACCCACAACAACTACTGAAGTGACAACAACTACAGAACCGACAACAACTACTGAAGTGACAACGACAACAACAGAACCCACAACAACTACAGAACCGACACAACCACTGAAGTGACAACAACATACAACAGAACCGCACGACAACTACAGAACCCACAACAACTCTGAAGTGACAACGACAACAACAGAGACCCACAACAACTACAGAACCTACAGCAACTACTGAAGTGACAACGACAACTACAGAACCCACAACAACTACTGAGTTGACGACAACTACTGAAGTGACAACGACAACTACAGAACCCACAACAGACTACTGAGTTGACACAACTACTGAAGTGACAACGACAACTACAAGAACCCGACAACAACTACTGAAGTGACAACGACAACAACAGAACCCACAACAACTACTGAGTTGACGACAACCACTGAAGCGACAACGACAACTACAGAACCCACAACAACTACTAGAAGCTCGACAACAACGACTGACAGGACTACGACAACTACTGAGTGCACGACAACTACTGAGCTCACAACAACTACTGAAGTGACAACGACAACTACAGAACCCACAACAACTACTGAGTTGACGACAACTACTGAAGTGACAACGACAACTACAGAACCTACAACAACTACTGAGTTGACAACAACAACTGAAGTGACAACGACAACTACAGAACCCACAACAACTACAGAACCGACAACAACTACTGAAGTGACAACGACAACTACAGAACCCACAACAACTACTGAGTTGACAACAACTACTGAAGTGACAACGACAACAACAGAACCCACAACAACTACTGAATTGACAACAACTACTGAAGTGACAACGACAACTACAGAACCCACAACAACTACTGAGTTGACAACAACTACTGAAGTGACAACGACAACTACAGAACCCACAACAACTACTGAGTTGACAACAACTACTGAAGTGACAACGACATCTACAGAACCGACAACAACTACTGAGTTGACAACAACTACTGAAGTGACAACGACAACTGCAGAACCCACAACAACTACTGTAGTGACAACCACAACAACAGAACCCACAACAACTACTGAGTTGACGACAACTACTGAAGTGACAACGACAACTACAGAACCCACAACAACTACTGAAGTGACAACAACTACAGAACCGACGACAACTACTGAAGTGACAACGACAACAACAGAACCCACAACAACTACTGAGTTGACGACAACTACTGAAGTGACAACGACAACTACGGAACCCACAACAACTACTGAGTTGACGACAACTACTGAAGTGACAACGACATCTACAGAACCGACAACAACTACTGAGTTGACGACAACTACTGAAGTGACAACGACAACTACAGAACCCACAACAACTACTGAGTTGACAACAACAACCGAAGTGACAACGACATTTACAGAACCCACAACAACTACTGAAGTGACAACCACAACTACAGAACCCTCAACAACTACTGAAGTGATAACGACAATTACAGTACCGACAACAACTACTGAAGTGACAACAACTACAGAACCGACGACAACTACCGAAGTGACAACGACAACAACAGAACCCACAACATCTACTGAGTTGACGACATCTACTGAAGTGACAACGACAACTACAGAACCCACAACAAGTACTGAGTTGACGACAACTACTGAAGTGACAACGACAACTACAGAACCCACAACAACTACTGAGATGACAACAACTACTGAAGTGACAACGACAACAACAGAACCCACAACAACTACTGAGTTGACGACAACTACTGAAGTGACAACGACAACAACAGAACCCACAACAACTACTGAGTCGACGACAACTACTGAAGTGACAACGACAACTACAGAACCCACAACAACTACTGAGTTGACAACAACTACTGAAGTGACAACGACAACTACAGAACCCACAACAACTACTGAAGTGACAACGACAACTACAGAACCCACAACAACTACTGAGTTGACGACAACTACTGAAGTGATAACGACAACTACAGAACCCACAACAACTACTGAAGTGACAACGACAACTACAGAACCCACAACAACTACTGAGTTGACGACAACTACTGAAGTGACAACGACAACTACAGAACCCACAACAACTACTGAGTTGACAACAACTACTGAAGTGACAACGACAACTACAGAACCCACAACATCTACTGAGTTGACGACAACTACTGAAGTGACAACGACAACTACAGAACCCACAACAACTACTGAAGTGACAACCACAACAACAGAACCCACAACAACTACTGAGTTGACGACAACTACTGAAGTTACAACGACAACAACAGAACCCACAACAACTACTGAGTTGACAACAACAACCGAAGTGACAACGACACCTACAGAACCAACTACTGAGTTGACGACAACTACTGAAGTGACAACGACAACTACAGAACCCACAACAACTACTGAAGTGACAACCACAACAACAGAACCCACAACAACTACTGAGTTGACGACAACTACTGAAGTGACAACGACAACTACAGAACCCACAACAACTACAGAGCCGACGACAACTACTGAAGTGACAACGACAACTGCAGAACCCACAACAACTACTGAAGTGACAACCACAACAACAGAACCCACAACAACTACTGAGTTGACGACAACTACTGAAGTGACAACGACAACTACAGAACCCACAACAACTACTGAGTTGACAACAACTACTGAAGTGACAACGACAACTACAGAACCCACAACAACTACTGAAGTGACAACGACAACTACGGAACCCACAACAACTACTGAGTTGACGACAACTACTGAAGTGACAACGACAACTACAGAACCCACAACAACTACCGAGTTGACGACAACTACTGAAGTGACAACGACAACTACAGAACCCACAACAACTACTGAGTTGACGACAACTACTGAAGTGACAACGACAACTACAGAACCCACAACAACTACTGAGTTGACAACAACTACTGAAGTGACAACGACAACTACAGAACCCACAACAACTACTGAGTTGACGACAACTACTGAAGTGACAACGACAACTACAGAACCCACAACAACTACTGAAGTGACAACAACTACAGAACCGACGACAACTACTGAAGTGACAACGACAACTACAGAACCCACAACAACTACTGAAGTGACAACCACAACAACAGAACCCACAACAACTACTGAGTCGACGACAACTACTGAAGTGACAACGACAACTACAGAACCCACAACAACTACTGAGTTGACAACAACTACCGAAGTGACAACGACACGTACAGAACCCACAACAACTACTGAGTTGACGACAACTACTGAAGTGACAACGACAACTACAGAACCCACAACAACTACTGAGTTGACAACAACTACTGAAGTGACAACGACAACTACAGAACCCACAACAACTACTGAGTCTGACAACAACTACTGAAGTGACAACGACAACTACAGAACCCACAACAACTACTGAAGTGACAACGACAACTACAGAACCCACAACAACTACTGAGTTGACGACAACTACTGAAGTGACAACGACAACTACAGAACCCACAACAACTACTGAGTTGACAACAACAACCGAAGTGACAACGACAACTACAGAACCCACAACAACTACTGTAAGTGACAACGACAACAACAGAACCCACAACAACTACTGAGTTGACGACAACTACTGAAGTGACAACGACAACTGCAGAACCCACAACAACTAGCTGAAGTGACAACAACTGCAGAACCGACGACAACTACTGAAGTGACAACGACAACTACAGAACCCACAACAACTACTGAATTGACAACAACAACTGAAGTGACAACGACAACTACGGAACCCTCAACAAGTACTGAGCCGACGACAACTACTGAAGTGACAACGACAACTACAGAACCCACAACAACTACTGAGTTGACAACAACTACTGAAGTGACAACGACAACTACAGAACCCACATATAACTACTGAAGTGACAACGACAACTAAGCAGAACCCACAACAACTACTGAAGTGACAACGACAACTACAGAACCCACAACAACTACTGAGTTGACGACAACTACTGAACTGACAACGACAACTACAGAACCCACAACAACTACTGAGTCTGACAACAACTACTGAAGTGACAACGACAACTACAGAACCCACAACATCTACTGAGTTGACGACAACTACTGAAGTGACAACGACAACTACAGAACCCACAACAACTACTGAAGTGATAACGACAACTACAGAACCCACAACAACTACCGAGCTGACGACAACTACTGAAGTGACAACGACAACTACAGAACCCACAACAACTACTGTAGTGACAACGACAACAACAGAACCCACAACAACTACTGAGTTGACGACAACTACTGAAGTTACAACGACAACAACAGAACCCACAACAACTACTGAGTTGACAACAACAACCGAAGTGACAACGACACCTACAGAACCCAAAACAACTACTGAGTTGAAGACAACTACTGAAGTGACAACGACAACTACAGAACCCACAACAACTACTGAAGTGACAACGACAACTACAGAACCCACAACAACTACTGAGTTGACGACAGCAACCGAAGTGACAACGACAACTACAGAACCCACAACAACTACTGAGTTGACGACAACTACTGAAGTGACAACGACAACTACAGAGCCCACAACAACTACTGAAGTGACAACGACAACTACAGAACCCACAACAACTACTGAGTTGACGACAACTACTGAAGTGACAACGACAACAACAGAACCCACAACAACTACTGAGTTGACAACAACAACCGAAGTGACAACGACAACTACAGAACCCACAACAACTACTGAGTTGACAACAACTACTGAAGTGACAACGATAACAACAGAACCCACAACAACTACTGAGTTGACGACAACTACTGAAGTGACAACGACAACTACAGAACCCACAACAACTACTGAGTTGACGACAACTACTGAACTGACAACGACAACTACAGAACCCACAACAACTACTGAAGTGACAACGACAACTACAGAACCCACAACAACTACTGAGTTGACGACAACTACTGAAGTTACAACGACAACAACAGAACCCACAACAACTACTGAGTTGACGACACCTACTGAAGTGACAACGACAACTACAGAACCCACAACAACTACTGAGTTGACGACAACTACTGAAGTGACAACGACAACTACAGAACCCACAACAACTACTGAAGTGACAACGACAACAACAGAACCCACAACAACTACTGAGTTGACGACAACTACTGAACTGACAACGACAACTACAGAACCCACAACAACTACTGAAGTGACAACGACAACTACAGAACCCACAACAACTACTGAGTTGACGACAGCTACTGAAGTTACAACGACAACAACAGAACCCACAACAACTACTGAGTTGACAACAACAACCGAAGTGACAACGACACCTACAGAACCCACAACAACTACTGAGTTGACAACAACTACTGAAGTGACAACGACAACAACAGAACCCACAACAACTACTGAGTTGACGACAACTACTGAAGTGACATCGACAACTACAGAACCCACAACAACTACTGAGTTGACGACAACTACTGAAGTGACAACGACAACTACAGAACCCACAACAACTACTGAAGTGACAACGACAACAACAGAACCCACAACAACTACTGAGTTGACGACAACTACTGAAGTTACAACGACAACTACAGAACCCACAACAACTACTGAAGTGACAACGACAACAACAAAACCCACAACATCTACTGAGTTGACGACAACTACTGAAGTGACAACGACAACTACAGAACCCACAACAAGTACTGAGTTGACGACAACTACTGAAGTGACAACGACAACAACAGAAACCACAACAACTACAGAATCGACAACAACTACTGAAGTGACAACAAGTACAGAACCGACGACAACAACTGAAGTGACAACGACAACAACAGAACCCACAACAACTACTGAGTTGACGACAACTACTGAAGTTACAACGACAACTACAAAACCCACAACAACTACTGAAGTGACAACGACAACAACAGAACCCACAACAACTACTGAGTTGACGACAACTACTGAAGTTACAACGACAACTACAGAGCCCACAACATCTACTGAGTTGACAACAACAACCGAAGGGACAACGACAACTACAGAACCCACAACAACTACTGAGTTGACAACAACTACTGAAGTGACAACGACAACTACAGAACCCACAACAACTACTGAAGTGACAACGACGACAACAGAACCCACAACAACTACTGAGTTGACAACAACTACTGAACTGACAACGACAACTACAGAACCCTCAACAACTACTGAGTTGACAACAACAACCGAAGTGACAACGACAACAACAGAACCCACAACAACTACTGAAGTGACAACGACAACTACAGAACCCGCAACAACTACTGAAGTGATAACGACAATTACAGTACCGACAACAACTACTGAAGTGACAACAACTACAGAACCGACGACAACTACTGAAGTGACAACGACAACAACAGAACCCACAACTTCTACTGAGTTGACGACAACTACTGAAGTGACAACGACAACTACAGAACCCACAACAACTACTGAGTTGACGACAACTACTGAACTGACAACGACAACTACAGAACCCACAACAACTACTGAGTTGACAACAACTACTGAAGTGACAACGACAACTACAGAACCCACAACAACTACTGAGTTGACGACAACTACTGAAGTGACAACGACAACTACAGAACCCACAACATCTACTGAAGTGATAACGACAACTACAGAACCCACAACAACTACTGAGCTGACGACAACTACTGAAGTGACAACGACAACTACAGAACCCACAACAACTACTGAAGTGACAACGACAACAACAGAACCCACAACAACTACTGAGTTGACGACAACTACTGAAGTTACAACGACAACAACAGAACCCACAACAACTACTGAGTTGACAACAACAACCGAAGTGACAACGACACCTACAGAACCCACAACAACTACTGAGTTGACGACAACTACTGAAGTGACAACGACAACTACAGAACCCACAACAACTACTGAAGTGACAACGACAACTACAGAACCCACAACAACTACTGAGTTGACACAACAACCGAAGCGACAACGACAACTACAGAACCCACAACAACTACTGAGTTGACGACAACTACTGAAGTGACAACGACAACTACAGAACCCACAACAACTACTGAAGTGACAACGACAACTACAGAACCCACAACAACTACTGAGTTGACGACAACTACTGAAGTGACAACGACAACTACAGAACCCACAACAACTACTGAGTTGACAACAACAACCGAAGTGACAACGACAACTACAGAACCCACAACAACTACTGAGTTGACAACAACTACTGAAGTGACAACGACAACAACAGAACCCACAACAACTACTGAGTTGACGACAACTACTGAAGTGACAACGACAACTACAGAACCCACAACAACTACTGAGTTGACGACAACTACTGAACTGACAACGACAACTACAGAACCCACAACAACTACTGAAGTGACAACGACAACTACAGAACCCACAACAACTACTGAGTTGACGACAACTACTGAACTGACAACGACAACTACAGAACCCACAACAACTACTGAAGTGACAACGACAACTACAGAACCCACAACAACTACTGAGTTGACGACAACTACTGAAGTGACAACGACAACTAACAGAACCCACAACAACTACTGAGTCGACGACAACTACTGAAGTGACAACGACAACTACAGAACCCACAACAACTAACTGAGGTGACGACAACTACTGAAGTGACAACGACAACTACAGAGCCCACAACAACTACTGAAGTGACAACGACAACAACAGAACCCACAACAACTACTGAGTTGACGACAACTACTGAAGCTGACAACGACAACTACAGAACCCACAACAACTACTGAAGTGACAACGACAACTACAGAACCCACAACAACTACTGAGTTGACGACAACTACTGAAGTTACAACGACAACAACAGAACCCACAACAACTACTGAGTTGACAACAACAACCGAAGTGACAACGACAACAACAGAACCCACAACAACTACTGAGTTGACGACAACTACTGAAGTGACAACGACAACTACAGAACCCACAACAACTACTGAGTTGACGACAACTACTGAAGTGACAACGACAACTACAGAACCCACAACAACTACTGAAGTGACAACGACAACTACAGAACCCACAACAACTACTGAGTTGACGACAACTACAGAACCCACAACAACTACTGAAGTGACAACGACAACAACAAAACCCACAACATCTACTGAGTTGACGACAACTACTGAAGTGACAACGACAACTACAGAACCCACAACAAGTACTAAGTTGACGACAACTACTGAAGTGACAACGACAACAACAGAAACCACAACAACTACAGAACCGACAACAACTACTGAAGTGACAACAAGTACAGAACCGACGACAACAACTGAAGTGACAACGACAACAACAGAACCCACAACAACTACTGAGTTGACAACAACTACTGAAGTGACAACGACAACTACAGAACCCACAACAACTACTGAAGTGACAACGACAACAACAGAACCCACAACAACTACTGAGTTGACGACAACTACTGAAGTTACAACGACAACTACAGAGCCCACAACAACTAATGAGTTGACAACAACAACCGAAGGGACAACGACAACTACAGAACCCACAACAAGTACTGAGTTGACAACAACTACTGAAGTGACAACGACAACTACAGAACCCACAACAACTACTGAAGTGACAACGACGACAACAGAACCCACAACAACTACTGAGTTGACGACAACTACTGAACTGACAACGACAACTACAGAACCTACAACAACTACTGAGTTGACAACAACAACCGAAGTGACAACGACAACAACAGAACCCACAACAACTACTGAAGTGACAACGACAACTACGGAACCCGCAACAACTACTGAAGTGATAACGACAATTACAGTAACCGACAACAACTACTGAAGTGACAACAACTACAGAACCGACGACAACTACTGAAGTGACAACGACAACAACAGAACCCACAACTTCTACTGAGTTGACAACAACTACTGAAGTGACAACGACAACTACAGAACCCAAAACAACTACTGAGATGACAACAACTACTGAAGTGACAACGACAACAACAGAACCCACAACAACTACTGATTTGACGACAACCACTGAAGTGTTAACGACAACTACTGAAGTGACAACGACAGCTACAGAACCTACAACAACTACTCAGTTGACAACAACAACCGAAGTGACATCGAAAACTACAGAACCCACAACAACTACTGAAGTGACAACGACAACTACAGAACCCGCAACAACTACTGAAGTGATAACGACAATTACAGTACCGACAACAACTACTGAAGTGACAACAACTACAGAACCGACGACAACTACTGAAGTGACAACGACAACAACAGAACCCACAATTTCTACTGAGTTGACAACAACTACTGAAGTGACAACGACAACTACAGAACCCAAAACAACTACTGAGATGACAACAACTACTGAAGTGACAACGACAACAACAGAACCCACAACAACTACTGATTTGACGACAACTACTGAAGTGACAACGACAACTACGGAACCCACAACAACTACTGATTTGTCGACAACTACTGAAGTGACAACGACAACTGCCGAGCCCACAACAACTACTGAAGTGACAACCACAACAACAGAACCCACAACAACTACTGAGTTGACGACAACTTCTGAAGTGACAACGACAACTACAGAATCCACAACAACTACTGAGTTGACAACAACTACCGAAGTGACAACGACAACTGCCGAGCCCACAAAAACTACTGAAGTGACAACCACAACAACAGAACCCACAACAACTACTGAGTTGATGACAACCTCTGAAGTGACAACGACAACTACAGAGCCCACAACAACTACTGAGTTGACAACATCTACTGAAGTGACAACGACCACTACAGAACCCACAACAACTACTGAGTTGACAACAACTACTGAAGTGACAACGACAACTGCCGAGCCCACAACAACTACTGAAGTTACAACCACAACAACAGAACCCACAACAACTACTGAGTTGACGACAACTTCTGAAGTGACAACGACAACTACAGAGCCCACAACAACTACAAAACCTACAACAACTACTCGAAGTGACAACGACAACTGCCGAGCCCACAACAACTACTGAAGTGACAACCACAACAACAGAACCCACAACAACGACTGAGTTGACGACAACTACTGAAGTGACAACGACAACAACAGAACCCACAACAACTACAGAACCGACAACAACTACTGAAGTGACAACAAGTACAGAACCGACGACGACAACTGAAGAGACAACGACAACAACAGAACCCACAACAACTACTGAGTTGACAACGACAACTGCAGAACCCACAACAACTACTGAGTTGACAACAACTACTGAAGTGACAACGCCAACTACAGAACCCACAACAACTACTGAAGTGACAACGACAACTACAGAACCCACAACAACTACTGAGTTGACAACAACTACTGAAGTGACAACGACAACTACGGAACCGACAACAACTACTGAAGTGACAACGATAACTACAGAACCCACAACAACTACTGAGTTGACGACAACTACTGAAGTGACAACGACAACAACAGAACCCTACAACAACTACTGAGTTGACAACAACAACCGAAGTGACAACGACAACTACAGAACCCACAACAACTATCTGAGTTGACAACAACAACCGAAGTGACAACGACAACTACAGAAACCATACAACGAGTTGGACGGACAACTACTGAAGTGACAACGACAACTACAGAACCCACAACAACTACTGAGTTGACAACAACTACTGAAGTGACAACGACAACTACGGAACCGACAACAACTACTGAAGTGACAACGATAACTACAGAACCCACAACAACTACTGAGTTGACGACAACTACTGAAGTTACAACGACAACAACAGAACCCTCAACAACTACTGAATTGACAACAACAACCGAAGTGACAACGACAACTACAGAACCCACAACAACTACTGAGTTGACAACAACAACCGAAGTGACAACGACAACTACGGAACCGACAACAACTACTGAAGTGACAACGATAACTACAGAACCCACAACAACTACTGAGTTGACGACAACTACTGAAGTTACAACGACAACAACAGAACCCTCAACAACTACTGAATTGACAACAACAACCGAAGTGACAACGACAACTACAGAACCCACAACAACTTCTGAGTTGACAACAACAACCGAAGTGACAACGACAACTACAGAACCCACAACAACTACTGAAGTGACAACGACAACAACAGAACCCACAACAACTACTGAATTGACAACAACTACTGAGTTGACAACAACTACTGAAGTGACAACGACAACTACAGAACCCACAACAACTTCTGAGTTGACAACAACAACCGAAGTGACAACGACAACTACAGAACCCACAACAACTACTGAAGTGACAACGACAACAACAGAACCGACAACAACTACTGAAGCGACAACAACTACAGAACCGACGACAACTACTGAAGTGACAACGACAACAACAGAACCCACAACAACTACTGAGTCGCACGCCAACATACTCGAAGCCTGACGACGACAGCTACAGTAACCCACTACACCTACTCGAGCGGTGACCACGACAACAACAGAACCGACAACAACTACTGAAGTGACAACAACTACAGAACCCGCAACAACTACTGAAGTGACAACGACAACTACTGAACCCACAACAACTACTGAAGTGACAACGACAACTACAGAACCCACAACAACTACTGAGTTGACGACAACTTCTGAAGTGATAACGACAACTACAGAACCCACAACAACTTCTGAAGTGACAACGATAACTACAGAACCCACAACAACTACTGAGTTGACGACAACTACTGAAGTTACAACGACAACAACAGAACCCTCAACAACTACTGAATTGACAACAACAACCGAAGTGACAACGACAACTACAGAACCCACAGCAACTACTGAGTTGACAACAACTACTGCAGTTACAACGACAACTTCTGAGGCCACAACAACTACTGAAGTGACAACGACAACTACAGAACCGACAACAACTACTGAAGTGACAACCACAACTACAGAACCGACGACAACTACTGAAGTGACAACGACAACAACAGAACCCACAACAACTACCGAGTTGACGACACCTTCTGAAGTGACAACGACAACTACAGAACCTACAACAACTACTGAGTTGACAACAACAACCGAAGTGACAACGACAACTACAGAACCCACAACAACTACTCAAGTGACAACGACAACAACAGAACCGACAACAACTACTGAAGTGACAACAACTACAGAACCCACAACAACTACTGAAGTGACAACGACAACTACTGAGCCCACAACAACTACTGAAGTGACAACGACAACTACAGAACCGACAACAACTACTGAAGTGACAACAACTACAGAACCGACAACGACTACTGAAGTGACATCGACAACTACAGAATCCACAACAACTTCTGAGTTGACGACAACTACTGAAGCGACAACGACAACTACAGAACCCACAACAACTACTGAAGTGACAACGACGACAACAGAACCCACAATAACTACTGAGTTGACGACAACTTCTGAAGTGACAACGACAACTACAGAACCCACAACAACTACTGAGTTGTCAACAACTACTGAAGTGACAACGACAACTACAGAACCTACAACAACTACTGAGTTGACAGCAACTACTGAAGTGACAACGACAAGTCCGGAACCCACAACAACTACTGAGTTGACAACAACTACTGAAGTGACAACGACAACAACAGAACCCACAACAACTACTGAGTTGTCAACAACTACTGAAGTGACAACGACAACTACAGAACCTACAACAACTACTGAGTTGACAACAACAACCGAAGTGACAGCGACAACTACAGAACCGCACAACAACTACACGAAGTGACAACGACAACAACAGAACCGACGACAACTACAGAGTTGATAACAACAACCGAAGTGACAACGACAACTACACAACCTACAACAACTACTGAAGTGACAACGACAACCGCAAAACCCACAACAACTACTGAACACATAACTAAAACATCGCGTCGTACGACAAGAGTTGTGCCATCAAAGGCGACTGTAAAGCCACCGAAACATCATCATAAACCACCCTTCTCTGTTAATTTACCTTTTCCCCCACTACCCAAGCCTCCTTCTCTTTCATTTTCAAAGCCACCACAGTTTCCTAATCTTCCAAATCCTTTTGAACCTTTGCTGCCTAGTTTCACTTTACCGCCTCTTTCACAACTACCTCAGCTACCAGCTAGCTTACCATCTCTTTTACAGCTTCCGTCTCTTCCAGCAGGTCCTAATCTACCTTTGCCTCCACGACTTCCGGCTCTTCCACAGCTGCCGCCGCTTCCCTCTCTACCAACGGGTCCTAAGCTACCGCTTCCACCAAGATTTCCGAATCTTCCACAACTTCCGCCGCTTCCCCTTCTGCCAACAGGCCCTAAGCTACCTCCCCCACCAAGACTTCCGACTCTTTCACCTTTTCCAGGATTTCCACCACTTCCTAAACTTCCAACGCTTCCCCCTCTTCCAAAACTTCCACCCCTCCCAACGCTCCCACCACTTTCTAATCCATTTGGTTTTCTCTGGAGGTCTCGTTAATGAAAACATAATGGAAATCTGGAATATAAAAAATATTAAAAACATTATTATGCTAAGATCTTGATTGTATTTAATGATTATATAAAAAACACTCGAAATTATATATATATATTCTTAATGATAAATAACCTCCGTGTTTTTTGTTTAATCTTAACGTAGATCGAGAATGGTCTATCTACTATGTGGCCCAAATCGATCGGTTGAAAATTGTGATTAATAATCGTTTTTCTCTAAAACAAGCTCGTATAGCGACGAAAATAACGAATTTAGATTCCAAGTTTGTTTGCTCTGGGTCTTATATTCTCTGAGAAACATGTGTTCACACGGACGGAAAGACGGACGGACGGACGGACAGACGGACACAGCTATATCAACTCGTCTTGTCGTCCTGATCAAGAATATATATACTTTATGGGGTAGCCAATGATTGTTTCTACCTGTTTACATACTTTTAGATTTTGCACGAATCCATTAGTTCCCTTTTGATATTTTTTATGGCAAAGGGACTAAAGATCAGAAATTTTGGTTACGCCAGCTAACAGTATCCGAGATACAGTTGTTCATATAGAAGAACGAACGAACGAACAGGGTCGTCTCAGTTGGTGATGTCCATCATGTATACTTTATAGTGCCGGAGAGGCTTACTTGTAGCTGTTACATACTCTGGCACGCCAAAATCTATTTGTTCCTTTACTTTATTAAGGACCAAAAGGGGCTAAGAACATACTTCCCAAAGCACTAAAAATTATCTTCAAATGGTACTATGTTGCCATAATATATTTGGTATTCAAAATGACACTCAAGTAATTCCTAGCTCATTTGTATTATCATCCCCAATAAAATTATCTCTAGAACTTACAAAATTAAAAGACATTTTTTTATTCCAATAATATTTATTAAAAAATTCCACTAATATCTATTAAAGAACGCAATAGGTACGACGGATGTAGGCAAGCTTTCAATATTATATAAGCTAATCATCGATGCCAACTAATTTGACTAATACTAATTCTTGCAAAAACTCCTAAACCTAAGAATATTAGGTATTATTATTAATTAGTTAAGAAAATTAGATATATATTTATATATAACATTTATATATATATATGTCAAATATAAATGATATATACCTACTACCATGAGAGAGCGTTGTGCCACCATCACCATGTAACTGTCCATTTCAGAGGATTCATGCTGAAAGTAATATATATATATATATATATGTATATTAATTATATTAAAAGTATAAGAATTATATGCATACTTACACATTGTATATAACAATATATATATATATATATGTACATGTACACATATATATATATAAATATATGCAGTACCATCGACAACTTTCAGTAGCTAACACTAATGTGTAGATGCATTGAGCTCTGTTCCCTACATAACAAAAGTAGGCATATCCTTACCCTAATCCCAACATATGGCTAAAATCTAAACATGTTTGGCACTATAATATATAATAGAATTTATATATAATTATCAAATAAAGTAAAAAAAAAATTTCAAATTCTTACCAATTTGCCATACAACATACATGAAGGTCACATGTTTACAGAATGATTATATAGACAATGTATATATACATATATAGATATATATATATGTTTATGTGTAATAGATATATACAAGCGTGTGTATATGCGTGTTGCACTTGTTAACAACAAGTTCTGCAATTTCACAACCAATTTTTATGCAAAAGAAAAAACAATTGCATTTTAGCCATTTTTGGAATTAGGATTTACACAATAAATTTCAAATTTATCATATTTAATTTAGTTTATATATAATAAATAATATAATTCTAAAAATATTTTACCAAAACATCTTAATTGAACCAAATTTTGTATAGAAATAAATATGTTTTAGCTTACATTTCTATATATGTATTTTAATAATTCAAAGCTTTCTTTGATTTCTATGAATATAAATTTTATATAAATTGTATAAATTTATACAGTAGTAACTTGATCATTTAACCAGTTGCATGTCATCACGGTTGTTGCTAGAACCGACGCGTTATTGGCATCCTTTGCTTTTGAAAAAAGGTAATGGATATTTGCTTAATCGAAAAATAGTCAACACTTAGGAAGAATAGACTAGCTTAGTCCATCTAGCTATGTCCGTCTGCCGTCTTTCGGTCTGTCCGTCTGTATAAACGCCAGTTTCTCAGAGGGTATAAAAACTAGAACCAAATTATAAAAAGGTAGACTCCTTATTTTCGTACGCTATACAAATTTATTTTGGATATGTGATTTTCTTCCCCTGATCCCCACAGTACGAACAATATTCTTGATCTACGTTATGAATTTCGTTAAGGTTAAATATATAGTGTATAAATTATAGTGTATAAAATGACTAATTAGCATAATATCGCATAATAACAATTTAATAATCTTAGTTTAATATGTCAACCCTCTTTATCTAAATTTAAGCCCAAAATAAAAATCAATTATATATATATATTATGTATATATTAGTTCTAGTTATACTTTTATTGAAGCAACCCTCTTATAAGAGGTACATCTATGTCTATCTGTGTGCGGCAGCTAAGTTAATTTTGAAGAAAGACATTGCTCTAGTAGATTTTTCCTAATTTTCTTCTATAAGCACTCAGGATCTCGTGTACGGGACTACATTATATTGAACAAGACTAACAGCAACCACGCCAACAACCTGGACCGGAAGGTCCGCAACAACTGTTAAATGGTCCATTAAATGGGCCAAAACACGGATCATAGAATCCACTTGGTCCACACGCCCCACATGGTCCAATACAGGCACCAGGATAGCAAGTATAGCTGCACATTTTCAACGTATGCGAGCTGTAAAAGAAAAAATTTTATATAAAATTATTTTTATTCTTCGATTTCTAAATATCCTTTACAACTTACATTGCTCCGCTTATACAAAAACAGGAAAAATTGTCTAACTTACGAAAAAACTTAAAATTTACGTCTGAACTGCTGCCAAGTTGTAATGAAAGTGAGGAAAATATGATATTTGTAAAGGCAGCAGAAAAAATTTATGTAACTGGCCTGCTAGGATCTGTTTAAAATGCTAGGTAGAAAGAAGAGAGAGAGAGAGATAGAGACAGGGAAAGTTAAGTAGCTCAAGTGTTCCACTAGTACGTTTTATATGCATTTGCTCATGTATTTGTTTGCTTTCTTTCACAGGGTGTACAATGTGCTGTGTATACCCATAGCACTTACTGTTAATAACTCTCTAAATATGAAGTGAAAAATATACCTGACTTTGGTTAACTTAAAGTTGTCGTGCAAAAGTTAATTAAGCGCGTCTTATTACTGTAAGTTGTTATGTGATACAGCTTGGATTAACAACAACTACAGCAACAATATAAACAACTTGAGGGTTGGAAAATACGTGTCAGCAAGAGACTAGGGCATAAGTTGGTGAGTTCTGTGTTTACCTGCTAAACGGTTCTTAGCCACTTTTATGATGCTTTTGCTATGTGCTTGTGTATGTGGGTGGGCGTGGGCGTGAAAAGTTGCATGTTTAAGTAATGCTCTACATCTGATAGGAATATGAATATATTATTACCTTATACTGATGATTATCTATGCCGAAAGAAAGAATATTTACAGATAGTTTTGCAAAAGTAGAAAGTTTCGTTTAATGCTCAATGCTTTTACTATAATTTAATTAAATTCTCGTTTGGCTTTTACGCTTTGGTAACGCGTCAAATGTTGGTAAAGAAATCAGTGTTTAAAATTGTTGCTATTGAAGGCAATAATTAACTTATGAGCCACATGAATTACAAGATACTGTGGGCGGTGTTGTACGTAAGTGAAAATAACATTAACAAAGCAAAACACAGTAGAGAGGGACAGTGAGGAAGACCATAGTGTAGAGTGAAGACTGTAGAAAGAGAACACAAAGCGGAAATTAATACCATACACACACATGCTGTGTGCTAGAGTTGAATAAATTAAATGATATTAGACGCTACTTTGTATATGGATGCTTGCGGTTTTGTTGATGTTACGCATACGCAGCGTGTGACAGCATGTAACTGAAGACAAGAAATTTCAGTTATAGAAGGCTTGGCATTGCCACCCTAAGAACGTTCTTGTCAATGCTGTCAGACCATCAACTCAATCGCAGTCTTACCCTAAAATTAAGTGCGAAAATGTGCAAATTAGATTTTGTGGTTGACGCAAAAGTCTTTGACAGCATACACACACGCAACCACATACGCATATACACATACAATACATGAACTTTACCTTTAATTACTAACAGTCTACACTGTGCTACACAACTTAACCTATACCTGCCACCAACACCACCGACAGCAACAGCAACAACAAAAACAACAGCAACAACAACTTTTTTGACACCACGCATATGAATTAATTAGCAATTGAAGGCTGGCTGACGTGTATCCAGTATTAACAAGTAACCTACTGACAACTAATATATGAGTATACACATAGTAAGCAGTTAATAAATATATTAAATACATGGCTTAAATACCCTAACTATGGGGCGAAGTAAAGCTTCAAACAAGCCACTTGGTTTACTTTTAAAAATGCAATATCAAATGCTGCGAAAATGGAACAAACCAGTTATTATTCATAGCCACATCAAATGCATATATTAGATCTAACACATGTCCTTTAGCATTTAAAATATCCTTTATAAAGAGTATTTTAATTTCTGTATTAGAAACTTATAATTTTTGTACGTTATAAATATTTAAGTAGAATTAACACATGCAGGCGGGGTGGGGCAAGTGATATTAATAAAAGTGAAGGGTTGGAGCCGACGATACAATAAACAAACTAGTTGCACTGGCTTAAAGTGTAGAGGCATGGGATTAGTGTGAAGAGAAAACGGGTAATAGAAGTAGTTAACTATAAACAATAGTTGTTACTTGTATTGTCGCAATGTCTTTGATAGGTCTTGCATACAATTATAAAGCCATTAATGTCAAACGCCATGACACACAGCATATCCAGGACATACAATTTAAGCGTACTGTCCACCCACATACAGACACATATACATGCTATACTATATAGATACTGGCCAGTTTTTGTTGCTTTTGTTTTTGTTGTAGCGAAATGTAATTGATTACACTTGGGACCTGAACCTACATACATTCTGACATAGCCCAGACTTGAATTTGTGAACAAATACAAGGCCCAAAAATCCGGTTGCCATTTGCGTAGCATTTAAAAACTGCTTTTCTGTTAATTGTATACAATAGGGATTACGGGTAGGGTCAGACAATTGGTGAGTGTGTGTGTGTGCTGGAACTGTCAATTTGATATGCCAAAACCAATAATAAACAAGTTGCTGTCGCTCTTTATTCTTCTCTATCGCTTTTTCACTCACACATCCCTATATATGTGTCAAATACACATATAATACTGAAATGAATGTTAATTGTTATGGCATCAATTGTATGAACGCTTGATGCTTCAATTACCAAAAAATTTTTAAGTGTTTCATGAATTGTTTTTTACTGTCTCGACACTTAAAT